>QRDG01000349.1:192582-668751 GCA_012064385.1 Puccinellia tenuiflora
TGGGACCGAGGGGGGTATGGCGGGTAGTAGGAGGCGGAGGAGTAGTCTCCGGCACCGGCGGGATGCATCTCCGGCGGATCGGACGGGGTTGGTTGACCGGAGGCGGTGGTGGTCTCTGGTGGGGAGCAGACGGAGGAAGGAGACGACCGGGTGGTGTGGGAGAGAGAAAGAGTGGGCAGTGGTGCTCTTTTGCGGTAAGGACCTTGGTGTATGCATGTATTTGTGTATAAGGGGTTTTCCAGTGAAAAGAATACAGTACATTTCTTGTGACCTGTGTATAAAAATTGGTGCTCCAAAATAACTTTTCACGAGATATTTTCTTTTGTTTTTATACAGGTCATAAAAATATATTTTTTGTGAAACTTTGAGTGCACACATGCCGTATGTATATCTTTTTTTAATTTCTTTTGTTTTTATACAGGTCATAAAAAGATATTTTCTTTTGTTTTATACAGTTCATAAAAATATACCGTATGTATATCCTTTTTTTAAATTTCTTGACATTTTGATATGCATTTTTTTGGGTAGTGGGAGCTTATGCTCATGCGAGCCAATTGGGATTTTCATTTTGAAATCCATCCCCCGATTGAGCATATTTTGACTAAGGCTGCCTCACCATCTGCCCCTCCTAGGTGCAGCCCAATCCCACTGCCATCCAGATCAGTCATCCAACGCCGGCCATCGAGGCCAATCATAGCTTCGAGGTGTTTGACAAATTCCCATGAGGTACTTCTTTGTTTTCTCTCTCAAACTATTTGCAATGTATTGCTATGGTATAGTGTTGCTATTTACTCTTGGTGAAAATTTGCACATCTCCAATCTAGCGGGTAAACCGAAACAGATGGGAAGTGAAATTTCATGGCCTTGTTGAATGACTTACTCTAGCACCAGACTCGACAACATTGCATACTCCATTAACCAAGTAAATGACACGCCTCCAAATGAAGTGCCAATTGACCAAGTGAACGAGGCGCCTCCAAATGGAGTGCCAATTGGGTAGTACGAAATCTACATCCAAGAGCTACACAAGCAAAAGAATAAGAGCTACAAGCAAGTAATAAGAGGGCCAAGGTTGCAGAACAAGTACAAACTTTGATGCACAATCAGTAAAATCAAAAGTCTGAACTAATGTAAAAAAGATGTGGACGATTCACATATATTGTAAAATGTGAGTCAGAGTAAGGCGACACGGTAGCGATGCTGGCTGGTGACGGGCATAAAACAGAAGACAACCAACTCGAGGACCGGAGTGAAGAAGGTGGGAAGAAGAAGAGAAATTCGAGAGGACCAAGGTTGCAGAAAAGAAAAAGAACAAGCAATTAAGTTATAGACTGTCCCTTTCGTCCACATCAGATGTAACAAATTTCTACTACCAATCCACACTCATAATTCTACCTGCCCCACAACGCAGTACGTGAGCTCGAATCGACCATCCAAATTTAAAACTTACTCCTAGCTAACCGACCACGGTCGCAAACTGCAAGTAAACAAACCTATCTGAACACTCAAATATGATTGCAAGTCAGATAAAACCTCTCAAGCTTACGTCGAGGCCAGGTGCATGGAACCTTCGCACCACCCACTCTTGCCGAAACCGGCCAAGTCGCGGCGGCGCTGGAGCCGGGGAGCAGCCGGCTTTATCTCTCGATTGGGTAAGATTTTGTAACTACTGTATATACTAGGTAGTAGCCATCAATCATGCATGTGATTCTTAATCCACATTAGCATCCATCGAAATGGAACAACTTGCAGCTGGTGTTGACGTACTGCCTGATTTGTTTTTAAAAACTATACAGTAAGCAGCTTAATTAATCAAGGTCGGCAAATACAAGCATATCTTGCTGCTCAGCTAGCTAGCTAGGTGGAGAATCAATTGCGGTGCACAAACGCCAGAGTGGAAAGGAGCGAGAGTTTCCTAGTTCAGGCGACGATGTTTGCATCTAGCTACTCCTTGTGAAAATGACCTTCGTTATTGATTTTGCATCTAGCATTCTAGCTAGCTAGATAGGCCGGCTGTTGATGTTCGCACTTTTGGTTTGTCATGCAACTTAGGGTTGGCAAAAAAAAACATATCTTGCATCAAGCTGCCTGTCCAATGAAATGCAATGCACGCCGGAGTAAAAAAGAGCAGAATTTCTCAGTTCAGGTGATGACATCTCCATCTAGCTACTGCTTGTGGGAATGGTGATAGATTTTGCATCTAGAATGGGTGTTGATGTTCTCACTTTGGTTTGTCATGCATGCATGAATGGTTACTAGCTAGAACAACATGTTTGTTAGTTCAGGCCGGGAGGGACAAAGCTAAAGGTTTAGATTTAGCTGAAAATGGCTAGTGGCGCATGGGACCAGAAGAGCAGACATCAGTGCAACAAAGTGAAGTAGACGATTTCAAAGGAGCAACAACCACACCCTAATTAATCTGTTTTGGGACAAAGCAAATTGGCCAACAAATGCAAAACATGTATGCATGGCTCCCGGAGAGAAAGAAAGGACCATCATATAGTTATGGACAAGATGGCCTAGCAATCTATCGGAAAGGAAGTCGGACGTTTTGGCCTATGCATCTTCCAGTTTTTTTTTTTTTTTGACAAAAGGAATACATTAATATTTAGAATTTACCAATTACACCCGGCATATAAATTGTGACGTAATTACTTGTATTGTTGTAATATCGGGGATCCATCCGATATAATTGCTTGTATTGTTGTGTTGCTGGAACTTGATGAATTGTGATGTTATGGTTAAATCGTGCATGCTATCTTTAATATGAGATTGCTTTATTTGCGTTCTTGCATGCTTTCCGATCTATGTGGTTACCGTGGCCACGTAGTTGTTTAGATTTCCAAAAGGGGGTACATGCTCGATAGTGGGTTCATGCCTCCTTCATCACCGAGCTTCCATGACAGTAACAACTAACGATAAGGATGTGATGTTGCTACTAAGGATGACCCGACAAACCGTCGACTCCTCCGAGTCTTCCCAGAACACAAGCCTATTCCAACAATCACTCCCTAGGCTTGAGTTCCGGCGACACCTCCACCATACCGATCCTTGAGCACAGCTCCGCCAGGCGGACTCGTCCAAGTGGCTTGGTCAGCATGTCCGCGAGTTGATGTTCGGTGGGCACGAACTCCAACTCAATCTTCTTCGCCTCCACGCAGTCTCGAATGAAGTGGAACTTCAGCTCGATGTGTTTTGAGCGCTCGTGGAAGACGGGATTCTTGGCGAGCGCGATTGCCGATTTGTTGTCGACCTTGAGCACCACCTGCTTAGCTTCGCTGCTACTGAACTCGGCCAGCAGCCGAGAGAGCCAGATCCCCTGGCAAGCAGCCGTGGCAGCAGCTACATACTTCGACTCGTAGCTCGAGAGATCCATGATCGACTGCTTTTGGGACTGCTAGGTCACTGGGCTGCTCCCCAGAAGGAACAGCGTGCCAGACGTACTCTTGCGCAAGTCAACGTCCCCACCCAAGTCGTTGTCGCTGTAGCCGACTAGGCGTGGTGCACCTGCACCTCTGCCATACCTACATCCGAGTCGAGGTGACCCGGCGATGTAGCGTAGGATGTGCTTCACGGCCGCCAGATGCTCTTGAGTTGGCGCCACCATGAAGCAAGACACGAACCCGACTGCGAAGGTCAGATCCGGTCGAGTGTGCACCAAGTACCGGAGGCTCCCGACGATGCTCTGGTACTTGGTCGCATCCGTCAGTGGAGCCATGCTGTTCTTGGACAGCTTGAAGCGTGGCTCCATAGGCACCTGGCAGGGGTTGGACCCGGCCATCCCTACCTTCTCCAGCAGCTTCTGGCATAGGCCTCCTACGAGATGTCGATCCCGCTTGGCCCTTGTCGGACCTCAATGCCGAGGGTAGTAGCTCAGCAGCCCGAGGTCGGACATCTGGAACAAGCTCTACATCTCCAGCTTGAACTTGTCGATGTCGCTGGAGTCGGAGCCCGTGATCACCAAGTCGTCGACGTAGACTCCGACGAGGAGTCGAGTCGGCGTCGCGCCCCACGCGTACATGCCATGCTCCGACTCACACCTGGTGAAGTCGAGCTTGACGAGGCATGTGTCGAGCTTGGTGTTCCATGCCCTTGGCGCCTGCTTGAGGCCGTAGAGCGCCTTGTCGAGTCGGAGCACCAGATGCTCCTTCCCCTTTGCAGCAAAGCCGGCTGGCTGCTGCACATACACCTCTTCCTCCAACTCGCCGTTGAGGAAGGCAGACTTGACATCCATGTGGTGGACGTCCCAACCCGAGTCTGCGGCCACCGCCAGCAGGAGTCGGATTGACTCGAGTCGGGCCACGGGAGCGAAGACCTCGTCGTAGTCGATCCCGTGCCTCTGCACATAGCCCTTCGCCACCAGGCGAGCTTTGTGCTTAAGGACCTCGCCATGCGCGTCCTTCTTCACCTTGTAGACCCACTTCAGGCCGATCGCGCGGTGACCTTGTGGTAAGATGGTGAGCCGCCAAGTCGAGTTGGACTCGATGGCCTCGAGCTCCTCCTGCACCGCACGCCTATAGCTGGCGTCCGACTTGACCTCATCGAACGAGCCGGGCTCTTCGGAGGCGAGGAGGTGAAGCTCCTCGTCCGGCTCCTGAGCCGGACCTGCGTCGAGCATGTTCTGCAGAGTGCGGAACTGGTGCTCGAGCTCGGTGTCGTCTTCTGCATCAAGCATACTTGCATACCTTGATGGTGGCGTGACGAACTCGACGCCAGTGACAGCCGGAGTCGAAGACTCGGCTGTCGGGTACCCCGGTGAGTCGGGGAAGACGGACCTGGAGAAGGCGGCGAGTCAGGTCCAGGACCCGCACTCCCGTCCCCTGGAGTCGGCTGCGGCTCGAACACCATGTGCTCGACCGTGAAGGAGTCGGCTCCAAACGTGTTCACCGGAGAGTCCGGCGAACTCCAGTCCCAACGTGCATTCTCGTCGAACACCACGTCACGGGTGATGGCGACTCGGCCTGTAGCCAGGTCGTAGGCCCGATAACCCTTCGTGCCGGGTTCATACCCCACGAAGATCATCAGCTTGCTGCGATCGTCGAGCTTCTTCAGCCCGGGTCGCGTCTCTCTGACATGCACCATGCACCTGAACGTGCACATGTAGTGCACATCCGGCTTGCGGCCATGCCAGGCCTCGAACGGCGTCATGCCGTCCACACTCTTAGTCGGCGACCTGTTCAAGATGAACACGGCCGTCGACACCGCCTCACCCCAGAACTCGCCGGGGACTCTCTTGGCCTTTAGCAGACTGCGGGCCATGCCCACAATCGTCTGGTTGCGTCGCTCCACGACGCCGTTCTGCTGCGGGGAGTAAGGAGCCGTCAGGTGACGCTCCACTCCGATCTCCGCGCAGTATGCCGTGAAGGAGCCGGAGGTGAACTCGCCTCCGCGATCCGTCCTCAGCGTGCACAGCTTGCAGCTGGACTCCGACTCGGCTCCCGCCTGGAGTCGGATGATGGCAGTTGCGGCCTCGTCCTTCGTCGCAAGAAGGGCGAGCCACATGTACCGCATCAGGTCGTCGACAAGCAAAAGGAAGTACCTCTTGCCGCTTGGAGTCGCCGGGGTGATCGGCGCGTAGAGGTCACCCTGGACCAGCTCGAGTCGCTCCTACTAGGCAGGCGTCGCAGAGCTGGTTCACGTGCTCCACCAGAGGGAGGCCACACACCATGCCGCCTTTCGCGAGTCGGCGCAGGATATCGAAGTTGAGGTTCCCGAACCTCGCATGCCAAGTCCAGGCCGAGTCGGCACCTGCGTGCACTGCCAAGCACACCGGCTGGGCGACTCGCGCTGTCAGCTTGTACATCCGGTTCGGCTCCCGCCTGACCTTCACCAGGAGTTGCCGCTCCCTATCACGCACCCGGAGGAGCCCGTCCTCGATTAGCACCTGGCAACCATTCTCGTCGAACTGGCCCAGGCTGATGATCTGCGTGTTCAACTGGGGTATGTAGTACACCCCGGTGACGGCCCGGTGCTCGCCTGACTTGCAGACAAACAACACCGTCCCTTGCCTGCAGATGCCGACTCGCGAGCCGTCGCCGAACTTGATGGTTCCGACGATGCTGGTGTCAAGTTCCGTGAACACGGCGCGGTCACCAGTCATGTGATTGGTGGTGCCCGAGTCGAGGTACCAGACACCCTCCTTGGCGTCCCCTCCTTACGCCAGGTTGACCTACGCCTTCTCCTCTAGCAGGAAGAGGGTCGACTCCTTACGAGTCGACAGGGCCGACTCTTGAGTCGCCTTCTTCGGCTCCTCCTGAGCCGGCATGTCTCACTCCGTGACCCAATGGATTCGCGAGTGCTCCTTTGGAGGAGTCGACACTCCCTCCGACTCCGCCACCGGTCGAGTCCCTGACTCTGCCACCGGTCGAGACAAGGGTGCCGCCTCCGATGCGCCCGACTCCGCCTGAGACAACGCTGGGAGTTGCGGGGTAGACGCCACAGTGCATGCCTGCATCATGAGCAGTGCATCATCGTTGTCGCCTCCGCCGCGCACGAGGTGGGCCTCGCCCTCCTTGCGCTTCTTCTTGCGGCAGTCTCGCGCCCAGTGGCCGACGACTCCGCAGTACCGACACGAGTCCTTCGTGTCGCGGTTCTCGGTGCCTCTCGCACCCGGGTTGCCCTTGCCGCGTCCACGCGGCTTGCCGCCGCCGCGTCCGGCTTGGCTGGACGATGAGCCCCATCTCGCAGCTTCATCCGCGCAAACCACTCCTCTTCAGAGAGAATTAGCTTGCCGGCTTGCTTGACCACCGGCTCCTCCAGCTCGTAGCGCTCCTCAGCCGCCTTGAGCCGGCCGATGAGCTCTTTGATGGAGAGCGTGTCGAGGTCGAGCAGGGTCTCGATGGAGATGCCATCTGCGAGAACTTCTTGGGCACAACGGAGAGAAACTTACAAACGACCTCCGGCTCGCCGACGGTGACTCCGAGTACGCCGAGATGCGGCACGGGGGACGACTGCTTCTTCAGCGCCGTTGCCTTCGCGTCGCGCACCCGGGTCACCCCGAGTCGCATCGTCTTCACCGTGTCCCAAGCTTCCTTCGCCGTCTTCTTGGCGGCGAGGGTGGAGATCATCTCCGGCGGGACGGAGCGCAGCAGATACTCCATCGCTACATAGTCTGTCTCGCGCTCCGGCGTTCCGTCGCTGACGGCGACCCAGACCTAGCGCGCCTCCAACATGACCTGCATAAGGAGGGCCCAGTCCGCGTAGTTCGACCACGTGAGCATCGTCCATGAACCACCGGAATCACGGACAACTCGCTGGAGTACCACCGAACTTCCACCAGCCTTCTGCTCCGCCGCCGCGAGCTTGTCCGCCCCGGGGATGAGCGTGCCTGTCTCCGGTGCCATCTCCGGCGAGCTCTCAAACTCACAAGGCTCTGATACCAATTGTTGGTTCTAATGCGAATCGCAAGAGTTAGAGAGAGCGGGAGAGGAGAGCATCGGGAGAGAGAAGGGGAGTTGTGTGGAATGAATCTGTTTGCCTCAATTTTCACTTCTCTATTCCTCCCTTTAAATAGCCGGCCGGGGCAAGCCGCTTACAAGAGTCAACTATCCCGTCACATCCGACTTGACGTGGCGGGTCCTACACTACGTCATGCCATACCGCCACTGTTGACGACGTCATGACACGAGTTCACTGTGGATGACGCCACAGACTCGTCTACACTGTAGGTGACGTCTAGCACGTCTTATCTACCTACTCTACTGTACGAACTATACAGTGCACCTGTCGGACCCGAAAATAACCCGAGTCCCGGTTACTACTACTGTCGAGTCAGAACAGGCTCCGACTCGACGACTCGACCCGGGACACTCCCCGAGTCGGTACACTTGCCCGGGTCCCTCGGACCCGACAAACCGTCGACTCCTCCGAGTCTTCCCAGAACACAAGCCTATTCCAACAAGTCGATCGCCCTATCTAGGATGAAGTTGATGCTGTCGTGTTCTTACAATTTTCACGTCTATTATTTATCCGAGGTTAATGATCGACAAGATACATAGACTTGTCACAGACGATCTAGATTCCAGCGCATGCATGCATGCAGATGCACATATATACGGTTGCTCTGTATCTTTCATGAGCTTGGATCCTCATCAATCATTAGCCATAGTTCGCTTTCATACATTCATTCACGACATCCTGTCCGCGCTCTCGATCACGATCGATCCAGATTCGGTAGCTTGCTAGCCTTAGTTAGCTTCCAGCAAACAATCCTAACCTCCATTTATGGCTCCTACATTCATTCATGACATCATGTTTGCGTTTAAAGCTGGATCTAGAGGTAGCTCATCCTTCGGTCGCCGGTTGCGCCGCCGGCATCGTTGTCGGATTTCCGGTCGCATCTCGCCACTAGTAGAAAACGAGGCAATAGTACCGGTTCTAGAGGCCCTCTAGTCCCGGTTTGACAACCGGTACAGGCAAATCGGGAGTAAAGCCCCCCCATTTGTACCGGTTTGTTACAAACCGGCACTAAAGGCCCTCCCACGTGGCCGTGGGGAGCCCGCGAAGCTGGAGATATTTAGTACCGGTTCGTAACACGAACCGATACTAAAGGAAAGTGCTTTTTTAATTTTCAGGGTTTAGGGGTTAGGAGGGGTGTAGGGTTTCGGATGTCAGTCGAAAGCCGTTGCAGTGCACGGGGATCACGTCGATGCGTCAAAAAATGCATTTTCGTATATATGAAGTACTACACATGAAGATCACGTTGATGCTACAATTAATTACATGAAGATCACGTTGATGCAACATGAACATCACGTTTCCGTATAAAGTACTTAATTACATGGAGATCATCACTAGTACATTGAGATCACATAAACCGGTAGTAGTACTCTCCGTTTTCAGATATGACCTCCGCAAGGAGAAATCCCGCCAATTCCTCCGCAATTGCTTTTATGCGGTCATTTGGTAGGAGGGCGTTCCGCTTCCTTCCAACCTTTAAAAGAAGGAGAAAAACAATTATGAATGAAACTCAACACAATTGATGGTAACAAAATAAAATTGTGAATAATGTTTACGTACCTCTTTATTTCTTCGATTATTGAATCTCTCAGTGGTCCTCATTTGAATGAACTCGCAAACGTAGTATCCACATAAGTTAGTCCCGGTTGGCTGTTCCAGACACCACTGTTCGAGAATAGAATTCAATCAAATCAAGCTTGATAATGGTATTGAAACTAGAATTAAAGAGATGCGTGGATCTAGGTAGTACTACTTACGTTTGTTCAGACACCAAACCAGTTTCGGTTTCCATTCACCGGGTTCTTCCTTGATGAACAATTCCTAAACTCTGCCCGACAAAGAAAATGAATAATGGAGTTATTAATTACTTGATATCACGAAATGAACGGAAGAGGCCGATATAGTGCGATGAGAATTTAAATTACTCTTTCAACATATCAAATAAGCTCTTGTATTCTATAGGCTTTCTCCTTAATGAGTCCAGGACCTCAATTTGTCCAGCGTGAATATCGATTACAAGAAGAATATAGTGGAAGCTACAAGTTTATATACGTAGTCATGCATAACTCATCAATAACACTTAAGATCGGGTGAGCAAAAATAGAATGTGTACGAGAAAGTAACACTTACTTGAAGTTGTAAGGAAGAAGTATTTCTTTTTTGTTACGTTGTCGCTTGAAACTCCTTAGCAATGTCGCCTTTACTTCCTCGGGTTTCTCCATTATGTCAATGAACCCAATGTCCGAGAGTCCTTCCCTTTTGCAGTCGAGCATCTTCATTCTGCATAAATAGCGTACAAAAGATTATAGAACGAGCTGAGCTAAAGACTTAAATTACAGGGATAAATCACTTACAGACAAAAGCAACTGATGATAGCTTTATCGAGGGCGCGTTGATTGTATAATTGAAAAGTTCGCTAAAATCAACTTGCACACCGTATTCTTGGAAGTAGTGCTCTTCCTTAACTCTCGCCATGACACCGACTATATCTTCCTTTGCGGCTTTCATGTACCATTCATGCAACTGACGCATCTTTGTTGGTAGATACCGGACCAGCTCAGGTCTGACCAAAGGCTACCCAGGAACATATTGATATACTACCTCAGCTATGGGGACGTCTTTGTCGGGAAATACTACCTCAGCTATGGGGACGTCTTTGTCGGGAAATACCTTGAGCGGGGGGACCGATTGTACATCCTGTTCTCCAAGCTGGGCTACTTTTTTCCCGCTTTTCCGCTTCTCCATCTCTGAGCTATATGACTTGGATATTTGTCGCTCATAGTCTGATGTCGGCTTTGGTGGAGGGTCATATAAGTTTTCCAAGCAGCGCCTAACGACTTCCGGATCTAGTATTTGCCTTGGTGGGGGCTTTTTCGGTGCAAAATGGGCAGCCACATCGGCCTTCGAGATGGCACAGTTTTCCTCGTAAGTCCTTTCGGCCGGTAACTTCTCAGGAGTCTTGACTTTTGCCTTCTTTCTCTTTGTCCTCTTAGGAGGCGAACCGGTGGGCTTTCGCCTATTTAGCAGCTTAGTGGGCTGAGTCGGCTGGACTCGCGCCGGAGATGGAGACGGACTCGCGCTGGGGTCCCTCTGGAGTAGGGGTGGAGTCGGCTGGACTCGCACCAGAGATGGAGACGGACGACTCGCGCTGGGGTCCCTCTGGAGTAGGGGTGGACTTAGAGGTGGTGGACTCCTATTCGGAGGAGTCAGTGGCTTTGGTGCCGAGCCTGGAAACACGATGTGTTTCTTGTTCCATAGAACGAAACCATGCTTCATTTCTCCCAGTGTCTTCTCGTCCTCACCTCCACGATAGTCAAGCTCCAGTGACTCAAATCCCGGCATAATTTCATCCACCCCGACACGAGCATAGCCAGCTGGAATCTGATCAAGATGGTAGCTTGCTCCAGGTTGATTTGGTAAAGCATAGCCGACCGCCACCTTAAAGGATATGTTCTTCATTAACATATGTAGCTCACAATCTGTCTTCTCCGTGATATCATCCACGGGGTAGTGAGCCGCCGGCTGTTCTAATGCGGCAGATGCTTCTAGCTGCGTGGAACCCACGCTGCTTTTCTGCCGATCAGATGCGACGGCATCGACTTCAGGGCATTCTATTTTCCTTCCATTTTCTGTTTACAACAATCCGCCATGTCTGTGGGTCGAACGATGCCCCATGTGCGTACAACCAGAACTTGGACCTCTCGGGCCAGTCCGCTGTCTGTGGAATGATCCCTTTAGCAAGCAGTTTTGCTTCAAAGGCTTCCCACTTAGGCACGGCTATCTTGTAGCCACCTGTCCCTAAACGGTGGTGCTATGTCTTGTTCGTAGCATTTGCCTTATTTTTCGCCGATCGGGCCTCAGCGGCAGACGATCCTTGTATGCTTTAAATGCGGGCCAGTCATGTTTTATCTTCTCTAGTGCTCTAGTGAACTCTGGATCTTGTTTGGTCTTCTGATAATTACCCCATAATGTTTTCTTACAGGTCTGGAATTGTACGGCCATCTTCTTAAGAGTCCACTGCATGACTTTCTCCTTCTTGTCATCTGTGAGACCTCGCGGTAGGTTGACATGTGTCAAGAGCGTCTCCCAAAGCATTTCTTTTCTTTTTTTTGTCGACATAAGTAGCAACATTGTTTACGTCCTTCGGCTTATGCCATTCTTGAAGGGTGATCGGTATCATGTCCCTAACAAGAGCTCCGCACTGATTTATAAATTTACGGCGGCTTCCTATGGGTTCCAGCGGTTCGCCGTCATCACTAGCTTTGTCGATCGATATCCTTGCATCATCATCGCCCAACCTTTTGGTCGGGCCTCGTTTCGTTTGCGCAGATTTGCTCGATCCGGAGGGCTTAATGAAAAATGATTCATTAATAAGTGCAAATACAAATCAATTAATGCATCTAGTGATCAACAGAGGCTAGCTTAATATACCTCGCCGGAGTTTGTTAAGGCCCCTTCGTTGTCTCTGCTTTGTTATAGCTTAGCCCCATCACCGAAGTCGTTCAAAAACTGTGAGCTGAAATCGTCTCCATCGGCATCGTCTCCACCGGCATCGTCTCCATCGGCATCGTCTCCACCGGCATCGTCTCCAGCGTGTGCACCTTCATATATTATCTGACACATTTTCTCTTCATATTCGTCGTCTCTGTCGCGGGGTCCATAGCTTAAGTACAAACAATTTAGAATATGTTAAAAATGGCTAACAAAGGGTCATGTCGTTATTCATGCTTAAGAGGACATATTCTATCATTTTTCTTTGAATATTTTTGCTAACACTAATTTTTTGCTAACTTCAAGGATATAATTTCCTTAAAATGCAAATAATGCAAAATTTCCTAACATTTCTAACCTAAAATTATTCCTAACATTTCTATCCTAAAAAATTTCCTAACATTTCTAACCTAAATTTTTTCCTAACATTTCTATCCTAAAAAATTTCCTGACATTTCTAACCTAAAATTATTCCTAACATTTCTTTCCTAAAAAATTTCCTAACTCTAACCTAAAAGTTTTCCAAACATTTCTATCCTAAAAAATTTCGTAACATTTCTAACCTAAATTTTTTCCTAACATTTCTATCCTAAAAAATTTCCTTACATTTCTAACCTAAAATTTTCCTAACATTTCTAACCTAAAATTATTCCTAAAATTTCCTAACATATGGTGGCGGCGCCCGAGACCATATGGTCGCCTCCGGCGACCATGGCGGTCACCGGAGTGGCGGCCGAAGGAGGAGAAGACGAGGAGCTCACCCTAAGGTCGAAGGAGGGTCGAGCCGGGGTTGGGCGAGGCCGGAGGAGGTCGAGGTCGTCGGGATCGACCACGGCGAGCGGCGGCCGAGGTCGGGCGAGGTCGGGCCGGGGTGCGGGCGGAGGAGGTCGGGGCGAGCGCGTGGGCGAGGTCGATCGGGGCGAGCGGGGCGAGCGGCCGGAGGAGCCGTGGCATCGAGGGCGGCGCGCCGGAGGAGCAAGGCTTCGCCGGAGCAGGGCTTCGCCAGGAGCAGGGGATCGCGCCGGTGGGGAGTGAGGAATGGGGAGAACGGGGCCGCCGGTGGGGAGTTAGAAAAACATAGACAGGCCTCTAGTACCTGTTGGTAAGAACAACCGGTACTAGAGGGCCTCTAGTACAGGTTCGTGCTACCAACCGGTACTAGAGGTGAAGCTCTAGTACCGGTTGGTAGCACGAACCCGTACTAGAAGTTTTTCGGGCCGCCGCGGAAATTTGCGCGCACGCGGCAACCCTTTTGTACCGGTTGGTTGTACCAACCGGTACTACATGGGCTTTTGGGCCAAACTTTTGCGCACGAAGCCCCTTTTTTCTTTTTCTTTAATTTTTTTAAAAAATGTATCAAAATTATAAAATCAATATCTTTTGATCTGCTTATCAGAAAAATGCAAGTAATATATCGAATTGTTCAGAAAATGTAATCTATATGTTTATTACAAATTCATTAATGTTTCAAATTATTTATATCTATTGATTTAATTTATATCAAATTGATCAAAAAAATGTAATCTATATATTTATTAAAAATTCATTAATGTTTCAAATTATTTATATCTATTGATTTAATTTATATCAAATTGTTCAGAAAATGTAATCTATATATTTATTACAAATTCATTAATGTTTCAAATTATTTATATCTATTGATTTAATTTATATCAAATTTTTCAGAAAAATGTAATCTATATATTTATTACAAATTCATTAATGTTTCAAATTATTTATATCATCTATTGATTTAATTTATATCAAATTGTTCAGAAAAATGTAATCTATATATTTATTACAAATTCATTAATGTTTCAAATTATTTATATCTATTGATTTAATTTATATCAAATTGTTCAGAAAAATGTAATCTATATATTTAATACAAATTACATATATCTCACACGCTAGTCCGGAAGTACTTTCGAGTGACTGCACTGATTTTGTTGTGGCAGCACTATCTTTACTCCCGGTTCAAACCATCAACCGGGACTAAAGACCAGCAAAAGATAAGGCACACATATCAACATGTTGGCCTGCAGGTACGGATCGTGTGTTTCCTCAAACGCTTGTGAGCCGTTGGATCAGCGGTGTGTTTCTTTCGAGCGCTTGTGAACCGTTGGATCTCAATCAGAAGATAAGGCATACATATCAACGCTCCGTTAGTCCTGGTTCCAGCTACCAACCGGGACTAAAGGTGAAGAGTTGCCCTGATCTTTTAGCTATAAATACCCACCATGAGGAGGAGATGAAGAACAAGAGCACGACAATAACAAAAAGAGAAGACAGAGGACTTCTCTACGCTAGAGCTTCTCGAAGATGTCCTTGGGCAGTGACCTAGGACATCTTCGAGGAGCTCGGCATAGAAGCATTCTCTAAGGGCTAATAGGGTTCATGTTGTAGTCAAGCTAGTCCGAAAGACAAAGACAGAGGACTCCTCTATGCCAGAGCTTCTCGAAGATGTCCTTGGGCAGTGACTTAGGACATCTTCGAGGAGCTCGGCATAGAAGCGTTCTCTAAGGGCTAATAGGGTTAATGCTATAGTCAAGCTAGTCCGAAAGACAAAGACAGAGGACTCCTCTACGCCAGAGCTTCTGGAAGATGTCCTTGGGCAGTGACCTAGGACACCTTCGAGGAGCTCGGCATAGAAGCGTTCTCTCAGGGCTAATAGGGTTCATACTGTAGTCAAACTAGTCCGAAAGAGAAAGATAGAGGACTCCTCTATGCCAGAGCTTCTCGAAGATGTCCTTGGGCAGTGACCTAGGACATCTTCGAGGAGCTCGGCATAGAAACGTTCTCTCAGGGCTAATAGGGTTCATACTGTAGTCAAACTAGTCCGAAAGACAAAGACAAAGACAACAAAAATAATTGCAATTCATAGACATTAAAGTATATATGGTACACCCAGAACAGAATAATTAAAATTAGGAAGTTTAGTCATCACCAACATCCCCATCTAGTGTTTCTTCGTGTGTGTCCCTTTCTTATGATTGCGCCGTAACCATGGACAATCTTCATCATTTAACACGATGCTCGGGTCAGTTTTCACTGTGAAGGGTGGAATTTCATCAAACTTATTGTAATCTTCTGACATATCTGTCTTGTCCTCCACTCCCATGATGTTTCTTTTCCCTGAAAGAACTATGTGGCGATTTGGCTCACCGTATGATGTATTTGCTTCCTTATCTTTTCTTTTTCTCGGTTTGGTTGACATGTCCTTCACATAGAAAACCTGGGCCACATCATTGGTTAGGACGAATGGTTCGGTTTTGTACCCAAGATTGTTGAGATCCATCGTAGTCATTCCGTATTGCGGGTCTACCTGTACCCCGCCTGTCAGGTTGAACCATTTGCACCAAAACAAAGGGACCTTAAAAGAATATCCATAGTCAAGCTCCCATATCTGCTCTATGTAACCATAATATGTGTCCTTTTTCCCATTGTTGTTTGTTGCATCAAAGCGGACACCACTGTTTTGGCTGGTGCTTTTTTTATCTTGGGCGGCCGTGTAAAATATATTCCCATTTATCTCGTACCCTTGGAAAGTCAATATAGTCGAAGATGGTGACTTGGCCAACAAATACAGCTCATCTCCAACAGTGTTGTTATTCAGGAGATGGGTCTGCAACCAACCGCCGAATGTCTCCATGTGTTTTCCTTGAATCCAGGAGTCAGTACTATCCAGGTTTTCGGAACGTACAATATTCATGTGTTCCTCGATATACGGAGCCACCAAGCTGGAATTATGTACAACTGTGTAGTGTGCTTGAGTGAAAGAATGTCCGTCCATACTTATTATTGCTTTCTTTCCTAGTGTGCCTTTTCCACGTAGTCTCCCCTCATGGCGTGATTGAGGAACACGATCGGCTTAAGGTCAGGAATAAAGTCAACACAAAACTCAATGACCTCCTCTGTTCCAAGATGCTTCCTTCTGGCCTAGCACGGTTACGAACATATTTCTTTAAAACTCCCATGAACTTCTCAAAGGGGAACATATTGTGTAGAAATATAGGACCGAGAATGAAAATCTCTTCGACTAGGTGAACTATGAGGTGCGTCATAATATTGAAAAAGGATATGATGGTGGGAACACTAACTCGAAGCTGACAAGACATTGGACCACATCCTTCTGTAAACCTTGTAGAGTTTCTGGATTGATCACCTTCTGAGAAATTGCATTGAGAAATGCAAATAGCTTCACAATGGGTACTAGAACATTTTCTGGTAGAAGCCCCCTCAATGCAACCGGAAGTAACTGTGTCATAATCACGTGGCAATCATGAGACTTTAGGTTTTGGAACTTTTTCTCTGCCATATTTATTATTCCCTTTATATCCGACGAGAAGCCAGACGGGACCTTGATACTGCTCAGGACTTCAAAAAATATCTCATTCTCTTCTTTGGTAAGAGCGTAGCTGGCACGACCTTGATACTTCTGTGGATGCAGGTCGTCGTCTCCTTCGTGCATGCGTTGCTGGTCATGCCGTGCATCTGGTGTATCTTTCGTCTTCCCATACACGCCCAAGAAGTTTAGCAGGTTCACGCAAAGATTTTTCGTCACATGCATCACGTCGATTGCATGGCGAACCTCTAGGATTTTCCAATAGGGTAGCTCCCAAAATATAGATTTCTTATTCCACATGGGTGCGTGTCCGTCGGCGTCATTCGGAACAGATTGTCCGCCAGGACCCTTTCCAAAGATTACTTTTAAATCCTTGACCATACCATATATATCTTCACCAGTTGGGCGGGTAGGCTTCGTCCGGTTTTCTGTCTCAACTTTGAAATGCTTGCCTTTCTTTCTTACGAGATGCTTGGCCGGAAGAAATCGACGATGCCCCAGGTACACAACCTTATTATATTTCTCCAAATATATACTATCAGTCTTATCTAAACAGTGTGTGCATGCATTGTATCCCTTGTTTGTCTGTCCTGAAAGGTTACTAAGAGTTGGCCAATCATTGATGGTTACGAACAACAACGCTCGTAGGTCAAATTCCTCCTGTTTGTGCTCATCCCACACACGTACACCTTTTACGTCCCACAACTGTAGAAGTTCTTCAACTAATGGCTTCAGATACACATCAATGTCGTTGCCGGGTTGCTTCGGGCCTTGAATAAGCACTGGCATCATAATGAACTTCCGCTTCATGCACAACCAAGGAGGGAGGTTATAGATACATAGAGTCACAGGCCAGGTGCTATGACTATAGCTCTGCTGCCCAAAAGGATTCATACCATCTGTACTTAGACCAAATCTTAAGTTCCTTGCGTCACCTGCAAAGTCGTTGAACTCTCTGTCGATTTTTCTCCACTGCGATCCATCTGCGGGGTGTCTCAGCATCATGTCTTTCTTACGGTATTCTTTGTGCCATCACAACAACTTGGCATGCTCTTTGTTTTGGAACAAACGTTTCAACCGTGGTATTATAGGAGCATACCACATCACCTTCGCAGGAACCCTCTTCCTGGGGCGCTCGCCCTCAACATCACCGGGGTCATCTCGTCTGATCTTATACCGCAATGCACCGCATACCGGGCATGCATTCAAATTCTCGTACTCCTCACCGCGGTAGAGGATGCAATCATTAATGCATGCATGTATCTTTTGCACCTCTAATCCTAGAGGGCAGACCACCTTCTTTGCTTCGTACGTACTGGGGGTAATTCGTTATCCTTTGGAAGCTTGTTTTTTAATATTGTCAGCAACTTTTCAAATCCCTTGTCAGATACACCATTCTCTGCCTTCCATTGCAGCAATTCCAGTGTGGTACCCAACTTTTTCTGGCCATCTTCGCAATTTGGGTACAACAATTTTTTGTGATCCTCTAACATGCGCTCCAACTTCAACCTCTCGTTTTCACTTCCGCAGTTTATCTGTGCATCAAGAATGGCCCGACGAAGATTATCATCGGGCTCATCAACAATGACCTCTTCTTCAGCTTCGTCTTCCCCCACTGTAGTACCACCATGTGTAGTGAACATAGGATAGTTGTCATCATCCTCTCCTTCTTCATTGTCTTCCATTATAAGCCCTGGTTCTCTGTGCTTGGTCCAACAATTATAGCCGGACATGAAACCGGACTGCAACAGGTGGAAGTGAAGGGTTTTTGAGGAGGACTAATCCTTCGTGTTCTGACAGACACTACATGGACAACTAATAAAACCATTCTGCTTCTTGTTTGTCTCAGCCACACGGAGAAATTTATGCATTCCATCAATGAACTCGGGATTGCGTCGGTCACCGTACATCCATTGACGGCTCATCTGCATTATATAATTCAGTTTATAAAAATCATTACACACAACGTCATGAATAGAGAAGTGACCAAATTAATTAATTCATACAAGTTCATCACATTAAAACCAAAGTAGAGTAGTGACCAAATGTAATATATAGTTCTCATAAAACATACATTGAAACTAACATACAACTATCTAATGCATTTAAATGCAACAACACATGCGATCAAAATCACAACTAAGGTAACCATTGATCCAACAACATAGTGATACCAAGCCTCTTTATTAATGGCATATTTTCTAATCTTCCTAATCTTCAAGCGCATTGCATCCATCTTGATCTTGTGATCATCGACAATATCGGCAAGATACAACTCCAATTTCATCTTTTCTTCTTCACTTCTTTTCAATTTTGCTTTCAAATCATTGTTTTCTTTTTCAAATAAATCTAGCATCTCGACAAGAGGGTCGGTTGGAATTTCTGGTTCAACTACCTCCTAGATAAGAATATCTATGTCAAGTGTTGGTCGGCATAATTGTTTTTTTTGAGGTATCGGTCGGCATAATTGTTATAAACACGAAATTAAACAAATAGTTATAAAAGATAATATACCACATCCGAATCATAGACCGGATGAGGGCCGATGGGGACGGATACCAACATCATGGCACTATTATATAACAAACAATCATACAAGTAAGCAAAATTATACAAGTAACTATGTAAAAAATTTAATAAGAACAAGAGGCTCACCAAGGTGGTGCCGGTGACGGGGCGGCGCGGGCGATCGACGGCGGTGAGGAAGGGGACAGGACGGCCCTAAAACCCACAAATCACAATTTAATTTGAGCTCAAATTGTATATAAAAAATGAACTCCCTCATGTAGGCATTTCATCAAACACCTATCGAGCACTAAAAAATAATGTGAGCTAAACTAGCAACGAAATGAGCTAAACAGGCAATGCCGGATGAAGGATGAAGTTGCTAACCCTTGAATAGATAGGTTCCACCAATCTTAACAAATGGTGGGAAAAAAGGAGATGAACTCGAGCTCGGAAGAGCAAAAATGGAGTTTGCTCTCGAGCAGGGAAAATGGAAGATGGCAGCTCGGTAGGAGATGATATAGGAAAACTTTTAGTACCGGTTCGTATCACGAACCGGTACAAAAATTCGATCTTTAGAACCGGTTCGTGATACGAACCGGTACTAAAGGTTCTATCGCTACCCTCCTCTGCCGCAGCCTGCCGCTCACCTCTAGTCCCGGTTCCTGTAACAAACCGGTACTAAAGCGTCCGGACGAACCGGGACTAGCTCTGGTTGGTGGCCTGTCTGTTCGAACCGGTACTAAACCCTAACCTTGTCCCGGTTTGTTACCTGGCCGGTATGATAGGCAGGTATGGAAGGGTCTTTTTTTACTAGTGCGCATGCATCCATTCATACGCCACTACGGGTCATTGGCGTAGGTACATGTGGTTGATCTCCTACCGATCGGGGCTAGCGCCTAGAACATGATTAGAATGCCAAAATTAGAATGCGTTAGGGCATGTACAATGGGGTGATGTCAGCCTTCCCTTATATATGCCACGTTGGATTTTAGCTTAGTTGGAGGAGAGAGAATGAGGGAAGAGAAGATTGTCTTCCCTTAGATAAGGGATGATCTCTTAAATATTAAGAGAAGGCTATTTTGTCCATTGTACCACATGCCTTCTCTTATTAAGCCAATTTCACACTAAATTTAATTAATTCTCATTAATTGCTAGAGATTATAATAAGAGATAGCGCATTGTACGACTGATATTTAGTGTCTTCTCCAGATGACGTGGAGGCGTAAGAGAAGACTCGCCTTCCCTACCATTGTACATGCCCTTAATTTGATTAATCTGGGGCCCTGTCCTGATGAGCATGCAAAAGCCATCTAATCCCGGCCCTAACCTAATCGGTAACCTCATGATATGTGGTAGGTTTTCTCAACTGCCTCCAAATTAACAATCAGAACTACAACCACACATCACTGTCCCACAAAACAATAATTAGCCACACACACACATCACTTTCTAATTTGCTTTAGCCATGTAAACCCGCAGTCGACAGCTCATCTAGCCAGCTAACCAAAGATAACATACTTGTATTACCCATCACAGCCAGTCTCACACCCAGTTTAGCTAGTAGTAGTGGTGTACTGGTCCATGAAAGCCAAGCGAGGTATATATATATATGCCGTACCAAAAGCTAGGCAGATCTGTAGATGAATAGCTTCTCGCAAGCTCTAAATTAGTTTACCTCAAGCCTGCACTTACTCGCACACAACACAAGCACATCCTGATTAAAGCAGCAGATTCCACTAGCAGTTAGCTAGCAACTTGCTATTGTTGGTAGAGTTGCCCAGCTCAGCTGGATCGATCGGCCATGGCGAATTACCACCAGCACGGGAGCGGCGGCGGGCGGTACGGGATGTGGAGGGAGCCGGAGAGCCCGCAGCTGAGCCTGATGAGCGGATGCAGCTCCCTCTTCTCCATCTCGGTGCTGCGGGACGACGACGAGCTCCTCGCGGGCGCGCGGTCGCTGCCCGCCACGCCGGTGTCGCTGGCGGGGTTCGCCGGCGGCGACGAGGTGGAGATGGAGCTGCGGCAGGGCGGTGGGAGCGGCGGCGATGACAGGAGGACCGTCCGGATGATGCGGAACAGGGAGTCCGCCCTGCGCTCCAGGGCAAGGAAGAGGGTACGTAAACCTATACAGTCATAATTCATATCAGGAGCTATATTTCTCATTTGCGAATTAAAGTTTGGGGTCTCCGAGTCATAATTGTATACGGCAAACTGTGCATGCTCATTTCTCATTTGCGAATTAAAGTTTGGGGTCTCCGAGTTGAATTTTTTGCAAAAACATGGTGAAACCTTTTTTGTTTACCAAGCAGATTCACTAGTTATGAATGCACGCTAGCTACCGGGGTTTGGGTTGAAAGCTCTCATTTTTCCGGTCGAAAGTTTGAATTCATATCAGGAGCTATATTGCCCTAAAAAAGGTGTGAAAATATGTTGCTGGTGAAAGATATATAAGTATCTGTGTCGTAACTCTAATCATGTTAAAACACATCCGAAAAGACAATGGAATGTGTGGTAACTGGCATCTCTTTTTGTTTCGCACATGCATGAGTTGATGCCAATAATTTTTCTCAACATGGGCAAAATTAACAGCTATATCTCTTGCATGATTAGTGCTCCCCTCCACCTGATACACTATCTTAATTTCAATATGACCTCTGTAGGCACAATACAATAATCTGAATGAACTAAGAGTGAGTTCATTGACCTAATCCAAATCTAGCGCCAGCAGAAGAAGAAAAACTGCAAGAGGAGCAAAATTCATTTATGAATTCAAACTAACTGGTTTGAATTCATGTTGGATGTTATTATCATAAAAACAGTGTTAAAGTACGTTCATCGCAAAAGTGAAACATCTCTCGATAAACTGTCAACTAGTGACTTAGTTTGTCAATGTGTTAAATGGCATCGGCACTACTAGGAAATAGGCTTTCTGTGGCGCACCTTTTAGACTTTCTGTGGCGCATCTAGGAAAAAGCTGGGTGCGCCACAGAATTGTCGCCACTAAATTATATTTCTGTGGCGCATGGGCCAGATGCGCCACAGAAATGTAGATTCTGTGGCGCATCCAGCTCCATGCGCCACAGAAATATTTTGGAAAATTTTGAATCTGGAAATTCAAAAAAATTCAAAAAAATCTGGAAAAAACAATTTTTTTTTGGAAAACCTAAATATTTGTTTTTTTCCCAATTTTTTTGAATTTTTTAACCCATATCAAATGATGACTTCCCACTAGGTCACCCATCCTCAAATTGCTCCAACCCAAGCACGCTTAACTTCTAAGTTCTACTCAGAACTGCTACCCTTATGCTGCTCAAGTTCTTATTGATATAAGTATGATATCAACCCTCTTAAGCCTTGTATGTGTATATATATATGTGAATGTAGTTTATGTGTGGTATGTATATATATATATGTGTGTTTTTAAATTTCGAAAAATCAAAAACTTCAAAAGTTTCAAAAGCAAATCCAAAGTTTCAAAAAATCCTAAAAAATTCAAAAAATCCCAAAAATTTCAAAAAATAAAAAATTCCAAAAAAATTCCAAAAAATCAAAAAATTCAAAAATAGAAAATAAAAAATAAGAAAATTCCAAAAAAATTCAAAAAATCAAAAATGCAAAAAAAAACAAAAAAAAATAAAAATCCCAAAAAATTCCAAAAAAATAATAAAATTTCAAAAATCCCAAAAATCAAAACATTTTAAAAAGCCAAACAAATTTAAAAATCCCAAAAATCGAAATTTTTGAAATTTTTGATTTTGGGGATTTTTCGATTTTTGAATTTTTTGGATTTTTTGAATTTTGTTGGATTTCTTGAATTTTTTTGGATTTTTTGGAATTTTTTTTCACTTTTTTGGATTTTTTGAATTTTTGAAATGACAAAAAATAAAAAAGAAGATTTTTTTTTGGAATTGTTGATTTTTTTATTTTTTTTGAAGTTTTCTGGGTTTTTTGAGTTTTTTGAATTTTTTGATTTTTTTTTGGATTTTTTGAGTTTTTTTTGGATTTTTTCAAACTTCTGGCGCATATGCAACATGCGCCACAGAAAACCACATTTCTGTGGCGCACATCCAACATGCGCCACATTCTGTGGCGCACGGAGCTGGGTGCGCCACAGAAAGCAGCATTTCTGTGGCGCACGGGGATGGTGCGCCACAGAAATATGACTTTCTGTGGCGCACGGGTGATGGTGCGTCACAGAATGTCATATTTCTGTGGCGCACCAGCCCCGTGCGCCACAGAAACCTGACTTTCTGTGGTGCACGTTGTTTCGGTGCGCCACAGAATTGCAAAATTCTGTGACGCACCAAAAAACGTGCGCCACAGAAATAATTTCTGTGACGCACGGCAAATAGGTGCGCCACTAAAAGGGTTTCCACCTATAGCCTGTTTCCTAGTAGTGCGGGGTGACAAATGGAATAATTTGGTACTGGTATCTCCCTCTGTTTTGCATCATGCATGAGCTTATGCCAATAATTTTCAGCCAACTTGGGCTAAACATGTATATCTCATTTTCTTCAATGATAAGTGCACCTGCTACCTAATACACAATCTTAAGAACCACGGCCCAGTATGCAACGGAAGATAATGCTGCAAAAATTAAGGGTCGGTTAATCAACCGACCTAATCCAACTCTCTAGGACTAGCAAAAGAATATACCAAAGTTTGAATCAAAAGGGACAAAATACTATCATCCTCGACTGCATCTTGAAGTTTGTGATTAGCTGGACATCCAATCAATGCATAAAGAATATACCAAAGTTGTTAACAAATGGAATCAACTAAATAATTTTTTAAGTAATGCTGGTTATTTCGAGTTTATGACCAGCTGGATATGGACATCAAAGCCTGAATATCCAAATTGTTATGTAAAGTTTGTTTCTGATCAACTGAACTCTTTCGCTTTGCCATCCGTTGCACTTTCAAAACTACTTATTTGCTTCTTCTTTATCGAAAAACATATTTGCTTCTTGTTGTAAATACCTATTGGCAGCAGAAAGCATGATTGATTGAGAGGTAACAACACATCTTTACTAAAACTAGTCTTGAAAAGGCAACCAACTAAATCCCATTGCATAATACACAGCACACGTCACCAACTAAACGTTGATTCAGCTTACATCAATCAAACCAACTGATTGAAATTGACTTTGTCTTTCTATGCTCATGATTTATTGACACAAGTTTGAAGAAAATATATAACTAGTTCAAATGAATTACTGCACTGTGATTTTATCTGAAGTACTAGTACGGCACCATAGTTCCCCTGAAAATAAACCAAGTTGCATGCACTAGTTCCTTTTTCCCGAAAACAATATATTTTGCAATAATTGCAAGATATTAGCAGAGAAATTAGTAAATATTAGTAGATAATTTTTATGCAGGCATATGTGGAAGAACTCGAGAAGGAGGTTCGTCGTCTAGTGGACGACAACCTCAAGCTGAAGAAGCAGTGCAAAGAGGTACTCAAATTTCATAATTACCACTTACCACTGCATGTTTATGTTTCAGCAAATTGCTATTTCTGAAAGGAAACAATACCTTTTAGGAACACATTGAGCTTATTTTTTATATCTGATCGCACTTGTTTTCCATGCCTTGGATCGACAGTTGAAACAGGAAGTGGCCGCACTGGTCCTGCCTACCAAGAGCTTGCTTCGACGAACCTCATCCACTGAATTCTGAAGCGACAGTAGAAGATGCAGAGTCGATTCTCATTTCGGCCGTACAAAATTAGGATACAAATTAGTGATTTGACTTGTGTACATTTCTGTGTACGATGGACCCAAATGAACATCTTCCGCCTGTTGAAAAAAATGGACACAAATTTTCCTGAGTGGGGAATTAATTATGATCTATCGCATGATCTTGTCCAGATCAACCATATCTAGGTTGCTGCTTTTCAACATTTGTTTTGCTGATGTTTGTTATCTTCAGGGAAAAGGTTGGCTCGTCTTCTGTCAGCAACCACCACATGACTTTTGCTCTAGCTAACTGTTATTTTCTTACGAAAATGGTCTTGCTTTTATTAGTTTGTGTGTTTATCGAAATGCCACTAGAGTCATCATCTAAGTACATTATACTCACATCACCCAAGTATATATTGAACTCACACCATTCAAGTGCATTGTTTTTTTACTCCTAAATTATTGACCTGGTTTGTCTTTCCCTTAATTTATTTTGGACCCGCTTAACCCCTGATTGTATCTAGGAGCACTTTACCCCCTAGAGCGTTCTGTAATGTAAAAATAATTTCTGGAAAAAATCCATGTATATGTTGTGGCGTGAAGCTTATCCTGTATATAGACACTTGTTATGACAACCTACAACATATGTAAAGCAATTAACACATTTTGTTTTATTTTTGAAGCAGGTCACACAAAAAAAAAAATCAAATTTTGCAACTGAAATTTACTCCCATATACTTCGCACCGTATCATGACATGCATGCATATGTTTTTACCAATGTCTTAGAACCTAAAAGTAATAATTTCAATAATAATCATGCATAGCGGCTTGTTTAAACTAAGCACATGTAGCTATTACAGAATAAAGGTTGGTACTTCGTCAGCACGGAGGAAGCCCAAATAACTTCTGAAGGGTGGTCGTACAAGTCGGAGCTGTCTATCACCGACATGTGTGGTCGACAGTTTGGCATGAGCCGATACATTTTGTTCTTGATGATTGCGGCTTTGTTGGCCAACTGAAGTGAAGTCATAGTAGATGGGTCAAAAGCGATCGGTGACGATGTGCTACGGATATCTGATCAGCGGTGTGGGGCGTGTTCATTGATAGCCAGGTCGACTGGTGCACTATGTTTTGGGGGCATGTTGTAACAGTTTTTATATGTTTTTTGTTAATTAACTGGATAACTTTATTCTGCTTATTTAATAGATTGAGGCGAATGGTTTCAATTTCAAGAAAAAAAAGGCGGGTACAAACTGCTAATTCCATTTTCGAATGTGATGGAAGCACTTTGAGAGGTTAAGATTTTAATTTCAGTGCACGTCTTTCCACATTTGTTTTTTTTTCGATAAGGGGAGCTTTATTACTTAAAAAGTTTTTAAGTATTACATCCGACCTCTGCATAACTAGGATGCACACAGCCAACACGAGTCCGACGGAGCGAGCCAAAGAAAACAAAATAGACGAATTACATATCATAATGAGAAATTGTAGAATCGCCTAAGGTGGTGGAGGGCCAATCCGCAAATTATGCTGCCATCCATGTTGGGATAAAAAGTCCCTCGCCGTATCCTCCAGTCTTGTACAGACCTCCGTAAAGAGGTCGCGATGCTCCGCACGTTGTAACATCGACCACGAACGGAGCGTAGCCGTACTCCTGTATATAACCTGCATGAGAGACGAATTTTTATCATTAAAAACCTTGTCATTTCTACATAGCCACAACGACCATATTACGGCTAGCGCTCCCACCCTAATAAGTCGTTTGAACCTATTATTCACACCATTTAACCAATTGCCAAAAATATTTGCAATGCTATTTGGTGGAAATAAGGTCGACCCTATCTGGATGATTGACCATATAGAACTCGCAAACTTGCACTGGAAGAATAAGTGCTTAATGGTCTCGTCCTTGTGACAGAAGACACACTTTTTACTTCCATGCCAATTGCGTTTTGCAAGGTTATCTTTGGTGAGGATTACTCCTCGACGAAGATACCACGCAAAAACTTTAATTTTGAGTGGAACCTTCATCTTCCAAATCTTATGATTATTATCAACTGGCAAATCAGGCTATAATAGTGCTTTATACATAGAGTCCACCGAGAATTTACCATTCGAGTGTAAATTCCATCGGAACTCGTCGGGTGAAAGTGCATGGTTGATCCCATGCATGGTTTTGGTAATTAATGACAATCTCTATGGACTAATGTTTGTATTGAGCTACATTTGTAGGTGTGTCCATTTGAGTTGCTTGATCTCCATTTGTTGGAATCAAGGTTAAGGGAAGAAAAGGTGTGTGTTGATCAAGGCTTTGTGCGAGTTGATCATCACTCAAGGCCAAGTGAAGAGGTGCTTCTCCCATATTGGTGTATGGGGGAGCCATGTGTGAATCTTCACCAAGCGAAGCGCAATGAAGAAAGGTGGTGCGTCTTGAGGGGTCGAAGATCGTCTTCATCGACCTCAAGTGGTTTAAGCGCAAGGCAAAGGTATGATCTTGATAGGGTTTCTATTTTACCGGTCTCATTATGTTTAGTGAGAGACCGGGTTATAGGATAGATAGCCGTACTATCAAGAGGGGCTCTCAACCGAGTATCGTGATCGTATCGTTCGTGGAGAGCTCAAACCTTTGCATCCTTGAAATTATCTTTATAGCTAGGTTCTTATTTGTCTCTTATTGTGGTGTGGTCTTGGTGCTTGTCATGGCAAGGCTAAGTTCACCGAAAACGGTTTTCTTATGCATTCCCTATTGCGTTTTCGGTATTGGAGATTTTGCCGGTTCATCCGTGCGGAAGATTTCTCTCTTCCATTTCTTTGCAAAATCTCCATTACTTGTTTGCTATATTTTCAAGGGTTGCATTTTTCGTCCTCTTTCCAACAAAATTGGTTTCATGTCATTTGGACTTCATTTGTAAAAGATATAACATTTCCGATTTGCGAAATAGAGAGGTTTTATCTTTCTCCATTTGGTTTTATCCTCCATTGCTGGACTATGATGTTTCTCTGCATGATCTTGTAGAACTTTTCGTTGCGATTCCAATGAGCCCAAGATTATCGGAAACGGAGTCCGGATGATTAAGTTATGATTTTTCTCGTACCGGGTGTCCTGCAGTTTTTTTGCCCAGCGGTAGTACCGTACCGGTACCGCCCGGGTACCGCCGGGAGTCCAGTACCGCGCGCGTTTGAGCGCCCGAAATCACCCGGGGCGGTAGTACCGCTGGCCCAGCGGTAGTACCGCTCCTGGGCGCGATTTTGACCATAACGGTAAGTTTTTGGGTGACCTATTTAAGGGGCCTTCTTCCCCAACAGGCCCCCAACTTCTTGAGCTCGTTTTTCCCTCTCTCTCCTCCATTGTTGCACTTTTTGTGAGCTTGATTCCTCTCCATCCCTCCAATGATTCTTGCCCAAACTTAGGGATTCAAGAGAGGAGATCTAGATCTACCTTTCCACCAATCAAAATCCCCTCTAAGTGAGGGAAACTAGTGGATCCAGATTTTGGGGTTGCTTTGTGTTCATCCCCTTTGTTCTTCCTCTCTTATTCCCCCCAAAGCATTTGTTGCTTGGTTGGAATTTGGTAGTGAAGGAATTGACCACTTTGTGTGTTCTTGCCTCTTGCATTGGTTGCATTGGGTTGCTCTCCCTACGATGATACATGAAGATCGACGTTGAGAAGCTTGTTACTCTTGGATGCATTGTGTCCCTAAGAGCTTTGTGCCTCTTGGTGCATTGTGTACCCTAGACGGTTTGGAGGTGCCGCGAAGTCTTCGAGTTGTGAAGCTTCGGCACGAGTTTGGAAGCCCCCAATTGAGTTGTGGGTGTGTGCCCCAAGAGAAGTTGTAAAGGGCTCCGGAATCCGCCTCGAAGGATTCCGATAGTGGAAGGTGAACCAATCCCTTGGGTGAGGTTAATCGGAGAATAGGTTGAGGCCTTTGTGGCATCTTGAGTAGGCCTCTTGTGGCGAGCTCACACCCCTCCAACGAGACGTACTCCCTTAACAAGGAGGAACTCGGGAATACATCCTCGTCTCCGCGTGCCTTGGTTATTTCTATATCCGAGCTTTACTTATGCAATTTACATTGTGATAGCCTTCGTGCTTGAAGTTCATATCTTGCTATCTCCTTGTTGCTTGAATTGCTTAGCATAAGTTGTTGGTGCACATAGGTAACCCTAGCATATTAGGTTGTTGGCTTGTTAATTTAAACACATAGTTTTATTCCGCAATTATCAAACCCCTAATTAGAAAAAGTTTTAATCGCCTATTAACCCCCCTCTAGGCGACATCTCGGGCATAGTTGTTCTTTCAATTGGTATCAGAGCCTCGTCTCTCTTGTTTGGCTTTACCGCCTAGAGAGTAAAGATGTCGTCTAGTGATTTAGTGCACAATTCCATGTCTATATTCAATGGCACAAATTTTAATGTTTGGAAAACTCATATGCTTAGACACTTACGGGTCTTGGACCCCAATATTGAGCGTATCTTAGATATAGGTTTTTCTCCTCCGAAGGACTACGAAAGTATGACTTTAGAGATTGAGAAAAACTTATATCTAGATGCTCTAGCTTGTAATGAGTTTTGCAAATTTGTGAGTGTTGTAGTTTTCGAGTCAATCATGCCTCTCCGGGATGCTCATGAGTTTTGGACCAAGCTTCAAGATAAATATGGAGTGTCCAACTCTATTGAGGATGATTGCTCTCCCTCCACCTCCGGCCGTGACAAGTTCTTGTCTTCGTCTACTTCACCAAAATGTGGTAAGCCACAATCCAATGTAATGGTGAGTAGTGATAGGCTTTGCAATTTGGATAGTGAGCTCGTTGTTGATGATCAATTATCTCTATCTTATTACAATGCTTCATATTTGGACATAAACACACATAGCACCATAAATGATTTACATGCTAGTGTTGATTGTCCTCGCATATCATCTAAAACTTGCTTCGATGAATCTCTTTATGATATGCTTGCTTTATCTTGTTGCCATGATAAAAATGTTTGTGTTCCCTCTAAATCTTGCATTGATAATAATGTAGAGGAAACCAAATTTGCTATGCAACAAGATATGAACTTAAGTAGTTCAAAAATTAATCTTTCCTCTTCATCCACCTATCATTGTCTCATGGCTAAATCTTCTTCTAGCAATGATAATAATAGTGATGATAATGTTGATGATAATAATGATGAAGAAGAAGATGATGTGGAAAAGGTTAATGCTATGCTTCAAAATAAAGGTCTAGTGATTCTTAAAGCCCTTCCTAGCAATAAAAGTGCCCAAGCTAACCTCTTTGAAATCATGAGCACTCTTATTAAGCGTGGGGAAACTATTGAGTCTTTGCAAGCTAGCCTTGAAGAAAAGGGTAAGATTGAAAGGGATGATGCTATGAAGAAATCATCGTTAGAAGATGCTCTTGAGGAAGAGCAAGGGACTCGTGCTTCTCTTGAGGAGAAACTAGATTCTATCGAGGAGTCTCATAACAAAATAATTGCTAAAATCGTTAAAGAACGTGACCATGCCATTGCTAAATATAAGGTCACGCAAATAGAAAATGCTAGATTAAATGAAGAACTTGCTAAGATTTCTTCTTCCATCCCTAATGTCAATGATGCTTGTGCTACTAACTCCATTTCTTGTGAAGCATCTACCTTGAAAGAGAATGTTGAGCTAAAAGCTCAACTTGAGTTGCTAACTAGCAAGTATGAGGAGTTGGAAGCAAGTCATAAAAAGCTATCTAGCTCTAATGATGATCTTCTAGCATCCTATGGGAAGTTGGAAGAAAATCATGAAAAGCTATCTAGCTCTAATGATGAACTTCTTGCTTCCTATGCTTGTCTTAAGTTAGCTCATGAGGCCATCACTACAAAGGTAACATCAAGTGAGCCTCATGTGGATATTAGCACAACTTTAATTAAAAATGCTATATTGCCATGTGCTAGTCCTAGTAGTTCATCCACTAAAAATGTTGGTACATCATGTGATGAATTAGTTGCTTTGCCTTGTTGCTCTAACAATGATGCATCTACCTCCTCTAGTACTTGTGTTGTCACTAACCATGTAGAGAAGAGAGGAGAGCTCAAGGCCCAAGCCACTTCTTTGAAGAAAGGTTTGGAAAAGCGTCATGAGGGGAAGAGGGCACTTGACAACATGTTGAGTGTGCAACAATCCCCAAATGACAAGAGTGGACTTGGATTCAACTCCAACATCAAAAACAAGTCCAAGGTTGAGAAGAAGAAGGGCCAAGTTCAAATCAAGAATCCGGCCAACATCATTTGCTTCAAGTGCAAGCTAGAAGGGCATCATGTTCGTGATTGCCCAATGAAGAAGAAGAAGCCTCTTAGTGAGAAGCAACTAGGGAAGCGGCCTCTTGTTCAATCTCGTGCTCAACCACGGGTTGAACAAAGACCACCTCCTAAGAAGACTCAATTCAATGCTCCTCAAGTTGAGGAGCCTATTAAGAAGAAAGAGAAGAGTCGGTGTTGCTACCTTTGCCGTGGCAAGGGTCACTTTGCTTCTTCATGCACCGTCGGTAACCCATCCAACCCTATCATAATTGATGATATTTATTCTCTTGGGAAGGATAGAAGTGGCAATGTGTTTGCCAAGTATGTGGGAGCTCAAAGTGGTGTCAAGAAACGCACCATTTGGGTTCCCAAGCCTATTGTGATTAACCTCTTAGGACCCAACTTGGTTGGGGACCAACAAGCTTCAACTTGATTAATAGGTGTTTAATGGAGGACATTGGTGACTTGGCTATTTTTGAAGAATTAAGGGATCTTCATGGGTTTATTTCTCAAGCCAAGTCAATTGGATTATCACATATCTATCTCATATCCAATTCTTCCTCCTTGCGGTAACTTGTATTTAATTCATATATTCATTGAAAGTTGCTTGCTCCCTTGCATGTGTTAGTTTTGTTCCTAGCATGTGTTTGTATGTGATATGCTCCTTTCTTACTTATCTTGTTATTCAAGGTGGTGTATGTTAGTTGTGTATCATGTATGTGTAATTTGGGTGTTGAGCTTTATTGAATCTTGTGTGGATTTCATTTGGCTCTTTGAGATATTAATGGACTATCCCATTTTGGGGGAGTGATGTTCTTTGTGCACATCACAAGCCTAAAAATGTGTGTACATGAAGGACACCACCTAGTATTGATATTTCAATATTATCTAGCTACTATGTGGTATGTCATATTCATGAGAAATTCAAATTCTACATGTCCATTAATTTCTCTAGTTGGTTTTATTTGCCTCTTGTTTAAAAATAAAATGAATTATCACATTATGGGGGAGTAATAAGATATGTGCATATTACAATCCCATAAAAATGTGAACATTTGAGGTTTGCCACTTAGAGTTGATATTGTACATCATCCATTTCCTATGTGGCATGTTTACTCAAACAAGTTCCAATTTTCCTTTGTGGTTACCCTTTGGTTCTTGTTTGTGTGAGGTTGCTTGGTGTGGTTTTTCTCTAATATGCACCTCCATATATTATGTGAGAAACCATTTGTTTCCGTTTATTCTAACCATGGCTTTGCCGGTTGGTTCGAATAATTGAAACTACCAACAAACCTCTTTAAAAATGGTGTTTTAATTCCTATCTTTTGCCATTTGCTAGTTTGTGGTGGATTTTGTAGATCATCTTCACATTGGCACTTGCCTTTAAATTGCTCTATTTATTGCCCTCTTTGCCTCTTGCAAGGATCCTATCTTTCAACCGGTAGTGCTTAGTGGTTTAGATAAAATATGGAGAGTAATGATCCCTTGTGCATGCGTTTTGTATTCAAATGCAAATATATAAGATAAGGCATAAATATTGGGGGAGCATTCCTTTTTATTTAGAACACTAACCTATCTATCTTTTTTTGATCCTTTCAATTGGCATTTGTTTATTTATCTTGTGTTGGTACCTTCAATTGGTATTAATTGGAATTTAATATCTTCCCATAGATATTTGTTCCAATTAATATTTTTTGTGGGAGTCTTGATACCTTTGTTGCCTTATTTTCCTTTACTTGATTTCGGTCAAGTATCACCCTCTTTTTGGTATCTTTTCTCCTAGTTGATATTTTTTTGTTTTTAATTGGTATCTTATTTTCAATTGGTGTCTTTTCAATCATGTGTTGTTTGATTTGATTCCTATTGATATCACACTTCATGTGTTGATTTGGAGTTTGATATAATTTGGACAACCTTTAGTGTCACACTCTCGTGTGCTCTCCTCTTGGTTTACTTGGTGTTTTTGTCCAAATTGTATCTCGTTTGGATCTTGAAAGACTTTGTATGTATATCCTTTAACATTTATATTATATGGCATGCTAGTCCTTTTAGTTCCAATATATAGGGGATACTCCACCGAATCCTAAATCGGCTAAGATGTGCATAAAATTCAATTTCATATCTATATGCACATATTTACGTGGAGTGTTTCCTAAATATTGTAGTTTATCTAACTACTATGGGACCCAATGAGTTTGGGAACCATTTTGTACTCTAATTGTGTTTTAGGTACAATGGAGATGCATTGGATGCTTGCCTCATTCATAAGGAATGTGTTCTCACCGTGTGATTGTCGGAGTCAAGCTTTGATGACAAACCAACTCTCATCATCTTCATCTTCAATGCATCTCGGTAACAAATATCTATCCCATGCATACCTTTCTAGTATTCAACCTTGTGTAGGTTGCCTCTTGGCATGAAAGCTCTTATATGCAATTGTTGTGGCTTTGGCTTTTTCCTTCACTTAATATATCTTTGTGATATGTGTGTTGAATTTGCAAAAACCTTTCTTCAATTGATATTATTTCCTTGTGATACTTGTTGCCTATTTCAAAGAATCTCCACTATCTCTTGTTCCCTTAGTGATATGTGTGATGCATTTGATATATTTGAAGTCCATTTATGTACAATGAGATAAATTTGAGCTATGTGCTATGCTTTTAAGCAACAATCTCATTTGTATATTTATGACTTCCTTTTGGATACCTTGTTATCTTTTTCCCGGACCATTTTGTATGTATATGTTTCTTTGCGGATGTATATCTTTAATGGTTTGTCTAATAAGAAACCTATACATATGAGAGAGGTCATCTTTTAGTTGGTATCCTATTTCTTTTGAGCCACCTTGTTTTTCATCTATAATTCTTTGGTGGTTCCAAATTTGTCTCATGAGTGCTTGTCTTATTGTTTATTGGTATCTTTGCACACTCATGTATTTTTGAAGATCTTTGACTTCATGCCTACCATGGTGAGCATGTTGAATTTTATTGGCTAAATGCTCTCACTAGCTTTTGGCATTTTCAATTGGTTTTAGTTTCCAATTGGTATCCCTAAGCTTGTGAATATATTTCTTTAAAAGATCTCTTTATCTCGGTTGGGCCTATCTTATGTTGAATTTTTGAAAATTGGTATCTTTTTATGGCTCAACCACATCTTTGGTGCAAGTACTATGATTTGCTTTTGCATTATGCACAATTGCACTTGTTGAGTGTTCTAGATGATTTTGGGGGAGTGAGGATTCCATACTTGTGCACTCCTTATTTGTGCATGAACATTGGGGAGCTTCTCCGTTTTTATTTAGAAATCTCACTTTGGATCTGGTTGATTGCTTTTCTCCTTTGTGGAGATGTTTAAAATGGTTTCATCTTCTTTTTGCAATCTTTGTATCCTCAATATAGTTTGATTTCCTCTAATTATTCGTTAATGAACAAGTGCATTTGATTTCACTCATATCTTGAGTAATGCACACCTTTATGGAGGAACTCATATTATATTGGCTCTCTAAATTTTTCTTCCCATTTCGGCAATCGATGCCAATGGGGGAGAAGTTTAGAGGGTTTAAGGGAATTTGGATTTTATGCTTTTGTTGCATTTGCCTTTAATGCGCTTTGCATTCTTGCTTGTCTGTCATGCAAGGATGCTTTATTCTTTATATAAACCCTCTTAATAAGGGATTGTCATCAATTACCAAAATGGGGGAGATTGAAAGTGCATGGTTGATCCCATGCATGGTTTTGGTAATTAATGACAATCTCTATGGACTAATGTTTGTATTGAGCTACATTTGTAGGTGTGTCCATTTGAGTTGCTTGATCTCCATTTGTTGGAATCAAGGTTAAGGGAAGAAAAGGTGTGTGTTGATCAAGGCTTTGTGCGAGTTGATCATCACTCAAGGCCAAGTGAAGATATGCCGAAGAGGTGCTTCTCCCATCTTGGTGTATGGGGGAGCCATGTGTGAATCTTCACCAAGCAAAGCGCAATGAAGAAAGGTGGTGCGTCTTGAGGGGTCAAAGATCGTCTTCATCGACCTCAAGTGGTTTAAGCGCAAGGCAAAGGTATGATCTTGACAGGGTTTCTATTTTACCGGTCTCATTATGTTTAGTGAGAGACCGGGTTATAGGATAGATAGCCGTACTATCAAGAGGGCTCTCGACCGAGTATCGTGATCGTATCATTCGTGGAGAGCACAAACCTTTGCATCCTTGCAATTATCTTTATAGCTAGGTTCTTATTTGTCTCTTATTGTGGTGTGGTCTTGGTGCTTGTCATGGCAAGGCTAAGTTCACCGAAATCGGTTTTCTTATGCATTCCCTATTGCATTTTCGGTATTGGAGATTTTGCCGGTTCATCCGTGCGGAAGATTTCTCTCTTCCATTTCTTTGGAAAATCTCCATTACTTGTTGCTATATTTCCAAGGGTTGCATTTGTCGTCCTCTTTCCAACAAAATTGGTTTCATGTCATTTGGACTTCATTTGTAAAAGATATAACATTTCCGATTTGCGAAATAGAGAGGTTTTATCTTTCTCCATTTGGTTTTATCCTCCATTGATGGACTATGATGTTTCTCTGCATGATCTTGTAGAACTTTTCGTTGCGATTCCAATGAGCCCAAGATTATCGAAAACGGAGTCCGGATGATTAAGTTATGATTTTTCTCGTACCGGGTGTCCTGCAGTTTTTTGCCCAGCGGTAGTACCATACCAGTACCGCCCGGGTACCGCCGGGAGTCCAGTACCGCGTTTGAGCGCCCGAAATCACCCGGGGCGGTAGTACCGCTGGCCCAGCGGTAGTACCGCTCCTGGGCGCGATTTTGACCATAACGGTAAGTTTTTGGGTGACCTATTTAAGGGGCCTTCTTCCCCAACAGGCCCCCAACTTCTTGAGCTCGTTTTTCCCTCTCTCTCCTCCATTGTTGCACTTTTTGTGAGCTTGATTCCTCTCCATCCCTCCAATGATTCTTGCCCAAACTTAGGGATTCAAGAGAGGAGATCTAGATCTACCTTTCCACCAATCAAAATCCCTCTAAGTGAGGGAAACTAGTGGATCTAGATTTTGGGGTTGCTTTGTGTTCATCCCCTTTGTTCTTCCTCTCTTATTCCCCCCAAAGCATTTGTTGCTTGGTTGGAATTTGGGAGTGAAGGACTTGACCACTTTGTGTGTTCTTGCCTCTTGCATTGGTTGCATTGGGTTGCTCTCCCTACGGTGATACGTGAAGATCGACGTTGAGAAGCTTGTTACTCTTGGGTGCATTGTGTCCCCAAGAGCTTTGTGCCTCTTGGGTGCATTGTGTACCCTAGACGGTTTGGAGGTGCCGCGAAGTCTTTGAGTTGTGAAGCTTCGGCACGAGTTTGGGAGCCCCCAATTGAGTTGTGGGTGTGTGCCCCAAGAGAAGTTGTAAAGGGCTCCGGAATCCGCCTCGAAGGATTCCGATAGTGGAAGGTGAACCAATCCCTTGGGTGAGGTTCATCGGAGAATAGGGTGAGGCCTTTGTGGCATCTTGAGTAGGCCTCTTGTGGCGAGCTCACACCCCTCCAACGAGACGTACTCCCTTAACAAGAGGAACTCGGGAATACATCCTCGTCTCCGCGTGCCTCGGTTATTTCTATACCCGAGCTTTACTTATGCAATTTACATTGTGATAGCCTTCGTGCTTGAAGTTCATATCTTGCTATCTCCTTGTTGCTTGAATTTCTTAGCATAAGTTGTTGGTGCACATAGGTAACCCTAGCATATTAGGTTGTTGGCTTGTTAATTTAAACACATAGTTTTATTCCGCAATTATCAAGCCCCTAATTAGAAAAAGTTTTAATCGCCTATTCACCCCCCCCTCTAGGCGACATCTCGGGCATAGTTGTTCTTTCAATTGGTATCAGAGCCTCGGCTCTCTTGTTGGGCTTCACCGCCTAGAGAGTAAAGATGTTGTTTAGAGGATTAGTGCACAATTCCATGTTTATATTCAATGGCACAAATTTTAATGTTTGGAAAACTCATATGCTTAGTCACTTACGGGTCTTGGACCCCAATATTGAGCGTATCTTAGATATAGGTTTTTCTCCTCCGAAGGACTACGAAAGTACGACTTTAGTGGACGAGAAAAACTTATATCTAGATGCTCTAGACTCTAATGAGTTTTGCAAGTTTGTGAGTGTAGTAATTTTCGAGTCAATCATGCCTCTCCGGGATGCTCATGATCTTTGGACCAAGCTTCAAGACAAATATGGAGTGTCCAACATTATTGAGGATGATTGTTCTCCCTCCACCTCCGGCCGTGACGAGTTCTCATCTTCATCTACTTCACCAAAATGTGGTAAGCCACAAACTAATGTGATGGTGAGTAGTGATAGGCTTTGCAATTTTGATAGTGAGCTCATTGTTGATGATCTTTTATCTCTATCATGTTGCAATGCCTTATCTTTGGACCCAAACACACATAGCACTACAAATATCATATATGCTAGTGTTGATAGTCCTTGCATATCATCCAAAAATTGCTTAGATAAATCTAATGATGATATGCTTGCTTTATCTTGTTCCAATGATAAAAATGCTTGTGTTCCCTCTAACTCTTGCATGAATATTAATGTAGAGGAAACTCAATTAATTGTGGAACAAGACTTGAACTTGAGTAGTTAAAAAAATAATTATTCTTCGTCATCCACCTCTCATTGTCTTATGGCTAAATCTTCTTCTAGTAATGACAATGATAATAATGATAATGATAATAATGATGAAGAAGATGATATGGAAAAAGTTAATGCTCTTCTTCAAAATAAAGGTCTAATGATTCTTAAAGCCCTACCTACTAATGAAAGTGCTCAAGCTAACCTCTTTGAAATCATGAGCACTCTTATTGAGCGTGGGGAAACTATCGAGGCCTTGAAAGCAAGCCTTGAAGAAAAAGGTAAGATAGAAAGAGATGATGCTATGGAGAAAGCATCATTGGAAGATGCACTTGTGGAAGAGCAAGAGACTCGTGCTTCTCTAGAGGAGAAACTAGAATCTATCGAGGAGTCTCATAATGACATAATTGCTAAAATCATTAAACAACGTGACCATGCTCATGCTAAATATAAAGTCACGAAAAATGAAAATGCTAGATTAAATGATGAGCTTGCCAAGTTATCTTCTTCTATTCCTAAAGTTAATGATGCTTGTGCTACTAACTCCACTTCTTGTGAAGCATCTACTGTGAAGGAGAATGTTGAGCTAAGGGCTCAACTTGAGTTGCTAACTAGCAAGTATGAGAAGTTGGAAGCAAGCCATGAAAAGCTATCTAGCTCTAATGATGATCTTCTAGCATCCTATGGGAAGTTGGAAGAAAATCATGAAAAGCTATCTAGCTCTAATGATGAACTTCTAGCATCCTATGCTTGTCTCAAGTTGGCTCATGAGGCCGTCACTACAAAGGTAACATCTTGTGAGCCTCATGTGGACAATAGCACAACCATAACTAAGAATGCTAAAATTCCATGTGCTAGTCCTAGTAGTTCATCCATTAAAAATATTGGTACATTATGTGATGAATTACTTGCTTTGCCTTGTTGCTCTAACAATGAAGCTTCTACTTCCTCTAGTGTTTTTGTTGCCACTAACCATGTAGAGGAAATAAAAGACCTCAAGGCCCAAGTCGCTTCTTTGAAGAAGGGCTTGGAAAAGCGTCATGGGGAGAAGAGTGCACTCGACAACATGTTGAGTGTGCAACAATCCCCAAATGACAAGAGTGGACTTGGATTCAACGCCAACAACAAGAACAAGTCCAAGGTTGAGAAGAAGAGGGGCGAAGTTCAAGTCAAGAATCCGGCCAAGCTCATTTGCTTCAAGTGCAAGATTGAAGGGCACCACGTTCGGGATTGCCCTATGAAGAAGAAGCTTCTTAGTGAGAAGCAACTAGGGAAGCGGCCTCTTGTTCAATCTCGTGCTCAACCACGGGTTGAACAAAGACCGCCTCCTAAGAAGACTCAAGTCAACGCTCCTCAAGTTGAGGAGCCTATTAAGAAGAAAGAGAAGAGTCGGTGTTGCTACCTTTGCCGTGGCAAGGGTCATTTTGCTTCTTCATGCACTGTCGGTAACCTATCCAACCCCATCTTAATTAATGATGAGTATTCACTTAGAAAGGATAGAGGTGGCAATGTGTTTGCCAAATATGTGGGAGCTCAAAGTGGTGTCAAGAAAAGCGCCATTTGGGTTCCCAAGCCTATTGTTACTAACCTCTTAGGACCCAACTTGGTTGGGGACCAACAAGCTTCAACTTGATCAATAGGTGTTTGTGGAGGACATTTGTGACTTGGCTATTTTTGAAGAATTAAGGGATCTTCATGGTTTTATTTCTCAAGCCAAATCAATTGGATTATCACATATCTATCTCATATCCAATGCTTCCTCCTTGCGGTAACTTGTATTTAATTCATATATACATTGAAAGTTGCTTGCTCCCTTGCATGTGTTAGTTTTGTTCCTAGCATGTGTTTGTATGTGATATGCTCCTTTCTTACTTATCTTGTTATTCAAAGGTGATGTATGTTAGTTGTGTATCATGTATGTGTAATTTGTGTGTTGAGCTTTATTGAATCTTGTGTGGATTTCATTTGGCTCTTTGAGATATTAATGGACTATCCCATTTTGGGGGAGTGATGTGCTTTGTGCACATCACAAACCTAAAAATGTGTATACATGAGGCACACCACCTAGTATTGATATTTCAATATTATCTAGCTACTATGTGGTATGTCATATTCATGAGAAATTCAAATTCTACAATGTCCATTAATTTCTCTAGTTGGTCTTACTTGCCTCTTGTTTAAAAATAAAATGAATTATCACATTATGGGGGAGTAATAAGCTATGTGCATATTACAATCCCATAAAAATGTGAACATTTGAGGTTTGCCACTTAGATTTGATATTGTACATTATCTATTTCCTATGTGGCATGTTTGCTCAAACAAGTTCCAATTTTCCTTTGTGGTTGTCTTGTGGCTCTTGTTTGGGTGAGTTTGCTTGGTGTGGTTTTTCTCTAATATGTATTCCATATATTTTGTGAGAAACCATTTGTTTCACCTCATTTTAACCATGGCGTTGCCGGTTGGTTCGAATAGTTGAAACTACCAACAAACCTTTTAAAAATATGGCGTTTGAATTCTTACCTCTTGCCATATGCTTTTTGTCGTGAGGTTGGTCTTGATCATCATTCCTATATACCACCGAGAGATATCTCTATATACTCCTTGTCTTGACAAGTGATACTAGTAATTGTGGTGGATTGTGTAGACCATCTTCGCATTGGCTCTTGCGCTAAATTGCCTTACTTATTGCCTTCTTTGCCTCTTGCTAGGATCCTAATTTTCATTTGGTAGTGTTTAGTGTTGTCAATAAAATATGGAGAGTTATGATCCCTTGTGAATGCATTTTGTATTCAAATGCAAATATATAAGATCATGCATGAATCTTGGGGGAGCATTCCTTTATGTAGAACACTATCCTATCTATCAATTCTTTATCCTTTCAATTGGCATTTGATTCTTTATCTTGTGTTGGTACCTTCAATTGGTATTAATTGGAATTTAATATCTCCTCCATAGATATTTGTTCCAATTGATATTTATTGTGGGAGTCTTGGTACCTTTTTGCCATATTTTAACTTTACTTGATTTCGGTCAAGTATCACCCTCTTCTTGGTATCTTTTCTCCTAGTTGATATTTTTTGTTTTAATTGGTATCTTATTTTCAATTGGTGTCTTATCGATCATTTGTTGTGTTGATTTGATTCCTTTTGATATCACACTTCATGTGTTGATGTGTTTTGGAATCAATCATAGGTTGATTTGATTTCTCCTAATTCATGTGTTGATTTGGATTTTGATACAATTTGGACAACCTTTTTGGTTCACTTCGTGTTTTCGTCCAAATTGTATCTCTTTTGGTTCTAGAAAGCCTTTGCATGCTCGGTTACTAATTTATATTATTTTAGCATGCTTATCTTTCTTGATCCAATATATAGGGGATACTCCACCGAATCCTAAATCGGCTAAGATGTGCATGAAATTCAATTTCATATCTATATGCACATATTTACGTGGAGTGTTTCCTATATATTGTAGTTGATCTAACTACTATGGGACCCAATGAGTTTGGGAACCATTTTGTACTTTAATTGTGTTTTAGGTACAATGGAGATGCATTGGATGCTTGTCTCATTCATAAGGAAGGTGTTCTCACCATGTGATTGTCGGAGTCAAGCTTTGATGATAATCAAAACTCTCATCTTCTTCATCACCAATGCCATCTCGGTAACAAGTATCTATCCCATGCTCACTTTACTAGTCTCAACCTTGTGTAGGTTGCCTTTTGGCATGAAATCCTTTATATGCAATTGTTGTGGTTTTGGCTTTTTCCTTCACTTAATATATCTTTGTGATATGTGTGTTGAATTTGCAAAAACCTTTCTTCAATTGATATTATTTCCTTGTGATACTTGTTGCTTATTTCAAAGCATCTCCACTATCTCTTGTTCCCTTAGTGATATGTGTGATGCATTTGATATATTTGAAGTTCATTTATGTACAATGAGATAAATTTGAGCTATGTGCTATGCTTTTAAGCAACAATCTCATTTGTATATTTATGACTTCCTTTTGGATACCTTGTTATCTTTTTCCGGACCATTTCATATGTATGTGTTTCTTTGCGGATGTATGTCTTCAATGGTTTGTCTAATAAGAAACCTATACATATGAGAGAGGTCATTTTTTAGTTGGTATCCTATTTCTTTTGAGCCACCTTGTTTTTCATCTATAATTCTTTGGTGGTTCCAAATTTGTCTCATGAGTGCTTATCTTATTGTTTATTGGTATCTTTGCACACTCATATATTTCTTGAAGATCTTTGACTTCATGCTTACCATGGTGAGCATGTTGAATTTTATTGGCTAAATGCTCTCACTAGTTTTTGGCATTTTCAATTGGTTTAATTTCCAATAGGTATCCCTAAGCTTGTGAACATATTTCTCTAAAAGATCTTCTTATCTCGGTTGGGCCTATCTTATGTTGAATCTTTGAAAATTGGTATCTTCTTTTGGCTCAACCACATCTGTGGTGCAAGTGCTATGATTTGCTTTTGCATTATGCACTCTTGCGCTTGTTGAGTGCTTTAGATGATTTTAGGGGAGTGAGGATACCATATTTATGCACTCCTCATTTGTGCATGATCATTGGGGAGCTTCTCCATTTTTATTTGGAACTCTTGCTTTGGATCTTTTCGATTGCTTTGCTCCTTTGTGGAGATGTTTAAAATGATTTCATCTTTTTGCAATCTTTGGATCCTCAATATGGTTTGATTTCCTCTAATTATTCGTCAATCAATAAGTGCATTTGATTTCACTCATATCTTGAGAAATGCACACCTTTCTGGAGGAACTCTTATTATATTGGCTCTCTAAATTTTTCTTCCCATTTCGGCAATCGATGCCAATGGGGGAGAAGTTTAGAGGGTTTAAGGGAATTTGGGTTTTATGCTTTTATGCTTTTGTTGCATTTGCCTTTAATGTGCTTTGCATTCTTCCTTGTTTGTTATGCAAGGATGCTTTATTCTTTATATAAACCCTCTTAATAAGGGATTGTCATCAATTACCAAAATGGGGGAGATTGAAAGTGCATGGTTGATCCCATGCATGGTTTTGGTAATTAATGACAATCTCTATGGACTAATGTTTGTATTGAGCTACATTTGTAGGTGTGTCCATTTGAGTTGCTTGATCTCCATTTGTTGGAATCAAGGTTAAGGGAAGAAAAGGTGTGTGTTGATCAAGGCTTTGTGCGAGTTGATCATCACTCAAGGCCAAGTGAAGATATGCCGAAGAGGTGCTTCTCCCATCTTGGTGTATGGGGGAGCCATGTGTGAATCTTCACCAAGCGAAGCGCAATGAAGAAAGGTGGTGCGTCTTGAGGGGTTGAAGATCGTCTTCATCGACCTCAAGTGGTTTAAGCGCAAGGCAAAGGTATGATCTTGATAGTGTTTCTATTTTACCGGTCTCATTATGTTTCGTGAGAGACCGGGTTATAGGATAGATAGCCGTACTATCAAGAGGGGCTCTCGACCGAGTATCGTGATCGTATCGTTCGTGGAGAGCACAAACCTTTGCATCCTTGCAATTATCTTTATAGCTAGGTTCTTATTTGTCTCTTATTGTGGTGTGGTCTTGGTGCTTGTCATGGCAAGGCTAAGTTCACCGAAAACGGTTTTCTTATGCATTCCCTATTGCGTTTTCGGTATTGGAGATTTTGCCGGTTCATCCGTGCGGAAGATTTCTCTCTTCCATTTCTTTGCAAAATCTCCATTACTTGTTTGCTATATTTCCAAGGGTTGCATTTGTCGTCCTCTTTCCAACAAAATTGGTTTCATGTCATTTGGACTTCATTTGTAAAAGATATAACATTTCCGATTTGCGAAATAGAGAGGTTTTATCTTTCTCCATTTGGTTTTATCCTCCATTGATGGACTATGATGTTTCTCTGCATGATCTTGTAGAACTTTTCGTTGCGATTCCAATGAGCCCAAGATTATCGAAAACGGAGTCCGGATGATTAAGTTATGATTTTTCTCGTACCGGGTGTCCTGCAGTTTTTGGCCCAGCGGTAGTACCATACCGGTACCGCCCGGGTACCGCCGGGAGTCCAGTACCGTGCGCGTTTGAGCGCCCGAAATCACCCGGGGCGGTATTACCGCTAGCCCAGCGGTAGTACCGCTCCCGGGCGCGATTTTGACCATAACGGTAAGTTTTTGGGTGACCTATTTAAGGGGCCTTCTTCCCCAACAGGCCCCCAGCTTCTTGAGCTCGTTTTTCCCTCTCTCTCCTCCATTGTTGCACTTTTTGTGAGCTTGATTCCTCTCCATCCCTCTAATGATTCTTGCCCAAACTTAGGGATTCAAAAGAGGAGATCTAGATCTACCTTTCCACCAATCAAAATCCCCTCTAAGTGAGGGAAACTAGTGGATCTAGATTTTGGGGTTGCTTTGTGTTCATCCCCTTTGTTCTTCCTCTCTTATTCCCCCCAAAGCATTTGTTGCTTGGTTGGAATTTGGGAGTGAAGGACTTGACCACTTTCTGTGTTCTTGCCTCTTGCATTGGTTGCATTGGGTTGCTCTCCCTACGGTCATACGTGAAGATCGACGTTGAGAAGCTTGTTACTCTTGGGTGCATTGTGTCCCCAAGAGCTGTGTGCCTCTTGGGTGCATTGTGTACCCTAGATGGTTTGGAGGTGCCGCGAAGTCTTCGAGTTGTGAAGCTTCGGCACGAGTTTGGGAGCCCCCAATTGAGTTGTGGGTGTGTGCCCCAAGAGAAGTTGTAAAGGGCTCCGGAATCCGCCTCAAAGGATTCCGATAGTGGAAGGTGAACCAATCCCTTGGGTGAGGTTCATCGGAGAATAGGGTGAGGCCTTTGTGGCATCTTGAGTAGGCCTCTTGTGGCGAGCTCACACCCCTCCAACGAGACGTACTCCCTTAACAAGGAGGAACTCGGGAATACATCCTCGTCTCCGCGTGCCTCGGTTATTTCTATACCCGAGCTTTACTTATGCAATTTACATTGTGATAGCCTTCGTGCTTGAAGTTCATATCTTGCTATCTCCTTGTTGCTTGAATTGCTTAGCATAAGTTGTTGGTGCACATAGGTAACCCTAGCATATTAGGTTGTTGGCTTGTTAATTTAAGCACATAGTTTTATTCCGCAATTATCAAGCCCCTAATTAGAAAAAGTTTTAATCGCCTATTCACCCCCCCTCTAGGCGACATCTCGGGCATAGTTGTTCTTTCAGAGTTTACCCAGCTTCGGATCTCACGTCGGTGGCGAGATCCTATGTGCTGCTATAATTCACTATAAGGCAATATCGCCGAGTTACAGTGAATCGAGGTTGAGATTGTACGTGCTCTAAGGCGTCCCAGGGGCCGGCTTATAAAGGCGTCCAGACCCTGGGCTTACAGGAGGAAACCTAACCGACTAAGAACAGAGTCCTACTCTACTCCGGCTTGGGCCCTGCCTTGTGGGCTAAGTCTTCCGCAGTCTGGGCCGTCTTCTAGAGTCTTCCCTTAGCCGGATGGGCCTCCTGCGCTTCAGTATACTGGGCCGCCCGGTAAGCCGGATTCGGCTTACCACCACTTTGGGCCACCCTGGTTTGCTGGCTTTTAGTCTTCTCTGTGAGGACACCTGTTCGACATAACCCCAACAACGACATCGTGGTGAAAACTAGGAATGGAGCAGATCTTGTCAGTGACCTTCAAGAGACCTTCAGTAACTTACGGAAGATCCAGCTTAAGATAAATCCAGCAAAGTGTACCCTTGGGGTACCATCAGGAAAACTGTTGGGATATCTGGTATCTCACCGAGGAATCGAAGCAAACACCGACAAGATCAAGGCTATCGAAGCTACAAGCTCCAAGACGAGTCAAAGACGTGCATCGCCTGAATGGATGTCTGACGGCGCTAGGGCGATTCATCTCCAGGCTGGGAGAGCGGGCTCGCCCACTGTTTCAGCTGCTCAAGAAGAGGAGTCCGTTCCAGTGGACCCAGAAGCTCAGGAAGCATTGGATTATTTGAAAAGGTACCTATCCTCGCCGCCAGTCCTCGTAGCTCCTCGGCGAGGGAACCTTTGTTTCTTTACGTCGCTGCCACCAACCAGACGGTGAACGGCGTACTTGTGGCCGAGCGGGAACAAGGGCAGGCGAAGCCAAGGGAAGGGACTCTTGATGTCAGCAGAAAGCCCTGGGTAGTACAGTTCACAGTGTATTATGTCAGCTCCATGCTCCGTGACGCAAGGGAGCGGTATCCAGAGATTCAGAAGATCCTCTTGGGGGTTGTACTGTCAGCCAGAAAGTTGTGACACTACTTCGAGGCACATCCGATTATTGTCCGCTCTTCTTATCCGCTCCAGCGTGTGCTCTCCAATGCACATGCCCCGAGCAGAGTGGCAGAGTGGGCGGTGGAATTGTCTCACTTCGATATTTGTTTTGACAACAGCAAGGCCATCAAAGGAAGGGCTTTAGCGGATTTTCTTCCCAATTGGAGAGAATGGACTCCTACTCTGTCGTAATAGTGGAACACGGGGTTCCCCTGATGCGGTCAATTTGGGTCCACCACCAGTGGGCCCACCAAAAAGGCGAACAAGGCAAGAGTTCAACACCAGCAGATGGGCCCCCCATCTGCCCCATGGCAACCAGACAAGGATTACATCGACAACCATGGCTAAGGACTGGGTGGCCTTCCGGGGTCACCCTCAACCCGGCAGATGATGCGGAGGTCCCGGGGACCCGGACGCCCGGCAGGAGGCCAGGCTCACACCCGGGATCCAGCCTCCGTACAGGCGAAGAGGATAAGCTTGCCAGCTCCTGTTGGAAGTTCCTAGAAGACTTGGGCGCCAAGAAGATGGAGGCGCCGCGGGGGGACACGGTCGGTAAAGGTGTCAGCCTTTGTCCGCCCGCCCTCAAAAAGGTGCGCGACCGCACCTGACCCCCCTTAGAAGGATACTTGGACAAGAAGAGGCCACGTCGCCCCATAAGAAGAACCCGGAGGGGTTTTCCCGCCACCTAACCCCCCTTAGAAGGATACTTGGACGAGAAGAGGCCACGTCGCCCCATAAGAAGAACTCGGAGGGGTTTTCCCGCCTAAAACCCCTCCGCCCCCAAAGGTGCCCTTGTGGGATCCCCTTAGCCTCTAAAAGGAGGACCGAGGCACCTGAGGGGAGGGACGGAATCAGAGAGAGTCGGAGACCAGGCTAGGGAGTGCGCCTGACAAGAATAGATAGGCGAGAGTTGATCTCCTCCAGGACAGGATCTGCTCGTCTTCAACCTCTAGCCAATACCTCCTGGGTTCTCACCCGCAACCACCTCTGTAAGCCACACCATGATGAACCACTCAATCCAGACATGCAGGAGTAGGGATTTTAGCCTCCGAGCGGCCTAAACCTGGGTAAACTCCTTGTGTCTCTGTGTTGCTTGCTAGTACGTAGATCGGAGATCTCGACGAGGTTCTCCCGGAAGTTGGTGTCTCCCCGCCTTCTTCACGCCTCGTGCCGAACCTAAAAGGGGGGTATCCTTTACTCGCGGTCAACCAGCCGCCAAAGAATGCGTTTGCAAGGTTAGATTGGCAAGTACACAATAATTATTCTCATTGATTCAGGCAGTTCAAGCAATTTCATCAGTCAACGCTTAGCTGCTCGTCTACAGTATCAAGCAACAGAAATTCCATTGTCTAAAGTCAGTGTAGCTGGTGGAAGTGATACGTCCATTTTGCATCACTATTTTACATCATAATTTACCTTTATTCATTGATATAGTTCATATTATGATGCAACACTTATGTTATTTTACCTTATTTTGCACGTTTTGCAATTATTGGGGATGCATCTGCCGGAGCACGGAATTAGTTGAAAAAGTACCTGTCAAGATACCTGACGTCGGAAGCTCCAAAAATTCCAGAAAAATTCGGAGATAAATATTTTGGGAAATAAGTCGAGGAGGCAAAGAGGCGCACGGAGGCGAGCTCCAGGGAGCAGGGGCGGCCCCCTGCCGAGGCTCCACGCTGGGCCGCGGGTGGGACCCGCCCCTGGGCCCTATGGCCCCCTCCGGCTCCCCTTCGGCGTATTACTTCCCTTTGACCTAGAAACATCGGGGGTATCGACGAATAATTTTTCCGCTGCCTCCACGAGGCGGAAACCAGACAGAGAGAAGAAGAGCTCCGGCAGGGAGAAAATTGCTGGGGAATTTCCCTCCGGGGGGGGGGGGGAGATCGCCGCCATCGTCACCGCCGTCACGCCGGGCTTCATCGGGATCATCATCAACATCATCTCCACCATCAGCACCATCATCATCGCCGCCATCCCATCTCATCTCGCTGTAACAATTATCATTGTGTTGCTATTAGTCCATCGGAATCGTATCCTGGGCGTTGATTACCACTTGTATTTGATGTTTGAGAGTTTTATCTGTGAATTATCATTACAATCAGATTGTTGCCCATATTCATATCACCTCTGATCATGATCTATATGATGTCCTGTGAGTAGTTCGTTTGGTTCTTGAGGACATGGGGAAAGTCTAGTTGCTAGTAATTGCATAATGTTGAGTAATATTTAATGGTTTGATTATATGTTGGGGTGTTATTCCTCTAGTGGTATCGTGTGAACGTCGACTACATGATACTTCACCTTTCAAAGGGCCTAGGGGAATGCATGGTGTATTTAGTTTGCCTATGGTAGGGTTGCAGGAGTGACAGAAACCTAAACCCCAATTCACGAACTAGTGCACTAGGGAGTGTAGGGTCTCGGAGTTTAATGTTGTGGTTAGATTTTTACTTAATTACTTTCTTGTAGTTGCGGATGCTTGCAAGGGGTTTAATCACAAGTATGTATTTGTCCAAGTAAGGGTGGTGCATTAGCATAGGTCCACCCACACAGCACTTTATCAAAACGTTGAAGATTAATCACCGGCGTGCAATGATAATCATCATAAGTAACACAACCGGCCTGTCCTTTGAGCTTAAAAGGATTGGGCTATTTGCTGCAACTATTGTAGCACTCTTTTATTTACTTGTTCTATATTTGTTCTTTATATCAAAACTCCAAAAATATTTCTCCTTTAGTGCTTGCAGTAAAACCTTGCTGAAATCTACTTGTCAACACCTTCTGCTCCTCGTTGGGTTCGACACTCTTACTTATCGAAAGGACTACGATAGATCCTCTATACTTGTGGGTCATCAGGAGGCACGATTGATTGCTCCAAATTTTTGCCAGCTGTCACCTGGCACACTCAAGGTCACCTATTCACCACTGACCTGAAGATATTACCATTGGGCTTCTATGATGTTATCCTTGGCATGGGCTGGTTAGAAAGCCAGAACAATGGAACGATGTGGGTTAATTGGAAGAAGAAAACGATGCGGTTCAAGCATGAAGGAACCAGAATTACACTCAGAGGGGTCCAGACATCGTTGGACTCGTGCACTGCTATTTCTGCTGCGGCTCTCTAGGGCTTAGTAAACAATGGGGAGGTTTGTCAATTGTTGGAGTTGTTGCCAATCCATGAAGATCAGGCAGAGCAGCAAGTTCTACCGGCTGTTCAACAGGTTATACACCAATAGGCTTCCCTATTCTAGGATCCTGATGTTGAGAATATGCCCTAGAGGCAATAATAAAATGGTTTATTAAGCATATTCATGTTTATGATAATAGTTTATTATCCATGCTATAATTGTATTAAATGGAAACATAATACATGTGTGGAATATAAACACCAGGAGTACCTAGTGAGCCTCTACAGGACTAGTTCGTTGATCAAGAGATAGTTAGAGTTTCCTAACTATGGACTTGTTATAGTCACTTGATAACGGAGTCACGTCATTGGGCGAATGACTTGATGGACATGACCCAAATAATAAAGAGTTGCAATTAATAGTGTCACAAAAGTTTTGTTGTCAACACTTTTAATATGCCAAATATAGTTTCCTTAGACCATGAGATTATATCACTCCCATTCACCGGAGGAATACTTTGAGGACATCAAACGTCACTTCGTAACTAGGTGATTATTAAGGTGGCTTTCAGGTATCTCCGATGGTGGGTTGTTGGGGTGATATGAATCAAGAGTGGGATTTGTCCCTCCATGTGACGGAGAAGATATCTCCAGGCCTTCTCGGTAATATAGCATCAAAAGTCTGCAGACATGTGATTAGGATGTAATCACCGGGATCCTATATTATGGGCGAGTAAGGAGAACTTGCCGGTAACGAGATTAAACAGGACATGGGGATGTCAACGATTAAATCTCGGGCAAGTAAAATATCATGAGACAAAGGGAATCGTATATGAGATTAATTGAATCTCCGGCATCGTGGTTCAATCAAGAAAATAGTTTCGTTGAGTGTATAGGAATTAATATGGGCATCCCGGTCCCACTATTAATTATTGATATGATCATGTCTCTGCATTCCCGAACCCGTATGGTCACACACTTAACGCTCCGATGAAATTAGGTTTTGCGATGAATTAAATGATGAAATGAACGAATGATGATTCGGAGTCTCGGATGAGATCCCGGATGTCACGAGGAGTTCCGGAGGAGTCCGGAGAATAAGATTCATATATGGAAACTGGTTTCCGGAGGTATCGGAAAGGTTCCGGGAAATTTGTATAGGGTACCGGAAGGTTTTGGAATGTTCTAGAGGAGTCTAGAAGTGGGACCACATAAAGTATGGGGCCCACATGGACCAAAGGGGTGCAGCTGGCCACTTGGGCCAGCCGCACCACCTAAGGCCCACATGGGCCAATCCGGCCAAGGAAAAAGGAGGGGGGGGGGGCGAACCCTAGGAGGAGTCCTAGAGGGACTCGGTTTGCTTGAGGGTAAAGCAAGTCCTAGGGCCGGCCGGCCCTAGCTCCCCCTCCACCTATATATAGAGGGCCAAGGGGGTGCGGCACACCCAAGGGAGGAGCCCTAGCCGCACCACCACAACCCCCCTAAACCCTAACCCTAGCCACACCACCTCCTCTACCCTAACCCTAGCCGCACCCCTCCCCCAGAGGGCTGCGCCACCACCACCTCCTCCTCCATAGCTGCCGCACCACCCTAGCTCTAGGGTGCTGAGCCACCTACTCCTCTCCCTCTCCTCGTGCTTGGCTTGGCGAAGCCCTGCTCGTGGAGATCGTCATCATCACCACCACACCGTCGTGTTGCTGAGATCATCAAGGCCACGTCTACCTCGCTTGCGGGATCAAGGAGTAGACGTCTTCATCGAGCCATACGGGTGGATACCGTAGAGGTGCTGCCCGTTGCTGCACTTCATCGGATTGGATCTCGAGGATAATACATCTCCTCGCGACTAGACGAGTCTAGTTGCGGGGATCGACTAGCCAACCCCTGCACCGACAAAACGCGTTTGTTCGATCTTCAAGGGTAAGAGATTGGATCTCACCTTCGCTATCTTCATCTAGTAGATCTAGATCCTTGGCGTTTATTCCGTTTGTTGCGTAGGATTTTTTTTTTGTTTTCTATGCTGCGACCCCTTCAGTGGTATCAGAGCCTAGATCTATTTGTAGATGTTGGTGCGATTAGAAACAAGGAGTTGTGGGCGTTGATATTTTATGTTACTACCTTCTAGCGTGCACTTTGCATCTTTGCGGTATTGTGAGATTGAAGCGGCCCGGACCAACCTTACTCGTCCACGCACGAGAGACCAGTTCCACGACTGACATGCAACTTGTTTTGCATAAGTGTCTGGCGGGTGTCTGTTTCTCTTGCCTTAGTGAGGGTACAATTTTCAATGGAAGGCCTTTCAAAAGGATATAAAATAAGCGACTATTATATCACCGTTGTGGTTTTGCGTAGATTAGAACGGTTCTATCTCTTGACCCAAGCCACATAAAAATTGCATAAACAAAGTAGAGGACGTCTAACTTGTTTTTGTAGGGGTCATGTGATGCGGTATGGCCAATGTGTGATTTGTGATAATGTATGCAATGATCATGTTTGCAATATTTCGCGACTTGCATGTCGACGAGTACGGCAACCGGCAGGAGCCATATGGTTGTCTATTATTTTATGTGACCTGCGTGTCATTGAATCACCATGTAATTGCTTTACTGTATTGCTAAGAGTAGCATTAGTTGTAGTTGCAAAAGTTGGTGGACAACCACGGTGAAGGCGCCACAATGATAGAGATCATGCCGGAGATGGAGATGATGCCAGTGCTTTGGAGATGGAGATCAAAAGAGAAAGAAGAAAGGCCATATCATATCACAATTTTTGAATTGCATGTGATGTTAATCCTTTTATGCACCTTATTGCTTGCTTAGATGTGATCACGACGGTAGCATGATAAGGTGATCTCTCACGTCAATATCAAGATAATTAAGTGTTCTCCCCTAGTGTCGTGGTGGGTTGCACGGCATATCCATCAACGATGGAAAACAAGTGTGGGACAAGGCAACGATGGTGCTCGCGCGGGATTGGGTAGCAAGCACGCAAACACATGCAATGTACCCAGGTTCGGGGCCCTCGTGATGAGGTAACACCCCTACGTCCTGCTCTTCTTGATTCTTATTGTTTGATCACGGAGTGTGGATTACAGAGTGCTCCTGGAGCTGTTTTCAGGTGGCAGCCGGCTGGAACTCCAAGCCGGCTGAAGGTTGATGATGATCTTCTACCACTGTCCTTTGTCTAATGCTAGCCCTCTGTTACCTGCCTCACGCAGGAGGCTCTAGCCCGCCTTATATAGGCAACGGGCTAGGGTTTTGGGTTACACGGAATTTACATGATCATCCCTATGACATCATCTACTCTCTGGTCCGGATGGAGCTCGTTGTCATGATTCTGTACAAGGGATGCCCGACAGGAAGTACTGTTCACCAGGAGCGGTTGTGCGGGGCTGGCCCACTGGTACGAAACTGTCGGTTGGTTGGTCCGGCTCCAGTCCAGCCGAACGTCTGCGTCCGGGTAGACGCAGGCGGCCCGTTCTAGCCGGCGTAGTGCAGGCGGCATCGTTCAGCCGGCGTGAGGAGTTTGAAGGTGTGAGCTTCTTTGGGGTATCCGGGGTTCATCTCCCCAACACTAGCCCCCGAGATCGTGGAGTCTTGCTAGCTTGCTAGGAAGACTTTGCGATCTTCCCCTGGTCTGGGTTGTGGTGGTTGAGATGTTGAAGTCAGAGATAGTGCCGGCTGAAACTGGAGCCGGATGAAGTTGAAACTCGTGTGCGGAAAGAACCCTGCAGGCTCCCTTGGTCTTGGCTGCATGCTGTTGAAGTTGACGATGGCTTGTTCGGCTGCGCAGAACCGGAACTGAAGATCTTGGCGGCCTCGCATGGCCGGCTTGAGGATTTGGATCGTGGCTTACGTCAGCCATGCTCCCACGTCTTGTCCGTCTGGAGGTTCTCTGCCCGAGGTCCGGGGTGCGTCGTCTCGGCTTCATCGGGCAGGATCTTCTGTGGCAACTGCCTGCTTGCGGGATCCTTTGCGGAGGATGTGACGCGTCTGCGCTCCACGTGGCGTGATGAGCGGAGGCGGTTTCGCCGGCCCTTGCTTTAAAAGAGGAAAGAGGGGGGAACGACCGGGGTTACCGTTCCCCATTCCCGCTTCATCTTCCCCGCTGCTCTTCGTGCTCCTTAGTGCATGTCGATCTTCTCCCGCATTCTCGTCGTCCTTGTCTCTGTCTCCTCTCCGACGGGAAACAGGTCGTCCATGGCGAGTTCCGGCGCGTGGATGGGGTCAGGCGTGGATGCCCAAGACATCCGGATGCTCCGCCGGGGTCGATTCCTGGGGAGGACGGACGACGTGGGAGCCCGTGCCCCCGTTCCAGAGGAGATTTCGCCAAAGCCCAGGCAGGGTGAGTTCGTTGTTTTTTCGGCACATTTGGAGCGGGGGTTGGGGCTTCCGGCGAGCCCCTTCTTTTCGGAGTTCTTGCGCTTTTACGGGCTGCAGCCCCACCATCTGGGAGCCAACTACATCACCCAGTTGTCGTGCTTCGTCACGCTGTGCGAGGCATATCTGGGCATCTGGCCCTGTATGGAGGTGTTCGGCATGTTCTTCTACTTGCGGTCTCAAATGACCGCCTGGCAGCAGCGGGATTGCGGCAGTGTCTCCATCTCCGCGAAGAACACGCCGCTGCCCAAGATCTACTTGCCCGATTCCATCAAGAAGTGGCAGAGCTCCTACTTCTACGTCCGGAATCTCTCCGACGTTGATCGGATTGGCCTTCCGGCCTTCTCCAGCTCGCTGCCGGCGCACAAGTCCTGGAGCCGGAAGCCCATGGTCGACGAGGCCTTGGAAGCAGTCTTGTTGGGTCGGCTGAAGGAGTTGGTGGACGCCGGCTTGACGTCTAAGGATCTGACCCTGGCATGGCTGTCCAGGCGGATATTTCCGCTGCAGGCTCGATCGCACAAGATGTGATTCTACTCTGGTCCCCGAGATCCCACCCGGGTCAGCATGGAGGTGTCGAAGCCGGACAGCCTGCGCGCGTGGGCTGCCCGCATCATCACCGACAGAATCGGCCCGAACTGGAAGTTCGGGCTTCCGCCGTTCACTCGCTCGGAACGAGCCCCTGAGGTTGGTCATCGCTTCTTAGTCCGTCTTCAAATTTTTCTTGTCCGCCTGCCGCCTGACCTAGTCGGCTTGTCGTGCAGCTTTGCGAGCTTCAACGGGCTAAAGATTTTGAGGTCGTCTTCGAGGACGACGTCTGTGGTCCTTTTTCTATGGACCTGGCGGCCATCCTGGAGGTGGAAGACTCCTACAAGCAGACGGAGGAAGAGATGGACGCCGCCGAGGGGGAAGTGGACGACGGCGCCCGCGACGTCCCTGACGTGAGGAGGCCCGCGGACAAGCACGGGGACACCACCGAGTCGTCCGACGGGGGTGCCGATACTGGCAAAGGCGGGGGATGCGATGACGACGGCGCCCGTGCCACAACGAGTCCTACCCCCTCGGTCGGCTCCGACTCCGACTCGGCGGCCTACAGGGACGAGGACCTTGAGCGCGCCGGTCCACCTCCAGTTTCATCGTCCCGCGGTAAGTCCCCTGGGCTTAGTGTCACCGAGCAAGTTGGCGGTGGCGCGCGCGTGGTAGTGGACCTCTCCAGTGATTCCGAGCCGGACTCTGAGGGTTCTTCTTCCGTGCCAGCCTCCAAGCCGGCGCTGTCCTCCCGTAGGACCAAAGAGTTGGAGGCGGCAGCGCGGAAGGCTCAGGCGGTGCCCTCCAAGCAGATTCTGAAGGAGAGGCGGTCGAAGTCGGCCGCCGATGTCGATGCCGGCCCCGTGTCCCATAAGCGGGGAGGCTCATTCCTGAAGCGGGGCGTGCTGCCCGTCAAGAAGCTGTCCTCTGCGCCGTCCCGGCCCACTACGGCCAGTTTGGCGCCCTCCGGGAAATTGGCGGCGGAGAAGCAAGTTGACGCCATTTTGGAGGAGGCCAGGACCAAGATCGCCGCGAGGCAGAAGGAGGAGGAGGAAGCGGAGAGGCTGAAGGCTCTTGCCGGTGGAACCAGCGCCTAGGTGGTTAATCCTACTCTTGCGGTCGATCCTGATTATGACTTGAGTGTTGAGGATATGGAAAAGGCTATTTATGCGTATCTGGCGCAGACGGATTTGGCGCAGGAGGCGATGGATGCCCACATGACCGTGGCGCAGCTGGTTGCCGCTAAGGAGGCCGAGGGGAAGGCGAAGGCGGAGTTGGCTGCCGAGGAGGCCACGAGGGCCATGCCTGAGTATGTGGTGGAGCCGACCGCCCCGGTACAGCCGTCCGACACCCCTGTCGCCCCCATGAAGGCGGCGGAGGCGCCCGCCGGTGGCGCGAAACGGCCATCCAGTGGTGCGTCTGCCCTATCGTCGAAGCGCATGCGGAGGAGGAAGCCGGAGGTCCTGGGCATGCGCGACGGGTCAGTGCTGGTGTTGGGGTATTTCACCTTGGTGATCAATGTTCTTTGTCGTGATCCCTTTGTCATCGTGTAGGGAGCCGCTTGCAATCGGCGAGGAGCGGGCCGCCGCCATCGCCAGCTCCGGCTCGGAGCCCGCGAAGGAGATCCCCAAGGCGCAGGCGGCCGGCCCGCCCTTGGAGCCCGCGAGGGCGGCGACGGAGGTGGCGAAGGACGCCGTGGCACCGTCAGAGGCGCCTCTCCTTGTGGTTGATCTTGAGTCTCGGGCCGCCGGTGATGGCGACGCCGTGATGGTGGATGCCCTCGAGGTGGCTCCCCGGCCGCGAACCGGGGGTGAAGGCGGCTCCTTCCCCCTTCCTTCTTTGGTTGTGGAAGAGACAGCCAAGGACACCGCCATGGCGGTGGTGACGAGCTCGCTCCCTGGCCCTCGCCAGGCGACCCTGGAATGCAGTCCCCTCTACTCTGGTCCTACACCAGATAGGTTGGACGCATCGGGGCATTTCCCCCTGGCGGTGCTGATGGAGAAGAGGGCGAAGGACCAGCTGGCTGATGCCACCTTGCTTCGTTCGTCGGTGGAGTGTGCGCTTGGCAGTGCTGCCAAAGAAATCGCGGAGCTTAAGCGGGAACTCGACGCTGCCAAAGGTACAATCTAGTTCTCCCGCTGGCTTTGGCAATGGTGTTTTCGTTCTTTCTTCGGTTTCATGACTTGTTGCTGACCTCATTTCGTTAGGTGATCCCAACTCCCTCGCCGGCTTGAAGAAACATCTATCCATTTCTATCCCTCTGACCGTGCTCAACGAGAAGCTTAAGGAGAAGCATGCAGCTCAAGCGCTCTCAGTGGTGGATCTCCAGTCGGCGGCGGAGGTCTCCGAGGAGCGCCGTCTTGAAATTGCTCGGCTGGCCGAAGAGGTGAAACGGTTGCAGGAAGCAGGGGAGCAGAAGCAGAGCGAGGTCGAAACCCTTCGAATGAACGGGGAGGACCTGAGGCTCAAGCTGAGGGAGGCAGTGAGCGTACATGATGAAACTGCCAAGGCGGCCAGAGGACGCGAGCTTGAGCACGAGCAGCTCGTGAGCAGCCTCGTCTCTGAAGCGGAGCGCGTCAACAAGATCATCTATCTATTATATACTTAAAACAATAGAAAATAAAGCCACCACATGCTTCCACATAGACCAAAATTATATAGAACATTGATTTTTATTATAGCGGCCAAGATTTAAAAGATGAAAAGTATCGCATGTACTTATTGTTGTCACGTCACATAACCTATTGTTGTACACGTACAAATATACAACAAAACTCTACTGTAAGGGACACGTGAAGGTACGTATGAGATACAGATCGATCTGATAAAATAAAGAAATAAAAGAATTGGCATACAATACGCACGCACCCGTAATGGAAAGCTTGGGCTTAAAACAAAACGATCGATCGGGTCAAGCTGCTACTGTTTTCTTTTAACGTGACGGCTCATGGTACTTCCCGGCTCCGATCCGTACTGCTCGACATGGCGCGCACACACCGGGGTCTCCTATTGTCCAAAAAAAAAGGACACGTCCATTATTCACGCACATTCTCTCTTTTCTTCCTCTGTCTCCTTTTGCATACCGTACTTCTCTGATTTTAACATCATTTTACTTATGAGTTGCAGAATAAGAATGATAAAGAATTAGTATTTAGTTTCCATTTCAAATTCTAGATAAAATCCAAAAATAGCTGAATTTCCAAACAATTGTCCAAGAATTATGATAAAGTACAATTGTATTTAATTTAATAAATCTGGATTAGTAAGTTAAAACAAATAAAAAATTGGTTTTCATATAAATTCAATATAAAGTTCATTAGATGTATGTAGTGACCGAGGTTCAATATTAATATAACATATCTATGATGTATAACATATACGGTTCCGCAGTTGGAAAACCAAAAGATCGACATATGAAAACAATTATATGCATATAAATAAATATTATATACATATAAATAAAGAGTATATGAAAGCACTAGGGGTAGTGACATGCCACCTTTTCGGGGGACAGAAAATCAGAAGGTCAGTAGGAATAGAATTAAAGCACACATGTTCGCGAATTAGCATGTGTTGACATTTTTCTCAGCTATGAATTCTGACCGTAAATAAGGCATGCTGACATCATGATGGAGAATCATCCGATTAGTGCTAACAAACAATGTGTGCAGTAGCATAAGAGGTGTTGTTGGTAAAATAGGATCGGCAGACAAAATCATGTCATATAAAAAATATTTCAAATTACATGGTATAAGAAGAAAGAAAAAGCTACCACACATGTGAGTGGGAGAGTATTTTAGTAGTTTTAAATAAATTGTGAACCAATAACTGCAGTGCCTTAAATGGTAAAGCAACATATACAAATAGCCAAAAATAAGAAGGAAGGTGAATATACTTAACATACAAAAATTTAAGTCAAACCATATTTCTATGGACATTCATGTTGGCTCCAATATAGTACTTACTTAGCACAAGAGTATGTAGCTTACAAGTATTTTTTTTTATAAATGTCAATCTAACAACACACAAATTCTCAAAGTTAATACATCAAATATGTATGAACATACTATATAAAGCCACCACATGCTTGCACATAGACCAAAATTATATAGAACATTGATTTTTATTATAGCGGCCAAGATTTAAAAGATGAAAAGTTACGTAAACTATTGTCACGTCGCATGTACTTATTGTTGTCACGTCACATAACCTATTGTTGTACACGTACACAAATATACAACAAAACTCAACTGTAAGGGACACGTGAAGGTACGTATGAGATACAGATCGATCTGATAAAATAAAGAAATAAAAGAATTGGCATACAATACGCACGCACCCGTAATGGAAAGCTTGGGCTTAAAACAAAACGATCGATCGGGTCAAGCTGCTACTGTTTTCTTTTAGCGTGACGGCTCATGGTACTTCCCTGCTCCGATCCGTACTGCTCGACATGGCGCGCACACACCGGCGTCTCCTATTGTCCAAAAAACAAAAGGACACGTCCATTATTCATGCACATTCTCTCTTTTCTTCCTCTGTCTCCTTTTGCATACCGTACTTCTCTGATTTTAACATCATTTTACTTATGAGTTGCAGAATAAGAATGATAAAGAATTAGTATTTAGTTTTCATTTCAAATTCTAGATAAAATCCAAAAATAGCTGAATTTCCAAACAATTGTCCAAGAATTATGATAAAGTACAATTGTATTTAATTTAATAAATCTGGATTAGTAAGTTAAAACAAATAAAAAATTGGTTTTCATATAAATTCAATATAAAGTTCATTAGATGTATGTAGTGACCGAGGTTCAATATTAATATAACATATCTATGATGTATAACATATACGGTTCCGCAGTTGGAAAACCAAAAGATCGACATATGAAAACAATTATATGCATATAAATAAATATTATATACATATAAATAAAGAGTATATGAAAGCACTAGGGGTAGTGACATGCCACCTTTTCGGGGGACAGAAAATCAGAAGGTCAGTAGGAATAGAATTAAATCACACATGTTCACGAATTAGCATGTGTTGACATATTTCTCAGCTATGAATTCTGACCGTAAATAAGGCATGCTGACATCATGATGGAGAATCATCCGATTAGTGCTAACAAACAATGTGTGCAGTAGCATAAGAGGTGTTGTTGGTAAAATAGGATCGGCAGACAAAATCATGTCATATAAAAAATATTTCAAATTACATGGTATAAGAAGAAAGAAAAAGCTACCACACATGTGAGTGGGAGAGTATTTTAGTAGTTTTAAATAAATTGTGAACCAATAACTGCAGTGCCTTAAATGGTAAAGCAACATATACAAATAGCCAAAATAAGAAGGAAGGTGAATATACTTAACATACAAAAATTTAAGTCAAACCATATTTCTATGGACATTCATGTTGGCTCCAATATAGTACTTACTTAGCACAAGAGTATGTAGCTTACAAGTATTTTTTTTTATAAATGTCAATCTAACAACACACAAATTCTCAAAGTTAATACATCAAATATGTATGAACATACTATATAAAGCCACCACATGCTTGCACATAGACCAAAATTATATAGAACATTGATTTTTATTATAGCGGCCAAGATTTAAAAGATGAAAAGTTACGTAAACTATTGTCACGTCGCATGTACTTATTGTTGTCACGTCACATAACCTATTGTTGTACACGTACACAAATATACAACAAAACTCAACTGTAAGGGACACGTGAAGGTACGTATGAGATACAGATCGATCTGATAAAATAAAGAAATAAAAGAATTGGCATACAACACGCACGCACCCGTAATGGAAAGCTTGGGCTTAAAACAAAACGATCGATCGGGTCAAGCTGCTACTGTTTTCTTTTAGCGTGACGGCTCATGGTACTTCCCTGCTCCGATCCGTACTGCTCGACATGGCGCGCACACACCGGCGTCTCCTATTGTCCAAAAAAAAAAAGGACACGTCCATTATTAATGCACATTCTCTCTTTTCTTCCTCTTTCTCCTTTTGCATACCGTACTTCTCTGATTTTAACATCATTTTACTTATGAGTTGCAGAATAAGAATGATAAAGAATTAGTATTTAGTTTTCATTTCAAATTCTAGATAAAATCCAAAAATAGCTGAATTTCCAAACAATTGTCCAAGAATTATGATAAAGTACAATTGTATTTAATTTAATAAATCTGGATTAGTAAGTTAAAACAAATAAAAAATTGGTTTTCATATAAATTCAATATAAAGTTCATTAGATGTATGTAGTGACCGAGGTTCAATATTAATATAACATATCTATGATGTATAACATATACGGTTCCGCAGTTGGAAACCAAAAGATCGACATATGAAAACAATTATATGCATATAAATAAATATTATATACATATAAATAAAGAGTATATGAAAGCACTAGGGGTAGTGACATGCCACCTTTTCGGGGGACAGAAAATCAGAAGGTCAGTAGGAATAGAATTAAATCACACATGTTCACGAATTAGCATGTGTTGACATATTTCTCAGCTATGAATTCTGACCGTAAATAAGGCATGCTGACATCATGATGGAGAATCATCCGATTAGTGCTAACAAACAATGTGTGCAGTAGCATAAGAGGTGTTGTTGGTAAAATAGGATCGGCAGACAAAATCATGTCATATAAAAATAGACCAAAATTATATAGAACATTGATTTTTATTATAGCGGCCAAGATTTAAAAGATGAAAAGTTACGTAAACTATTGTCACGTCGCATGTACTTATTGTTGTCACGTCACATAACCTATTGTTGTACACGTACACAAATATACAACAAAACTCAACTGTAAGGGACACGTGAAGGTACGTATGAGATACAGATCGATCTGATAAAATAAAGAAATAAAAGAATTGGCATACAATACGCACGCACCCGTAATGGAAAGCTTGGGCTTAAAACAAAACGATCGATCGGGTCAAGCTGCTACTGTTTTCTTTTAGCGTGACGGCTCACGGTACTTCTCTGCTCCGATCCGTACTGCTCGACATGGCGCGCACACACCGGCGTCTCCTATTGTCCAAAAAAAAGGACACGTCCATTATTCACGCACATTCTCTCTTTTCTTCCTCTGTCTCCTTTTGCATACCGTACTTCTCTGATTTTAACATCATTTTACTTATGAGTTGCAGAATAAGAATGATAAAGAATTAGTATTTAGTTTCCATTTCAAATTCTAGATAAAATCCAAAAATAGCTGAATTTCCAAACAATTGTCCAAGAATTATGATAAAGTACAATTGTATTTAATTTATTAAATCTGGATTAGTAAGTTAAAACAAATAAAAAATTGGTTTTCATATAAATTCAATATAAAGTTCATTAGATGTATGTAGTGACCGAGGTTCAATATTAATATAACATATCTATGATGTATAACATATACGGTTCCGCAGTTGGAAAACCAAAAGATCGACATATGAAAACAATTATATGCATATAAATAAATATTATATACATATAAATAAAGAGTATATGAAAGCACTAGGGGTAGTGACATGCCACCTTTTCGGGGGACAGAAAATCAGAAGGTCAGTAGGAATAGAATTAAATCACACATGTTCACGAATTAGCATGTGTTGACATATTTCTCAGCTATGAATTCTGACCGTAAATAAGGCATGCTGACATCATGTAACGCCCCGACCCCAGAACTATACAGTGGAACGTTGTGTAACCGGTCATGCTACACAATCGAGGGTTACTGGGTTTACCAATCCCAGGCCAAAACTCATTGGCAGGTGTGCTCGGAATGGATCATCGGCACACAACACCTCGATCATGCCATAAGCTCAGACATCGCTTCCATGTATAGTAAAGAGACCGAGACTTGTGGAACAACTGGCACATTACAGACTCTACGACACAAAAACATATAGCAACTCATTTAAGAGAAGATACAAATATTACACATCAAAAGGTCACAGACCATCAATTCAATAAGCGGAAGCGAAGTAGCGTTGTCTAATACAACAAGATGCAAATTATGGCCTAAGAGGCCTACAGATAAACATCACCCAAGCCAGCTTGTTCCACGGTCCCAAGCTGCCACCTGGGAATCACGGACTAATAGTCGACGTCCACGAAGAACCCACCTAACTGCTCGGCGTCGTCCTCCTCTAAAATACAAATATAAAGGCAGCAAGAGAGACTGAGTACGATGTACTCGCAAGTTTAGTAGGGCGATATAGGCCCAATGATTGACGAAGGCTCTAAAGCTGCATATGTAGCTATTTTTGCATAAAGCTAATTTTCATAAACTAATACATAAATGACACATGGCACCGTCTACTCAGAATATTTTTCATAAAGGGCGTAAGAGAGTAAACTTTTCATCTTGGTTCTCGGCGAACCAACTTGTAGCCAAACCCACTCATCTCCTCCAAGGCACTCCCTCGAATCACCCTCGAGGAAATGAACCTTTATCACACGTTGATTATGCAACCTTTAGCTGCCATATCAATTAGGTTAAGGTTCTCTATGGTCTGATCGTCTATTCCCAAGTTGTCCATAACCGCGGACACGGCTTTTCGAAAAAATTAAACCCTGCAGGGGTGTACTAATTTACCCATCGGTACCGTCCGGCTCACCTAATTGGCCCTCTTCCGGGGAAGGCCGGCGAGTGGGCGCGGTTAGACCTTTACATTGCATGAGGCTTACTCAAGGACCATCAGTGTGCGGAAGGACAGGTTCAGCACCTCCAACGCCCTGCCCCGCGGCCACATCCTAAACACCACCATCCTCGTTTTCCACCCACACACTCACGTGCAAATGGAAATAGCAAACTAGAGGACCCTTGACAAGCCCCTCACAACTTATTCGGTCAAAGGGGATTCCATATGTCCCCACCTCCGGAAGCACGCTCAGTCTTGGTTCAAGAGGTAAAGAACTCGCACCTAGGGGCAAGAATGAGGCAAAATACCATCCCCGATGGCATCTCATCCAAGCCGTCTTAGCATTTTAATTAAGCATCTCAATTATCCACCATGCCCGAATCATTCCATCAACATCAACAATTATGGAATTAACAACGGACATTACTAGTAATTGACTAAGCATGGCTAAGCATAGCTAAGCATATAACATCAACAATTATACTTTGTCTCGGGCCAACACATCATCTCTAGGATTCATAGGTAGGGATTGGCTCGGGGGGGGGGGGGCATGCATTCATAGGATTCTCTATATTTTGATCAAAAGAGACAAATGAATCGCATGCAATATTATGGTGGATAAATAAGTTTATAAACATTTGGGTGCTAGATGCCAAGAAGGTTAGGTTATCTCTTGCCTTGCTGCCGGGGCGCGTAGTACTTCTCGTCGGGGTAGGTATCGTTAACCTCGACTCCGGAATCTATCGATACCCAAAACAAATACAAGAGCACAAATAAATCACACGAACACAAGGTGCAATGCTCAATCACATGATGACATGTCCAATTGATGCAAAGATACCATCATATAAAAATAAAAGCAAAATTAAATGGAGAGCCAAATAATTAGTGCAATTATTTGGAAACAACCCTATATTTAACTTAATGACCACATTCTTTATAAATTATTAAATTATTAGAGAAGTGGCTCAAATATGCATGAACATGACATGAATGGTTAGGGTTTGCCCTTCCGATCATTTTGGTACTTTATTTGGAAATTTCGGAGCACCGATGAATAAATAGCAAAAATAATTAAATAAAGGAGAAGTAATTCTTTTAAACCAAATATGAATAACATCAAATAGATATTTGTGATCATGATACGATAAGTGCATGGTTTGATAGCATTTGACATGTTGATCACATTGATATTTTATTTGCAAGATTTGAATTAAAAGAAGTTAAGTTAGGATTTTCACAAGTTTCTAAAACTGGTTCGGAATCTATCCGGATTGGTCCGGAATATTCCGGATGGTCCGGAATAATCCGGGCTCATTCCGAGCCAAATCCGAGGTGACCTCAAAAAGTTTCTGTTAGGGTTTCGGAATTTGTCCGAAAAGGTCCGGAAATTTCCGGTCGACCCGGAATCGATCCGGAATAATCCGGGTGATTCCGGACGACTCGATTCTGGGCAAACTGCGACGGCGGCGGCGGCTGCGCGCGGTGCGAGCACGCAAGAGAGGGAGTGGGGAAACGGGAGGAAGTCTAGGGGAGAGCGGAGCTCACCCTGAGCACGCCCGTGTGGTCGGTGAGGCCGGAGAGGGAGGGACGACGACGGATCTCTCCCGGCGGAGCTCGGCCGGAGAGGATGAAGTCGAGGATGGCGGCGTCGATTCCCGGCACCCCGTGCCGATTCCTTCGGCGTGGAGGAGCAGCACGGCAAGGCGGAGCTATTGGCGGCGTCGGTGCGAGTTGAGGCGGCCGGAGTCGACGGCGGCGTGCTAGACACTAGCGCCGGCGTGCGCCGTGGCCGTGGGGAGCTCTAGAGGGAGACGAGAGAGAAAAGAGCAGGTGAACGGGGAGCAGGTGAGTGAGGGAGGCGTCTTTGACCGCGGGGCTCGGCAAGGAGGGCCCGGCAGCGGCATGGCGCGCGAGGGGAGCAGGTGGGCGTCGAGCGGCATGGCACCAGTGCGCCCTGTCGCCACTATGCTTCGTTCGGAATTTTCCGGAAAGGTCCGGAAAATTCCGGTCGACCCGGAATGGATCCGGAAAAATCTGGGTCATTCCGGACGATCAGCTTTTGGCAGGAATGGCTAGTTTTTATTTGGGCCTCCACATTGGTCCAAAAATTACAGAAATTTTTGGGGATGCTCTCAACAAGATAAGGAACCTCCCCATATTTTTATTTTGATTTTAGGGCAACCTAAAAAGGGTTCAAAAAAAAATATGAAAAAGTCTTGAACCACAAATGAAGTTTTGAAAGTTAGAAACACATGGGAGGCCCAACCATTTGGCTCTTAGGCAAAAGAGTGAACTTAGGTACTTGTTGGGCCATAAGGTCACCTGTCACGTTAAGGGTTGTACCATTTGGTGCATTTCAAGGTTTAGAGGTTGGGGAAGGGTTGGCTTCCCCTTTTTAAAAAGTGTGTTCCCAAGTGTTGGTTGTCAACTTAACAATTTAACATATATGCCATGATGCACACAATGAGGAACAAAAAGTGGAAAAATTATTCGTATTTTTCATTACCATAGAGAACGGAGGTGAAGCGGAAAAGAATCCAGAATGGCGACTCCACCCCCACCCCCCGCCCCGTGACCTAACGCCGGCGATCTCTCATCTCCGGCCACCAATTCCCAAAACCCTTCCGATCATCTTCCTCCCCACCCACCAAAACCCTACTCCCCATCTGTCTTTCATGGCTTCTTCACCCCCTTGGTGTTGGAAGGTGCCCTTCGCGTCTACCAAGGATCTGGATCGTGGTACGTTCAAAGATCAAGATGGCTTTTTGGATCTCTGGATTTCAGGAGACAAGGAATGGATGGTTCTCAAGAATGCCAAGAATGCCCCAATCATTGGTAAACATCCGGATCCTTTAGAGGTGGTAAGCCCTAGCTCCACCACCGCTCTCCCTGGTTTTGTTGTATCGATTATTTCATGTCTGCTGTCTCCTACGGGATCTTTGTCATTCACGGCGTCTCCTGCTCGTGAACCTTTGGATCCTTTCTCGGATCCAGATTCTATTGCACATCTTCTGGATTTCACCCCGGGTCATGCGATCAGGGCAAATGTGCGGCAACTTTTTTCATCTGTAGTAAACCCTGTCTCTAGATCGCACCGTTTTTTCCTTGTGGTTTCTTTTAGCCGCACTTCTTTCAGATTGACAGAGCTAAATGCTAGTCTGGCACTCTCTGCTTGTTTGGGTGTCTCCTATGATGAAATCGAGATTTCAAATCTTGCTGGTAGAGTTTTCAAATTCTCAGTCAGTTCAAAAGCTGTGGGCTTCTTCATTACCAGTTTGAGATCATATACTTGCAAAATGTTTGAGTGCTTCTTTCATCTATGGGGTTATGGTGGTCCAAATTGGTTGAGAGAGGAAAAGCTATACTATGCGGAACTGGATGCTGAATGGACTGAGGTCAATAGAAAGAAGTCTAGGTCTGGTCGCCTCTTTACAAGTGATGTCTCAGTTAAACATGCCTTCCGATCCATCAAGAATTCTCTCAAGTCGCACTCTTTTGTTGATCGGAGAGCTAATGTGCAGCGAAACTCTTTGGCCTCCAGACCTAGTGGGAAACATGTTTACCGTCCCAAAGTTCAGCTCTCTTCTGTGGCTAAGGATGTGATCAGGGACCAACCTGAAGTTATTCAATTTGGTTCTCTGCCTGCTGTAGTTCTGGCGGGATCTTTGGCCTCAAAAGTTGTTTCTGATGGGCTTGCTACCAAGAATGCAATTGGGCCGGCCTCCTCTGGTTCTACACCTAGCAACTCTGTTATATCTGGTCATGATCAAGCTTTTGAGGATTTAATTGACAATATGGCGTTGCAAGTTTGGTCGTGCAACAGATGTTTAAGTTTGGAACATAAAACTGTTTTTTGCAAAGGAAGGATTCGGTGTTGGGCTTGTTTTAAATCTGGACACATTAAAAAAGATTGCCCGGGGGTAAAAGGGTCTTTGCAGTGGGTTGGCAAGCAATCTACTACTCTGTCACCGGCAAAAGGAATAAACAATGTTGTTTACCCAAGCGTCGCGGCAAAATCCCCAATCCCCTGCGAAAACCCTACCTCCTCTGCTCCTCCGCCAATCTCCAATCTAGCTCCAATGGCGAACTTTCCGGTTGATCCAACTCGGTTTACACCAGCAGGCATGGATGTCATGCAGCCCTGGGGAGATGATGAGCGTCCTGCAAGGATTTATGTCACTGCAGCCGCTGCGCCGCAGAGAAGGCACGAGCAATGGGCGATTGCGCAACTTGAACCAAGGCCACCGGCAAAGGAGATTGATGGTTTTCTTGAGCAGATTGCGAATCATATCTTCAACGAGTACAACCTGGAGGTAATGAGTTTCGCTGAGAGTGCTGTTGGCCTTGGTCTCTATCGCCTTGCTAGTTCTGTTGCGAGAGATTTGCTGGTGGCGCAACATGCAGTTCCTTTTGGCAACGGACGCATTCTTTCTTTCGCTAGGCATGATGCTGGAGATAATTTTAGATCAACTGTCTATACTAGGCTTGGTTGGATCATGTTGCTTAATTTTCCCATGGACTACTGCATGGAGGACTTTCTGAGAAACATGGTTAGTAAGTTTGGCAAGATGCACTCGTGGCACAGGGATGACCCCTCACCCACTAGGACTCTGATTAAGCTCTCTTATGGAGGGGTTCGTGATATCCCTAAATCTATTGTCGTGCGTGAGACTCAGAGATATGGCGGTGTGGTGGTTTCCTGGACTGTACCAGTTTTTATTCTGCAGAGTGAACAGGCTGATGTCATGCCTGGGGATGAATCCCCTGAGCCGCAGGATGGTAATCCTCATCCCTTTCATGGCCCTCCTGTTATTCCTTTGGATGATGCTTGGGTTCCACCAGTTAACAATGAAGCAGGCCATGGATGGGGGCTTTGGGATGCTGGTGCAGCAGAAGAAAATAATGTTGTGCAGCATGGTTGGGGTGATGATGAGATGCAGCACGACCAAGCTCCCCAGCAAGAACAACAACAGTCTTCTTCTACAGTTCAGTTTACTGGAGATTCCATTGATTCTGAAAACTATGTCCAAGCAGAGGGACCAGAGCAGATTATGGATGTGATTATTCCCGGAGTTGAGGGCCCACAGATGGCTATTATCCCTGCTGGTCATGCAATGCCTGGGACCCTCAAGACCTTCAGCTTTTCAGGGTTTTGCTCCCTGACCCTGTTCTTGCCTGGAGTGAGTACCTGAGGTTCAATTGTGCCAGGTTACAGTTTGACAGAGGTTCCCTATTCCTTTCGCAGATTTGTGGCCTTCTTGAGCCTGTTATAAATAAGAGGTTCTTTTCCACTATGATTTATGTGGAAGAAGTTAATTCTGCAGTTACTTGTGTGAAGTCTGTTACCCCTTCTGTGCCATCCAGGACTCCAAAGAAAAGGGGACGCAAACAGGCTGTGGTGTTACCATCAGTTGTTAGTCGTCCCACTAGAAGCTCAGTTCAGAATGGGGGATTCAGACTGGTGCCCATGCAACAGTCTCCAGAACCAAGGAAAAGGCCAAGGTCGGCCAAGCCGAACAGCAGGGATGATCTGGTGCCTCCTTTCACTCCCTTACGTGTGCTTCAGTTGGCGGGAAGGGAACTAGAAATTGAGGAGAAGGAAATCTCGAAGGAGAAGCTTGAGGCCTCCTCTAGCAAGCCCAGGAGCCCATCTTCTTCCAATGATAGTTAAGGCCAAATGTTTGGTGGGCCTTGTTGGCCTCTTTGAAGTGGGGGTTGTTATTATTTTGCTAAAACTGATCATGCTGGTTGTGTTATGGTACTATAATCTTTGGATGCTTTTGGATGTCTCTGTTATGCTATTTTGTCTTTCTGTGATGGACAAATTCCTTTTCTCACTTATATCTGGTTTTTATGGATAATAATCATCAAACTCAGCTGGATTGGATGGTTTTTGACTGGAATGTGAGAGGTCTGAATGATAAAAATAAGAGGCTTGCTGTGTATAATAAAATTGAGGAATGTCATGCTGCTGTAATTTGTCTTCAGGAGACAAAATGTCAGAATTTTGATCATTCCTTTGTCAGATCCTTTTGCCCCAAAAGATTTGATCAGTTTGTTTTTTCCCCTTCTGAGGGTGCCTCTGGGGGGTTAATTGTTCTATGGAACAGCTCTGTGTTCCATGGAAGGCTGGTTGAAATTCACAGATCTGCCATCAAAATTAATTTCACTTCAGTGCATAATTCTGAGACCTGGACTCTAATTAATGTGTATGGCCCTTGTAAAGGAATCGAGAGGGACAACTTTGTTACCTGGCTTTATAACCAACATATTCCTATTCATGAGAACTGGTTAATTGTGGGGGATTTCAACTTCATTAGGTCAGAGGATAACAGGAATAGGCCTGGAGCCGATTTGAATGATATTCTTTTATTTAATGATGTCATCAGCCATCTGGGATTAATTGAGCTTCCACTTAAGGGCAGGTCCTTCACATGGTCTAATATGCAGCAGGACCCACTTTTGGTGCAGCTAGACTGGTTTTTCACTTCTTGCCAATGGACTCTGTCTTATCCAAATTCGACGGTTTCTCCTCTGGCTAAAATTACCTCTGACCATCTTCCCTGTGTTATTAAAATTTCAACCTCTATCCCAAAGGCTAAAATCTTCAGATTTGAGAATCAATGGGTGCAGCAACCTGGTTTTTTTGAGCTGGTTCAGGAAGTATGGAATAGACCCACTAAGTGTGCTTCCTCTGTGGGGATTATTTCGGCAAAATTAAAATCTTTGAGATATGAGTTGAAGAGATGGGGAAAGAGTTTGTCTCACATCAAAACTCTTATTTATAAGTGTAACATGGTGATTTTCTTCTTTGATCAGTTAGAGGATTTGAGAGTTTTGAGTACTCCAGAATTCAACTTCAGGAATATAGTAAAGGTCCACATCAAGAAGTTGTTAGAGATTCAGTCTGATTATTGGAAACAGAGATGTACTATAAGGTGGGTTCAGCTGGGGGGGGGGGAACACTAAATTCTTCCATGCTAAAGCAACTGAGAGGCACAGACATAATGTTATCCCCTCTATTATAGATAGCAATGGCAATACCTTGGAGGATCATCAAGATAAAGCTGCTGCTTTCTGGCATAGTTTCAAAGGGAGGATGGGAGTTTCTTTTAGTACCAATGATCAAGTCGATCTTAAAAGGTACTTGTCTGCTGTACCTGGACTAGATAATCTTGCTGATGCCTTTACTGATGAGGAGATTGATGGAATAGTAAAGCATCTCAAACCTGACAAAGCCCCTGGACCTGATGGGTTCACTAGTTTGTTTATCAAAAGGTGCTGGTCTATAATACAGAGTGATTTTAAGCAATTATGTGCTGACTTTCATGATGGGAAGATCTCTCTGGAAAACATTAATGGGTCCTATATCACTCTGGTTCCTAAGAAGCAGTCTCCTGAAACTGTTAATGATTTCAGGCCTATTTCTTTGACCAATACCTCCTTAAAATTTCTTACCAAGTTGGTGGCAAACAGGTTTCAATCTATCATCTCCAAATGCATTCATGATAACCAGTATGGTTTCATTAAATCAAGGACAATCCAGGACTGCTTAGCATGGTGTTTTGAATATATTTTCCAGTGTAAACAATCAAGGAGAAAGGTGGTGGTTGTGAAAATTGATTTTGAGAAGGCCTTTGATACAATTGAGCATAAAGCCATTCTGCAAATAATGGAATGCAAGGGGTTCCCCCCCATTGTGATATCCTGGGTCAAAGAGGTGCTTAGTTCTGGGACCTCATCTGTTCTGCTCAATGGAGTACCCGGAAACAAATTTCATTGTAAGAGGGGAGTCAGACAGGGTGATCCTCTCTCCCCAATTTTATATGTTCTGGGAGGAGATCTATTGCAGAGCATTGTTAATTTGGCTTTTGAGCAGGGAAGATTGAAATTGCCCATTCCTGTTGAAGGAAAATTCCCTGTGGTACAGTATGCTGATGATACTTTGGTTTTCTTACCAGCTGAATCAGATCAGCTCCAGATATTTAAAGAACTGCTGGATCTCTTTGCCTCCATCACTGGGCTCAAGGTGAATTACCATAAATCTTCCTTGGTGCCAATCAATATTTCTTCTGAGACGGCTGTGTCCCTAGCTGGTATTCTGGGATGCCAGATAGCTGATATGCCATTCCCTTATTTGGGTCTTCCCATGGGCACAACCAAACCGGCAATGAAGGATTTTGCCCCCCTAATAGACAGAGTGGAAAGGAGGTTATCTGCCACAGCCTCATTTTTATCCTATGGTGATAGTCTGGTTTTGGTAAATTCTGTGTTATCATCCCTGCCTACTTACTATATGTGTTCACTTGTCATCCCAAAAGGGGTGATTGAGGTGATTGATAAGGCTAGGAGGAGATGTCTTTGGAGGAAGGATAAGCATAAGGAAAGAGTTAATTCCCTGGCTGCATGGGATATGGTATGTAAACCCAAAAAGAAGGGGGGGCTGGGAATTGTTAATTTGCATGTGCAGAATAAGGCCTTACTGATGAAACACCTGGATAAGTTCTATAATGACGCTGATCTGCCATGGGTGAAATTAGTCAGAAACTCTTATTATCACAATTCAGTGCCCCATGTTGTCACGTTGAGTGGTTCTTTCTGGTGGAGAGGGGTCTTTAGCCTTGTGGATGAATGGAGGGCGATCACCAAGTGTGAAATGGGTGGTGGAAGCTCCATCCTGTTCTGGGATGATTTGTGGACGGACAGGTTGCTATCTCACCAATTCCCAAGGCTTTTCTCTTATGTCAAGGACAAATTGATTTCTGTCAAAGAGTATCTGAGGCTTGAAGATCCAACTGCTGCATATTATTTGCCTCTTTCTGTGGAGGCTTATCAGGAATATATTGATATGGCACAGTTGCTACAAGGCGTGGTTCCCAGTGATTCTTCTGACAAATGGATCAGTTGTTTGGCAAAGGGGAAATACACATCAAGTAGTTTCTACCAGTTCCATTTTTCTGGTATCACTACTCATATGCCCTCTTGTTGGATATGGAAGTCAAAATGTATGTCCAAGCATAAGGTCTTTGCTTGGCTCATACTACATGACAGGATCAATACAAAGGACATGTTATTACGCAGGCATTGGAATGTTACAAACAATCATAATTGTGTGCTCTGCCCTCGGCACCAATATGAAGACTGGGTGCATTTATTCTTCCAATGTACTTTCAGCCAAAGAGTTTGGTCATATTTGCAGATCAGCTGGCATGATGCTTCAATGTTGGATAATCTGTTGGTCGCCAGGAAGGGTTTTGAGGGACCATGTTTTGTGGAGATTGTTATTTTGGCTTGCTGGAATATTTGGAAGCAGAGGAATGGCTACATTTTTAAGGAGATTTTGCCTACATTCAGAAGCTGGAAGGCTGGTTTCTTTGTGGATGTCACCTTGCTTGGGCATAGGGTGAAAGATTCTATTAAACCTCTTTTGTCATCATGGCTTGACAACTTACAATAATTTTTTTGCTTGTAAATATTTGTAATTATTGCCCTGTACAGTTGTTCGTTTTTTCAATAAAAGGCTGTGGGGGCCTCCCCTACAGTATTTAAATTCAAAAAGCTGGGGCTGTTACACATCATGATGGAGAATCATCCGATTAGTGCTAACAAACAATGTGTGCAGTAGCATAAGAGGTGTTGTTGGTAAAATAGGATCGGCAGACAAAATCATGTCATATAAAAAATATTTTCAAATTACATGGTATAAGAAGAAGGAAAAAGCTACCACACATGTGAGTGGGAGAGTATTTTAGTAGTTTTAAATAAATTGTGAACCAATAACTGCAGTGCCTTAAATGGTAAAGCAACATATACAAATAGCCAAAAATAAGAAGGAAGGTGAATATACTTAACATACAAAAAATTTAAGTCAAACCATATTTCTATGGACATTCATGTTGGCTCCAATATAGTACTTACTTAGCACAAGACTATGTAGCTTACAAGTATTTTTTTTTTATAAATGTCAATCTAACAACACACAAATTCTCAAAGTTAATACATCAAATATGTATGAACATACTATACATTAGTACATGACTTGAAACACCTAGCCGCGCAAATGCGCGGGTCTCTCTGCTAGTTCTTGGTAAAACATCTTCCCCTTTTCTTCATCCTATCGGTGGCCTTCCCTTTCTGATCGTGTTTGCTTGATTTACAGGTTTCTATCCCGAGGAGGACGCTCAAGTCCAGAAGGCCGTAGCTTCCGCACATACGCTGCCCGAAACCTCTGGTGCTGCCGCTGGAGCGGTGCCGTCTGCCGCTTCCCGTCTTCAGCAGTTTTCTCAAGAATTCAAAATGCTAAAGGATGCAGCCGGTGGTGTGCTTGAGAACCTGTGGCCTGATTCCCCACTCCCAACAACTCTGAGCGAACTGTCGAGCCGTCTCGACGGGGCTTCTGCTAGAATCGATGAACAAGTGGAGATGGCAGCCCGAGGCGGTAGCGATATGGCGCTGGCCCTGGTGAAATCTTGGTATCCTCAGGTGCAGGTGGACATGCTGGCTAGAGGCTTCCGCACGGGTACATCGCTTGAAGGTCTTCGTCCGGAGATTCGTATGGCCTCGGAGCGGATTGCCAAGGCAGTGGATCTGACCCATCTTGTGCCTGCCGAGCCGTCCTCAGCGGCACGGCCGGCTGAAGACGCTAGAGCCGGCGACACAGCTGCCGCCACCGATGCCGTTGGTCCCTGATTTACTTGCTTCCCCGGAATGCCGGGCGTACTTGTAAAACTTATTATTCCGTGTTGATCACTGCCTTGACGTGCTACCTGCCTTGTTATTCTGGGCGTACTTGATGACTGCCTTGTAGAACTTGTTATTCTGGTCCCTGTTGTTGGTTGCTATCTTGAGTATCATTTTCTTTGTGATTGTTGAGCCTTTGTGCTAGAGCTTGCGCTCATCTTGGTGATGATATTCACCGTATCTAGCCCCCGAATTTTGGGCCGGCTTGAGCATCGAGCCAGGTCGAAATTTTATGTCTCTTATTCATCTTGCGTTTTCTTCCGTGGTATTGATGACGTGCAGCCCCCGAGTCTCTGACTTGGGGTGTAGTAGTTGTTCTTCCGGGTCTGCGGAGCCGGCTTGGCGGCTGCGCAGCCCCCGGGTATATTTTTTGCCGGCTGACGGCGTGGCAGCCCCCGAGTCCGTGACTCGGGGTGTTTGATTTCGTCCGGGTCTGCAGAGCCGGCTTGGCGGCTACGCAGCCCTCGGGTATATTTTCTGTCGGCTGACGGCGTGGTAGCCCCTGAGTCCATGACTCGGGGTGTTTTTGTTCGTCCGGGTCTGCGGAGCCGGCTTGGCGCTGCGCAGCCCCCGGGAATTTTTTGCCGGCTGACGGCGTGGCAGCCCCCGAGTCCGTGACTCGGGGCCCCCGAGTCCGTGACTCGGGGTGTTTTTGTTCGTCCGGGTCTGCGGAGCCGGCTTGGCGGCTGCGCAGCCCCCGGGAATTTTCTGCAGGCTGACGGCGTGGCAGCCCCCAAGTGCGTGACTCGGGGTGTTCGATTTCGTCCAGGTCTGCGGAGCCGGCTTGGCGGCTACGCAGCCCCCGGGAATTTTCTGCCGGCTGACGGCGTGGCAGCCCCCGAGTCTGTGACTCGGGGTGTTCGATTTCGTCCGGGTCTGCGGAGCCGGCTTGGCGGCTGCGCAGCCCCCTGGAATTTTCTGCCGGCTGACGACGTGGCAGCCCCGAGTCCGTGACTCGGGGTGTTCAATTTCGTCCGGGTCTGCGGAGCCGGCTTGGCGGCTGCGCAGCCCCCGGGAATTTTCTGCCGGCTAACGGCGTGGCAGCCCCCGAGTCCGTGACTCGGGGTGTTCGATTTCGTCCGGGTCTGCGGAGCCGGCTTGGCGGCTGCGTAGCCCCCGGGAATTTTTTGCCGGCTGACGGCGTGGCAGCCCCCGAGTCCGTGACTCGGGGTGTTTTTGTTCGTCCGGGTCTGCAGAGCCGGCTTGGCGGCTGCGCAGCCCCCGGGAATTTTCTGCCGGCTGACGGCGTGACAGCCCCCGAGTCCGTGACTCGGGGTGTTCGATTTTGTCCGGGTCTGCGGAGCTGGCTTGGTGGCTGCGCAGCCCCCGGGAATTTTCTGCCGGCTGACGGCGTGGCAGCCCCCGAGTCCGTGACTCGGGGTGTTCAATTTCGTCCGGGTCTGCAGAGCTGGCTTGGCGGCTGTGCAGCCCCCGGGAATTTTCTGCCGGCTGACGACGTGGCAGCCCCTGAGTCCGTGACTCGGGGTGTTCAATTTCGTCCGGGTCTGCGGAGCCGGCTTGGCGGCTGCGCAGCCCCCGGGAATTTTCTGCCGGCTGACGGCGTGGCAGCCCCCGAGTCCGTGACTCGGGGTGTTCGATTTCGTCCGGGTCTGCGGAGCCGGCTTGGCGGCTGCGCAGCCCCCGGGTACCCTTTTGCCTCCTCGGCTTCGCCGCCCTTTGCGCTGGTGTCCGCGTGTCGCCTGGAGACGGGGCGTTGACGGTTGGGCTTCCTCGGGTCCCCTTATAAATAGCAGTGCGGGTGCGTTTTTCTTGCTTCATCTTCTCTTCCACCTCGCTCCTCCTCATCCAGGCATGGCGCCGAAGATGGAGATCGAGATGGATTTTCCCATTGTGGCTAAGCGGTCGGGGTCGTCCGCCGAAGAAGGACGCCGGAGGGTCCTCCAATGCGGCGGCGAAGCGCGGCAGGGGCCGGCCGCCAAAGCTCGGACGCGGCGGCGACGGAAATGCCGCCGTTGCGGCAACTGGTGGTAACCGGAACCCCTCGCCTGCCCGCTCGGAGTCTCCTGTTGGTGTCTACTGGGACGAGTTCCCCATTTCGGAATTCCTCTTGACGCTGTATGAGCCCATCCAGCACATCCAATGGCTCCCTCGGGTCTTCGCCGACGCATTGGAGGGGGAGGGCCCCTTCACGTTTCTTCTTCATCGGGTTGGAGCTCGTCAGGGGCCTTGGGAGGTACATGCATGCGTCATCGTCAGCCAAGAAGGTGGGGAGGTTCGCCGGCGGGCTGAGTTCTTCTCCGGCTGGAAAGCTTTCGCTAAGTTCTTCCTCCTGGAGCCTCCCTTCATCCTCCACCTCCAGCTGAAGCGCCAGACTAGGGTCCTCTACGTCAAGGTCTTCGACGGCTCTTTGTGCCTCAAGGAGTGGGAGGAGAGCGATGACGATATGACTCCACCTCCTGCTTAGCTTTAGGTTATCTTGTAGCCGGCTTGGCTTGTAGGCGAGGTTGTTCGCCTGTGGACTTCCTCCTTTTGCTCCTGTATTCCGCTTCCGACTGTAAGCCCTTATATATGACATTGAATGTCGCTTGCTTTTGTTCTTGCGTTTGAGTGCTGTTGACCGGCTTGATCTTTTACACGTCGTCCTGTGTCCGGGTTGAGTTCTCCGAAACCGGGAAGCGGCATTTTCGTGCGGGAGACAAAATGACGAAGTGGTTAGCTTGCTCTTTCGATTATGGAGAATACTCTGATTTAGCTTAGCTCAATTTTACACTCGCCTGTAGCCTTTCCCGCCGCCATTCGTGTGCACTTCACCGTCCAGCGGGATCATGCACAGTACTATAATGTTAGGATTCAGTTTGTTGGGCCAGAGTTTTCTCAGCCGGCAACGATTTCTGTTTCTTACGTCTTTCGCATACAGTTAGCCTCCAGCTTGTTCTCTTGCCGGCCTTAACCGGATTCGAAGAGTTAGCCATTAACGTTGTGTAGTTAATCATCCGTAATAGGAGAAGAAGTTGCCAACTGCCGGCTTGGCCGAGTTTGCAGAATAGCGATTTTTCAGCCGGCAGTACTTTCCCTTAAGCGTTTTTCACATGGTTGGCCTCCTCCAGCTTATTCTCTTGCCGGCCTTAACCGGATCCAAAGAGTTAGCCGTTTAGACGTTAGCCACGCTACACGGCCGCTGAAGGCAAGCTTGCCGACTGCCGGAGCAACCGGAAGAGAAATGCGAAAAAATTGCGAAAAAACTTCTCATCTGCTCATCATTCTCATTTATTTATTGATAGCATGGGTGATACATACATGGTTCTTTCTCAAGTGTAGAATCAACGCAAGAGTGAAGCATTCCATGGTCTCTCCGTTTCATCGCCTTCCTTGTCCATCGTGTCCTTCTTGTGCTCGCGGGCGTCGATCAAGTAGTAGGCATCGTTGATGAGCGCTTTGCTTACGATGAATGGTCCCTCCCAGGGTGACGATAGCTTATGCATGTTCTTTGTGTCTTGAATTAACCAGGAGTACGAGGCCGTCTTCGCGAAAGCGGACAGGTCTGACTTGCTGGCTGTGGTAGTTGCGTAGTTGCTGCTGATATATCGCCGACCTTGACTCGGCAAGTTGTCGCGCTTCTTCGAGCAGGTCCATCCCGTCTTCATAGGCTTGTTTAGCTTCTGCTTCCGTGAACAACACGATTCGAGGTGCGTCGTGCTCGATGTCTGTTGGCATGAAGCCTTCAGCTCCGTGGCCGAGGAAGAACGGGCTGAAGCCGGTTGAGCGATTTGGAGTTGTCCTTAGGCTCCAAAGGATAGAAGGTAGTTCCTCTTCCCACGTGCCGGCTGCCCGCTCCAGCGGTTCGAGCAACCGAGGCTTGATGCCGGATAGGATGAGGCCGTTTTCCCGTTCGACTTGCCCATTTGATTGCGGATGCGCGACAGAGGCGACGTCGAGTCGGATGCCGGTCCTGCCACAGAACTTGGCGAATTCTCCCTTGACGAAGTTTGATCCATTGTCCGTGATGATGCTGTTGGGGTAGCCGAAACGGTAGATGATGCTCTTGAAGAACTTGACGGCTGTTGGTCCATCCAACTTCTTGATCGGCTTGGCTTCAATCCATTTCGTGAACTTATCGACAGCTACCAGCAGGTATGTCATGCCGCCACTGGACCTCTTCAGTGGGCCGACCATGTCCAGTCCCCAGACGGAAAACGACCAGGTGATTGGGATTGTCTTGAGTGCTGAAGCCGGCGTGTGCTTCTGCGTTGCGAATCGTTGACAGCCGTTGCAGAGCCGGACTAGCTGGTTTGCATCCGCCAGCGCAGTCGGCCAGTAGAAACCGTGCCTGAACGCCTTGGCCATGATTGCTCTTGATGAAGCGTGATGGATGCATTCGCCTTGATGAATTTCCTTGAGGATCTTCATTCCTTCTTCTTGGCTCACACAGCGCTGGAAGATTCTAGAGACACTACGCTTGTACAACTCGTTGTTGATGATGGTGTAAGCACTTGCTCGGCGTTTGATTTGCCTGGCGATGAGCTCGTCCACCGGGAGTTCGTTGTTGGCGAGGTAGGCGAGGAAGGGTTGGGTCCATGGCGGAGCTTCATCGATGACGAGGACCTCGACGGCTTCCGGCTTGCTCGAAGCCGGCCCGGCCGGCTCCGCGCCCGGCGGTATCCGGATGGAGTCGGAGCCTAGGCACGGCGTGATAGATGGCTTGTACAGCTTCTCGAGGGCGACGCCGGGTGGGATTTCCTCACGAAGAGAGCCAATGTTCGCCAAGGTGTCAGCTGCTTCGTTGTTGGAGCGGTGAATGTGGTGGAATTCACATTCGTCGAAGCATCCCGCGAGTTGCTGGACGAAAAAGCGGTAAGCGGCCATGTTGGGGTCCTTGGCGTCCCAATGACCGGTGGTTTGCTGGACCACCAGATCGGAGTCTCCGTAACAGAGAATCCGCTTGATGTTCATAGCCTTGGCGAGCTTGAGGCCATGTGCGAGAGCTTCATATTCGGCTACATTGTTGGACGCCGTGAAGTGGATTTGTAGCACGTATTCGAGCCGGCACCCTTTGGGAGAAGTGAGGACGACTCCGGCACCGAGTCCACAGTATCTTTTGGAGCCATCGAAGTGCATGAGACAATGCTGGCCGGAATCAGGTGTTGGTGGTACGTGATCCGTCTCCGTCCAGTCGACAAGGAAATCGGCTAGCTCCTGTGACTTGATCGCTGTTCTCTTGTCATATTCGACTCCGTGCGCCGTCAGGCTGATCGCCCATTTCGCGACTCTGCCGGTTGCGTCCTTGTTTCCTATGATTTCGGCGAGTGGAGCATCGCTTATCACCTTGATTGGGTGCTCCTGGAAGTAGTGCTTCAGCTTCTTCGTTGCCATGTACACGCCGTATACGAGCTTCTGATAGTGCGGGTAGTTTTGCTTCAACTGCGAGAGCACCTCGCTGAGGTAGTAGACTGGCCGCTGCACCGGCCGCTGCTTGCCGGCTTCCTCTCGTTCCACCACCAAGACGACACTGACGACCCAGTTGGAGGCGGCGATGTACATGAGCATGGGCTCCTTCGGAGCCGGAGGTGCTAGGACCGGAGTGGTGGCCATCGCACGCTTAAGCTCTTTGAAGGCGGCGTCGGCCGCGTCGCTCCAGACGAACTTGTCCGTTTTCTTCAGCAAGTGGTACAGCGGGAGGGCCTTCTCTCCCAGCCGGCTGATGAAGCGGCTGAGGGACGCCAGGCAGCCGGTGAACCTTTGGATGTCCTTGACGTTTCTCGGCTGTCGCATGTTGTCGATGGCGGCGATCTTCTCCGGGTTGGCCTCGATTCCCCGTGCCGACACCAGATAGCCGAGTAACTGCCCGGCTGGAACGCCGACACACATTTCTCTGGGTTGAGCTTCATCTGGAAGCGGCGCAGGTTGTCGAAGGTTTCTTTGAGGTCAGCAAGTAGAGTGTGCTTCTCCTTGGTCTTGATGACGATGTCGTCGACGTAGGCGTGAACGTTGCGACCGATTTGGTCACGCAAGCATTTCTACATGCAGCGCTGGTATGTCGCCCCCGCGTTCTTCAGGCCGAACGGCATGGTGGTGTAGTAGTACGGGCCATATGTAACGCCCCGACCCCGGAATTATACAGAGAGGCTATGTCATTGGCACAACCATCAAGGTATAACACAAAGATCGAGACTGGTGGAACAAACTGGCACATTGCATGACTCTACGACACAAAACATATAGCAACTCATATAACGAGAAGAATACAAAAATTACACAACAAAAGGTCACAGACCAACAATTCATCAAGCGGAAGCGGGTAGTGTTGTCTAACAACAAGAAGCAAATATATGGCCTAAGAGGCCTACAATAAACATCACCCAAGCCAGCTTGTTCCACGGTCCCAAGCTGCCACCTGGGAACCCCAGACTAGTAGTCGACGTCAACGAAGAACCCACCTAGCTGCTCGGTGTCGTCCTCCTCTGAAATACAAAATCATAGAGGCAGCAAAGAGAGACTGAGTACGATGTACTCGCAAGTTTAGTAGGGCGATATAGGCCCAATGACTAACGGAGGCTCTAAAGCTGTATATGTACTTGTTTTGCATAAAGCCAGTTTTCAAATAAAAGACATACATGACACGAGGCGTCGTCTACTCAGAATACTTTTAAAAAGGGGATAAGAGAGTAACATTGCCATCATTGGTTCTCATCGAACCCTTTTGTACCAAACCACACTCATCTTCACCAAGGCACCCCCTCGAATCACCCTCGAGGAAATGAACCTTTGTCACACGTTGGTTATGCAACCTTTAGCTGCCATATCAATTAGGTTAAGATTCTCTATGATCTTATCGTCTATTCCCAAGTTGTCCATAACCGTGGACACGACTTTTCGAAAAGATTAACACTGCAGGGGTGTACTAATTTACCCATTGGTACCGTCCGGCTCACCCAGTTGGCCCTCTTCCGGGGAAGGCCGGCGAGCGGGCGCGGTTAGACCTTTACAATGCATGAGGCTTACTGAAGGACCATCAGTGGCGGAAGGACAGGTTCAGCGCTCCCAGCGCCCTGCCCCACCGTCACATCCTAAACACCACCATCCTCATCAATTCTTTTTCCGCTCACACACACGGCAAATGGAAAACTCGAACTAGAGGACCCTTGACAAGCCCCTCACAAATTATTCGGTCAGTAAGGCGCCCATACACCCACCAATGGCAGCACGCTCGTCTTGGTTCAAGAGGTAAAGAACTCGCACCTAGGGGCTAGAGTGAGGCAAAACACCATCCCCGATGGCAACTCACCCAAGCCGTCTTAGCATTTTAATTAGCATCACAATTATCCACCCTGCCCGAACCATTCCATCAACATCAATAATTATGGAATTCAATAACGGACATAACTAGTATTTCAACTAAGCATTTCTAAGCATGGCTAAGCATATAACCAACAATTATATTTGTATCCGGCCAACACATCAATACTAGGGTTCATAGGTAGGGGGACATGTGATTGGCTCGGGGAATAACATGCATTCATAGGATACTCTATGTCTCGAACAAAAACGACATTTGAACCGCATGCAATAGTATGGTGGATAAAATAAGTTGATAAAAATCATAGGATGCTAAAATGCCAAGAAGGTTAGGTTATCTCTTGCCTTGCTGCCCGGGCGTGTAGTATTGCTCGTCGGGGTAAGTGGAGAGACCCTCAACTCCGGAATCTATCGATACCCAAAAGAGAAATACAAAGAACACATAAATCACACGAACACAAGATGCAATGCTCAAACACATGATGACATGTCAAGTTGATGCAAGATAATATCATTTAATTTATTTAACAAATTAAATGGAGTTCCAAATAGTTAGTGCAATTATTTGGACAACACTCCATATTTATCTTAGTGACCACATTCTTCATAAATTATCAAATTATTAGAGAAGTGGCTCAAATATGCATGAACATGACATGAATGGATAGGGTTCGTTCTTCCGATCATTTCGGTACTTTATTTGTAATTTTCGGAGCACCGATGAATAAGTGACAAAAATAATTAAATAATTGAAATTAATTCATTTAAACAAATTAAGAATAACACCAAATAAAGAGTTGTGATAATGATATGATATCAGCATGGTTGAGTAGCATTTGTCAAGTTGATCACATTGGTAGCTTGTTCATTAATTTTGGATCAATAATTAATAAATTATGAAATTTTCCTAATTTGGGATTATTTAACCCATTTTAGGAATCTTTAAATAAAGGCAAAAATAAGCTGCTCAAAGGATTAAGGAGAAGTTGCCAATGGATAGGTGAGGTTTTTCTGAACAATTTGACATTTGGTTTGTCCAATTTGAATCATTATTCAAATAGATATGATTTATTTAAACTTCCAAATTATTTTCCCAATTTGCAGAAATTACTGTTGGGCCGGCCCACAGGTCGGCCCAGGCCGGATTGCAGGCCGATGCAGTGGCAGAGGGGGCCGGTCTCAGAGCCGGCCCAACCCGGGGCGCAGGCTGAGGTCCAGCCAGAGGGAACCGGCCTCCTGGCCGGCCCAGTCCGGATGCTAGGCCGGGCCTCCATCGGAAACAACCGGCCTGCTGGCCGGTTCAGGCCGACACCCAGGCCGGCAGGCGGAGCGCGCGTGCTGACGATGCTGACGCCGCCGGCGACCAAAATCGGGCGGCGGGAGAGGGGAAAAGGGGCGCGGGGGAAACTTTCTAGAAGGAAAGGAGCTCACCCGAGCTCGGACGCGTGGTCGGCGACGGAGCGGAGGGCGGGAAACTCCGGGGAAACGGTCGGCGAACGGAGCGGCCGAGGCGGGGAGTCGATGAAGAATCCGTCGGCTCCGGCCCTCCTGGGCCGATTCCGCCGCGGAGGAGGAAGCCGGGGACGTGGCGGAGCTCGCCACACTCTTCAACTTGGGCGGGAAGGAGTCAAACGACGGCGGCGAGCGCTTCTCGGTGGCGGCGACGGGGGACTCGGGGGAGGCTAGGGTTATTGCTCCCTTGGACCGAAACGACAGGGGAAAAGGGAGGAGGGCGAAATGGGGGAGCAGGTGTCATCGATGAGGTCCACTGACCTCAAGGGTTCGAGTGGAGCGTCGGCCACTGGCGCGGCATGGCGCCAGTGCCATGGCGCACAGTGAGGGAGGTGAGAGAGGGAAAGAAAGATCGCAGAAAGGTCCCTGGAAAGTTTGAAATAATTGCAAACAAGCCCAGCAGCAGGTTTTAACCATTTAAATAAAACACCAGGACATTTTCTAAAATCCCAGGAAAATTCATATAAGCTAGAATTAACCTTTAGAACCTCCACAAAAATTGGTGGTCCAAAATAAAATATTCTGACCAACATTTGTTCATAGCTTTCAATTAGGGTAAATTTGAGCAATTTCCAAAATGTATTTAATTGGGGCATTTTAACAATTCCAAAAATCATGAAAATTTTCATGGAGACTCTCACAACCATATTGAGACTCCCCATGATTTTAGTTGGAATTTTTGGAAGGTCTAACTTGGTTCCAAAAATAGGAATTGCATTCAGCCAATTTCAACTCTCATGTCATTTCTCATTTATCAAAGTTTCAAAAGTGAGAATTGGTTATAAACTGCAAAGTTGGAACTTCCTCATCAATTTGGAAATTCATTTATTAGTTTCCAAGTTTGGCATTTTCATTGGTTGGCTGTTGGGAAGTTTGGGCTTCCCATTTCAATTGGTTTCCAATAGAGAGTTTGAAATGGCCAAAATGCATATGGATGCTATGATGCAAACATGGAAACAAAAGTGGAAAAAATTCTTCGTATTTTTCGTTACCAAGTTAGGGCTGTTACAATTCTACCCCCCTTACAGGAATCTCGTCCCGAGATTCTAGGCTTGAGTGAAGAAGGCGGGGTATTCCTGACGAAGACTAGTTTCTCGCTCCCATGTGGCTTCTTCCTCGGAATGGTTGGACCATTGAACTTTGAGAAACTTGATGGTCTTGTTGCGGGTTTTCCTCTCCGCTTCATCCAAGATGCGGATAGGATGCTCGCGATAGGTCAAGTCCTCCTGAATGTCCAATGCCTCATGATCAACCCCACGGATTGGATCCTTGAAGCACCGGCGGAGTTGGGAAACATGGAACACATCATGAACATCCGGGAAATTTGAGGGCAACTCAAGTTGATAGGATAGATCTCCTCGCTTGGCTAGGATGGTGAAAAGGACCAACATAGCGAGGTGCCAATTTGCCCTTAATTCCGAAGCGACGAACGCCTCGGAGAGGAGAAACTCGAAGGTAGGCCTTGTCACCAATTTCATAGTGAACCTCTTGATGGTGCTTGTCATAATAGCTTTTCTGACGGGATTGAGCGGCCTTGAGATTTTCCCGAATGACACGGTCTTTCTCCTCGGCTTCATTTATCACATCAGGACCGAAGAGGTACCTCTCTCCGGTTTCAGACCAATTGAGAGGAGTCCGGCATTTTCTCCCATAAAGGACTTCGAAGGGAGCCATTTGCAGACTGGCCTGATAGCTATTGTTGTAGGAGAACTCGGCGAGAGGGAGGTACTTTTCCCAACTCTTGCCGAAGGAGATGACACAAGCCCGAAGCATATCCTCAAGAACTTGATTTACTCTTTTAGTTTGCCCGTCGGTTTGAGGATGGTAGGCGGTGCTGAAGTTGAGACGGGTTCCAAGAGCCGTTTGGAAACTTTGCCAAAACTTGGACACAAATAAGCTTCCACGGTCGGAGATGATCCGCAAAGGAACCCCGTGCAAAGGAACAATCCGGGCCATATACAAGTCGGCAAGTTGGCTTGCTCGAATATCATCTCGGACCGGAAGGAAATGGGCAACCTTTGACAAACGGTCGATGATGACCCAAATCGCATTGTTGCCCTTTTGTGACCTTGGAAAGCCGGTGATGAAATCCATACCAACTTCATCCCATTTCCACTCGGGAATGGCTATGGGGTGGAGGGTACCGGCTGGTCTTGGATGTTCAGCCTTCACCCGGCGACAGACGTCGCATTCAGCAACATACTCGGCGATCTCGCGCTTCATGCAAGACCACCAGAATTGAGGGCGAAGATCTTGGTACATTTTTGTGCTACCCGGGTGAATAGAGATGGGTGACTCATGAGCTTCAGAAAGGATCAACTCCCTCATATTTCCACTCTTGGGCACCACTAGGCGGTCACCGAAATAGACCGCACCATTGTCATCAACCAAGAAACAGTCTGCCTTCCCATTAGCTATCTTCTCTTTGATCTCGAGGATTTCAGCGTCATTTTGCTGGGCGGCCTTGATATCATCCTCGAGAGTGGATTTGATCTCGAGGTTAGCTAGAAAACCCGAAGGAACAATTTCCAGATTCAATTTAGCAAATTCCTCGTGGAGAGCCGGTTGCGCCTTTTCAACCATCACGGTATTGCAATAGGCTTTGCGGCTCAGAGCATCCGCCACGACATTTGCCTTGCCGGGCTGATAATTGAGAGTCACATCATAATCTTTTATCAATTCCAGCCATCTCCTCTGCCTCAAGTTCAGATCCGGCTGGGTGAATAGATGCTTCAGACTTTGATGGTCAGAGTAGATCTCGCAACGGTTGCCCAATAGGTAGGGCCTCCATTGCTTCAGAGCATGTACCACGGCGGCAAGCTCCAAATAGTGAGTTGGATAATTTTGCTCATGCGGTTTGAGTTGACGGGAGGCATAGGCGACCACATGACCTTCTTGCATCAAGACACAGCCCAAGCCTTGGAGGGATGCATCACAATAGACAACAAAGTCCTTGTCGGTGTCGGGAAGGACAAGCACCGGAGTGGTGGTGAGCTTGACCTTGAGGGTTTGGAAACTCTCTTCAGCCTTGTCTGACCACACAAATTGTTTGCCTTTCTTGAGGAGGTCAGTCAGTGCCTTTGCTATCTTGGAAAAGCCCTCGATAAATCGGTGGTAATAACCTGCCAAACCAAGGAAGCTTCGGATATCTTTGACGGATTTGGGAGTTGGCCAATCCAGGATGGCCTGAATCTTGTCTGGTATCACCGCTACTCCAGCAGCTGACACAACATGACCGAGGAAAACGAGCTCTTTCAGCCAAAACTCACATTTAGAGAACTTGGCATAGAGGCGGTGATCTCGAAGCTTGGTCAAGATAAGCCGAAGATGCTCAGCATGTTCATCTTCGGTTTTGGAGTAGACAAGGATGTCATCGATGTAAATGATGACAAACTTGTCGAGGTACTCATGGAAGATGGAGTTCATCAGCCTCATGAATGTAGCCGGAGCATTTGTGAGGCCGAAGGACATGACGGTGTACTCATATAACCCATAGCGGGTAGTGAAGGCCGTCTTCGGAATATCCTCCTTTCAGATTTTTATTTGATGGTAGCCTGACCTCAAATCCATCTTGGAGAACACCGTGGCACCAGCTAACTGGTCGAACAAGTCGGTTATTCTGGGAATTGGATACTTGTTCTTGATGGTCACCGCATTAAGAGGGCGGTAGTCAACGACCAGACGAGGAACATTCGTATCCCTCTTCTTGACAAAGATGACCGGGCAGCCCCAGGGTGAGCTACTCGGCCGGATAAATTCTTTTTCTAGAAGCTCATCAAGTTGCTTCTTCAGTTCAGATAGCTCTTCCGTTGGCATGCGGTAGGGCGTCTTGGAAACTGGGGCGGTTCCCGGAACCAACTCAATCACAAACTCCACGCTGCGATCCGGTGGCATGCCGGGCAATTCCTCCGGGAAAACATCGGGGAAATCACACACCACCTCTACTTCATGCATTTCGGGTGGAGTGGTTCCTTCCATGAAGTACAAACTGATCTCCGGAGAGAGAGGAGTGGCTGCTGAGGGAGTTGCAGAAGTTGGGGACCAGTAGCGCACTTCCCCATAGCTTGGGTGGATCACTGTGACAGTCTTGGCAGCACAATCCAGGTTGGCCTGATATTTTACTAGCCAATCCATGCCCAGAATAACATCGATACCCTCTGACCTCAGGGCTACCAAAGAGAAAGGAAACGGGATTGACCCTACGGAAACTTGAACCTCTGGAGCTATCCAATGTGTATGCCAACTAGAGCCTGGGGTCTTGACCACTAACGGGGAAACCATATTTGCAAACGGTATTTGATGGTTGTGTGCATATGATATGGATATGAACGAATGCGAAGCTCCAGAATCAAATAATACAGAAGCTGGATATGTATTGATTCGAAGCGTACCCATGAGAACTCCGGGGTCCTCCTCAACGCCTTCAGTCGAGACGTGGTTCAGGCGGCCACGGCTGACGGTGGTAGCCTTGGCGGCTGGGGTAGAGGGTGCTGGTGTAGGTGCTGAGGGAGCCGGTGCCTTCTGGGGACACTCCCTGGAGTACTGCCCTGGCTGGCCACAGGCGAAGCAAGTGAGCCCCGGTGGTGCAGGTAGTCGAGGTCGAAAACCGCCTCCAGCCGTACCCAAGGTCGAGGTAGCTGAGCGAGGCGGAGGTGGCAGGTACCCGGTGGTCTTCGGCGCGAAGGGCGCCTTTGGCACAGTGCTGAAAGACACAAAGACCTTGCGCTTCTTGCCCTCAGAGGAGGAGGAGCTCTGGTGATCAGCTGGAGCTGGCCTCTTAGAAGCCTCCAGCTCCTTCCTACCCTGCTCCATGGTGAGGGCCTGGTTGTAGAGCTCTTGGTAGGAGGTGAACTTGAAAGGTAGGAGCTCGTATCGGAGACGAGGTGCGAGCCCCTTGCAGAAGAGGTATTGCTTGTCCTCATCATTCGTCACGTCCCGAGGGGCGTAACGTGAGAGGTGGTTGAACTCCCGTCCATAGGTCCGGACGTCCATGCGTCCCTGGGTTAAGTCCAGGAACTCCCTCCTCTTGAGCTCGAGGATGGGCTTGGGGATGTACGCCGCACGGAAAGCGGCGCGGAACTCCTCCCAAGTGATGACATGGCCCGCGGCAACCATTGCCACGTGGCTCTCCCACCAGGAGTCGGCGGCTCCTTCCAGCAGGTAGGTGGCGAAGTTGACATGCTCCGCCGCCGGGACGTGAAGGGCGGCAAACTTGCGCTCTATAGCCCGAAGCCAATCATCCGCATCAAGCGGCTCCTTAGCTTCAGAAAAAGTGGGAGGTTGGCACCGCAAGAAATGGTTGAGAGTGGTGCAGTCCGTGTTCCTCTGTGCACCCTGTTGCACCAACTGCGCGAGAAGATTCTCGTTGCGCAAGCGGCCCTCTTCAATGATCATCAGCACCTTCGCCATAGTGGGTGGCGGCGGTGGATCAGGATTGCTCTGTTCCCCACGACGGGTAGGAGCCATTCTGAAGATTTGGAACAAGGACATTGTCAGTAACCAGATCTCGACAAACAAGATAGATCATTAGAGTCCTTCCAGTTACATAGATTTAAGATGCAATAACACAAGACAGATTTAGGCAACCACGGTGACATCACGTCATCGCGGCGATATCAAACGGATACAACGGTCTCGAGACTTAACTGGACGGTAGGATCCCAAACCCCGAGAACCTAAACATCGACACCAAGCTCAAAACAAATAGAGATAAGAATCAGAGTAGAGCGAGTTGGATGAGGAGTAAACAGAATCCTAAGAAGGTTTTCACAACTCATTTTTAGGTTAAAAATAATTTTCACGAACTAGACTCGACATCGACCAATAGAACGGGTTTCCTACAGGCAGTCCTGCTCTAATACCAAGTTGTAACGCCCCGACCCCGGAATTATACAGAGAGGCTATGTCATTGGCACAACCATCAAGGTATAACATAGAGATCGAGACTGGTGGAACAAACTGGCGCATTGCATGACTCTACGACACAAAACATATAGCAACTCATATAACGAGAAGAATACAAAAATTACACAACAAAAGGTCACAGACCAACAATTCATGAAGCGGAAGCGGGTAGTGTTGTCTAACAACAAGAAGCAAATATATGGCCTAAGAGGCCTACAATAAACATCACCCAAGCCAGCTTGTTCCACGGTCCCAAGCTGCCGCCTGGGAACCCCAGACTAGTAGTCGACGTCAACGAAGAACCCACCTAGCTGCTCGGTGTCGTTCTCCTCTGAAATACAAAATCATAGAGGCAGCAAAGAGAGACTGAGTACGATGTACTCGCAAGTTTAGTAGGGCGATATAGGCCCAATGACTGACGGAGGCTCTAAAGCTGTATATGTACTTGTTTTGCATAAAGCCAGTTTTCAAATAAAAGACATACATGACACGAGGCGTCGTCTACTCAGAATACTTTTAAAAAGGGGATAAGAGAGTAACATTGCCATCATTGGTTCTCATCGAACCCTTTTGTAACCAACCACACTCATCTTCACCAAGGCACCCCCTCGAATCACCCTTGAGGAAATGAACCTTTGTCACACGTTGGTTATGCAACCTTTAGCTGCCATATCAATTAGGTTAAGATTCTCTATGATCTTATCGTCTATTCCCAAGTTGTCCATAACCGTGGACACGGCTTTTCGAAAAGATTAACCCTGCAGGGGTGTACTAATTTACCCATTGGTACCGTCCGGCTCACCCAGTTGGCCCTCTTCCGGGGAAGGCCGGCGAGCGGGCGCGGTTAGACCTTTACAATGCATGAGGCTTACTCAAGGACCATCAGTGGCGGAAGGATAGGTTCAGCGCTCCCAGCGCCCTGCCCCACCGTCACATCCTAAACACCACCATCCTCATCAATTCTTTTTCCGCTCACACACACGGCAAATGGAAAACTCGAACTAGAGGACCCTTGACAAGCCCCTCACAAATTATTCGGTCAGTAAGGCGCCCATACACCCACAAATGGCAGCACGCTCATCTTGGTTCAAGAGGTAAAGAACTCGCACCTAGGGGCTAGAGTGAGGCAAAACACCATCCCCGATGGCAACTCACCCAAGCCGTCTTAGCATTTTAATTAGCATCACAATTATCCACCCTGCCCGAATCATTCCATCAACATCAATAATTATGGAATTCAATAACGGACATAACTAGTATTTCAACTAAGCATTTCTAAGCATGGCTAAGCATATAACCAACAATTATATTTGTATCCGGCCAACACATCAACACTAGGGTTCATAGGTAGGGGGACATGTGATTGGCTCGGGGCATAACATGCATTCATAGGATACTCTATGTCTCGAACAAAAACGACATTTGAACCGCATGCAATAGTATGGTGGATAAAATAAGTTGATAAAAATCATAGGATGCTAAAATGCCAAGAAGATTAGGTTATCTCTTGCCTTGCTGCCCGGGCGTGTAGTATTGCTCGTCGGGGTAAGTGGAGAGACCCTCGACTCTGGAATCTATCGATACCCAAAAGAGAAATACAAAGAACACATAAATCACACGAACACAAGATGCAATGCTCAAACACATGATGACATGTCAAGTTGATGCAAGATAATATCATTTAATTTATTTAACAAATTAAATGGAGTTCCAAATAGTTAGTGCAATTATTTGGACACCACTCCATATTTATCTTAGTGACCACATTCTTCATAAATTATCAAATTATTAGAGAAGTGGCTCAAATATGCATGAACATGATATGAATGGATAGGGTTCGTTCTTCCGATCATTTCGGTACTTTATTTGTAATTTTCGGAGCACCGATGAATAAGTGACAAAAATAATTAAATAATTGAAATTAATTCATTTAAACAAATTAAGAATAACACCAAATAAAGAGTTGTGATAATGATATGATATCAGCATGGTTGAGTAGCATTTGTCAAGTTGATCACATTGGTAGCTTGTTCATTAATTTTGGATCAATAATTAATAAATTATGAAATTTTCCTAATTTGGGATTATTTAACCCATTTTAGGAATCTTTAAATAAAGGCAAAAATAAGTTGCTCAAAGGATTAAGGAGAAGTTGCCAATGGATAGGTGAGGTTTTTCTGAACAATTTGACATTTGGTTTGTCCAATTTGAATCATTATTCAAATAGATATGATTTATTTAAACTTCCAAATTATTTTCCCAATTTGCAGAAATTACTATTGGGCCGGCCCACAGGTCGGCCTAGGCCGGATTGCAGGCCGATGCAGTGGCAGAGGGGGCCGGTCTCAGAGCCGGCCCAACCCGGGGCGCAGGACGGGGTCCAGCCAGAGGGAACCGGCCTCCTGGCCGGCCCAGTCCGGATGCTAGGTCGGGCCTCCATCGGAAACAACCGGCCTGCTGGCCGGTTCAGGCCGACGCCCAGGCCGGCAGGCGGAGCGCGCGTGTTGACGATGCTGACGCCGCCGGCGACCAAAATCGGGCGGCGGGAGAGGGGAAAAGGGGCGCGGGGGAAACTTTCTAGAAGGAAAGGAGCTCACCCGAGCTCAGACGCGTGGTCGGCGACGGAGCGGAGGGCGGGAAACGCTGGGGAAACGGCCGGCGAAAGGAGCGGCCGAGGCGGGGAGTCGATGAAGAATCCGTCGGCTCCGGCCCTCCTGGGCCGATTCCGCCGCGGAGGAGGAAGCCGGGGGCGTGGCGGAGCTCGCCACACTCTTCAACTTGGGCGGGAAGGAGTCAAACGACGGCGGCGAGCGCTTCTCGGTGGCGGCGACAGGGGACTCGGGGGGAGGCTAGGGTTAGGGCTCCCTTGGACCGAAACGACATGGGAAAAGGGAGGAGGGTGAAATGGGGGAGCAGGTGGCATCGATGAGGTCCACCTGACCTCAAGGGGGCGAGTGGAGCGTCGGCCACTGGCGCGGCATGGCGCCAGTGCCATGGCGCACAGTGAGGGAGGTGAGAGAGGGAAAGAAAGATCGCATAAAGGTCCCTGGAAAGTTTGAAATAATTGCAAACAAGCCCAGCAGCAGGTTTTAACCATTTAAATAAAACACCAGGACATTTTCTAAAATCCCAGGAAAATTCATATAAGCTAGAATTAACCTTTAGAACCTCCACAAAAATTGGTGGTCCAAAATAAAATATTCTGACCAACATTTGTTCATAGCTTTCAATTAGGGTAAATTTGAGCAATTTCCAAAATGTATTTAGTTGGGGCATTTTAACAATTCCAAAAATCATGAAAATTTTCATGGAGACTCTCACAACCATATTGAGACTCCCCATGATTTTAGTTGGAATTTTTGGAAGGTCTAACTTGGTTCCAAAAATAGGAATTGCATTCAGCCAATTTCAACTCTCATGTCATTTCTCATTTATCAAAGTTTGAAAAGTGAGAATTGGTTATAAACTGCAAAGTTGGAACTTCCTCATCAATTTGGAAATTCATTTATTAGTTTCCAAGTTTGGCATTTTCATTGGTTGGCTGTTGGGAAGTTTGGGCTTCCCATTTCAATTGGTTTCCAAGAGAGAGTTTGAAATGGCCAAAATGCATATGGATGCTATGATGCAAACATGGAAACAAAAGTGGACAAAATTCTTCGTATTTTTCGTTACCAAGTTAGGGCTGTTACACCGTAGGGGGTGATGAAAGCGGTCTTGAGCTGGTCGTCCGGATTCAGCGGAATCTGGTGATAGCCGGAGTAGGCGTCGAGGAAGGACAAGAGGGCGCAACCGGCTGTGGAGTCGATCACTTGGTCGATTCGTGGCAATGCGAAAGGGTCCTTGGGGCAAGCCTTGTTGAGGTGGGTGTAGTCGATACAATCGGGCTATCTGTGTGTTGGCTAGCCATTCTGTGTGTTGTACTTCCGTGATGAAACCGGCCGTGAGCAATCGGGCTATCTCTTCTCCTATTATCTTCCTTCTTCCCTCCGCAAAGCGACGCAGAGACTATTTTATCGGCTTGGCATCTGGACGGACGTGTAGAGAGTGCTCGGCAAGTTCCCTCGGTACACCAGGCATGTCCTTGGGGGACCACGCGAAGATGTCCCGGTTCTCATGGAGGAACTCGACGAGCGCGCTTTCCTATTTGGGGTCCAGGCTACGAAATTGGATTTGTCGCTGTCGTCGAAGTAGATCTTCTTAGTGTCTCACATCGCCTGGAAGTTCGACTCGCTATCCGGCTTGGCCGACTCCGGTATCTCCAGCTTCTCTTCGCTGGCCTTGCGCTTGAATTGTCGCATTTCCTCGTTGCAGACCATGGTCTCGGCCACCTTCGCGCTGTCGGTGGCGCAGGCGATGGAGCACTTGTAGTCTCCGGAGACGGTGATGATTCCGCGTGGGCCTGGTAGGTTCATCTTGAGGTAGGCGTAGTGAGGTACCGCCATGAACTTGGCGAGTGCCGGCCGCCCAAGTATGGCATGGTAGGCGCTGATGTGGCCGTCCAAGGAGATGGTATCGCGGCGGTGGTTGCCCTTGGTGCCGAATAGGACGTCAAGCCGGATGAGCCCCATGGATGAGCCGGCTCGCCCTGGCACAATGCCGTGGAAGACCGTCCGGCTGGGGGTCAGGCTGGACTCGGAGACGCCCAGCTTCTCCAGTGTGTCGCGGTAGAGGATGTTGATGCTGCTGCGTCTGTCGATGAGGACCCATGAGAAGGTGCAGGCACGCTTGGGGGAGATGATCATGGGCTCCAGGACTAGAGCATAGCCGCCTGGATTGGGCATCAGCTCCGGGTGGTCGCTGCGATCCCACGTGATGGCTCCTTCCGACCAGTTGAGATACTGGGGAGCAGGTGGAACCACAGCGTTCACCTCCTTGAACCGTTCTCGCTGGCGTCGCTTGTCGTCGTGCTCGCTGACGAACACGATGTAGGCCGCGTCTGGGTTCTGGTATCCGTCAGGTTCCCCTGGCGGTGGAGATGCGAGACGCTCCCTCCTTTGGTCTTCGCGTCGGCGGTCATCGCGATTCCTGTCTTCGCGCCGCCTGTCATCGCGTCTTCGGTCATCCCGTCCGGCTTCGTCCGGAGGCGGATTTCGCCGCTCGTATGGTGGCGGCCTTGGACGGCCAAAGTTGCATTGCCTGACAGTGTGGTTTGCCGGCCGGTCGCAGTGGTTCCGGCATGGCTGATCGAGTAAGAACTCATAGCTGTTCCTCGCCCTTGTCCGACGCATGTCGCCGCTCATCCGCACGCGGCGGTTGTCGAAGCCTCCTGCCGTCCTTCCCTCGGTGGTGGCGACGACCTTGGACTCGACGCGGTCGTCAGTGGACTTGGGCTTGCCGGATGCGTCAGAGTCACGCCGGGTTGATCTTCCTCCCTCCTGGTTCTCCGTCCGGCTGCGACGTGCAGCCGGATCCGTCATGATGATCCTTCCGGCTTCGTCAAGTCGAATCGGGTTGGTCATGCCCGTGTCAGCGGTGGCGTACTCGTCGGCGATTGCCATGAGCTCCGCCATGGTCTTCGGGCTTTTCCTCAGGAGCCTATGCTTGAGTAGCGTCTGATCCTGGCAGCCTTGAATGAAGTACTGGACGGCTTGGATCTCGAGGATCCCCTCGCAGGAGTTGCGTAAGCTAGTCCATCGGGTGAGGTAGGCATGGTCCGACTGGCCTTCCTTCTGCTTGCACAGCGCGCGCAGTTGTGCGTTGCCGGGGCGCAAGTAGGTGCCGGTGAAATTGCGGTTGAACACTTCCTCGAAGTCCAGCCAGCTGTTGATGCTTTCAGCCGGAAGGCTGTTCAGCCAGGTCCGAGCCGATCCCTGGAGCATGAGAGGCATGTAGCGTACGGCCACCCGCTTGTTGCCGCCTGCGATGTTGACCGCCGTGACATAGTCGGCGAGCCAGTCCTCCGGCTTCGCGGTCCCGTTGTACTTGGGTGTGTCCCTTGGGAGGGTGAATCCCCTTGGGAACTGCTCGGTCCGGATGCGAGGTCCGAAGCAGCGGTGCGCGGTGACGTCCTCCTCTTCGATGATGCTTGACGCCTTGAGCGCATCGATGCGGTTGCGCGCGTCATTGCCCGTTTCAGGCCCCAGTGGCGCTAGGTGCTGGTCGATGGTGACCTTGTGGCCGACTCGCTCCTTGACGCTACGGCCGGCATGCAGCTCATTCCGGTTGCCGTCTTAACGTCGCCCAGCCGGATCGCGGCCGTGATTACGAGGATGCGAACTCGCGCTCCTCTCGCGATGAGCTCGTGGTTGCTTGTCCTTCGCCCTGCCGCGACTCGTGGATGACGCCTCGGCGCCCTACTTGGACTTGCCGGCTGCGTCGTATCCTGGAGGTGGATCATGATGCTCCCTGCTCGCCGTTGCCTCGGTTTCGCGCTGCTACCGGTTGGCCGCGGCGATGAGCTCTTGGACCCGGTGTGCTTGTTGACGTCGCTCCTCGCCTTGAAGATGGGGTAGTTCCGCTGCGGCCGCCTCCGCAGCATTCATGTTTTGCACCGGGCAGCTGTACTCGGGCAAGACGATGTCCGAATGCTCGTGCGGATGGCCAGCACGGTTCAGGGCACCGCCGAGATCCCCTCCTTTGCGCCTAACTTCGTTCAGCTTCTCCGTGTTGCCTCTTGCCGGCTCGAAACCGTGGACGGTGTTGTAATCGCGCATCGTGGCATTGAGTCGGCGTTGCGTCGATGCGAGGTGGAGAGCCTTGTCATATATCTGTTGATGCATCCTCTCGAGATCAGCCGCCGCCTTAGCTGGATCCGCACCCGGCGCGATGGGGGTTCTCAGCAACTCGAAGTCGGCCTCAAGGTTGCGCTAGAAGCGAGAGGGTTCTCCGGCTTCGTGAAGAGTAGTGGCGACGCCGCCTCCTGCTGCCACCTACTCGACCATGTGCACCTCGGCGTAGACATTGAGCTTGGCGTCGTCGCAGTCCGCGTCGCTGGAGCCGAGGTAGCCGAAGGCGAGGTCGCTGTCGCGGATGCTGGCTTCGAAGACCGAAGGAGCCAAGCACGAGTAGACCTCCTCCGGGTACTCCTTGGTGGCGACGACGACACGTAGACGTGGAAATCGCCGAGGGTGACGACGGTGCCTCCGCTGGTGAAGACCACGTCGGCGAAGCTCCTGGTGTTGTCGAGGACGCACCCGATGGAGCCGATGGAGAGCACGAGGCCGGAGACGACCCGCCGATCATCTACGGTCCGGGATGCCGCGCAGAACGTGATTCCGCTCGCCGCTAGCCCCACGGTGGGCGCCAAATGTCGTGGTGGGTTGCACGGCATATCCATCAACGATCGAAAACAAGTGTGGGACAAGGCAACGATGGTGCTCGTGCGGGATTGGGTAACAAGCACGCAAACACACGTGATGTACCCAGGTTCGGGGCCCTCGTGATGAGGTAACACCCCTACGGCCTGCTCTTCTTGATTCTTATTGTTTGATCACGGAGTGTGGATTACAGAGTGCTTCTGGAGCTGTTTTCAGGTGGCAGCCGGCTGGAAGTCCAAGCCGGCTGACGGTGGATGATGATCTTCTACCACTGTCCTCTGTCTAGTGCTAGCCCTCTGTTACCCGCCTCACACAGGAGGCTCTAGCCCGCCTTATATAGGCAACGGGCTAGGGTTTTGGGTTACACGGAATTTACATGATCATCCCTATGACATCATCTACTCTCTGGTCCGGCTGGAGCTCGTTGTCATGATTCTGTACAAGGGATGCCCGACAGGAAGTACTGTTCACCAGGAGCGGTTGTGCGGGGCTGGCCCACTGGTACGGAACTGTCGGTTGGTTGGTCCGGCTCCAGTCCAGCCGGACGTTTGCGTCCGGGTAGACGCAGGCGGCCCGTTCCAGCCGGCGTAGTGCAGGCGGCATCATTCAGCCGGCATGAGGAGTTTGAAGGTGTGAGCTTCTTTGGGGTATCCGGGGTTCATCTCCCCAACACCTAGTATGCACCGTTGCGAAAGTTCGTCGTTTCGAAGCATCACGTGATGATCGTGTGTGATAGATTCAACGTCCACACACAACGGGTGTAAGCCAGTTTACACATGCATGAAATACTACGGTAGATCTTGACGAGCCTAGCATGTATAGACATGGCCTCTGGAACACGGAACCGAAAGGTTAAACACAAGTTATATGAATGATATGATCAACACTAAGTTGTTCACCATTGAAGCTACATCATCTCACGTGATGATCGGTTGTGGTGTAGTGGATTTGGATCGTGTGTCACTAAACAACCAGAGAGATGTTGAGTTTAGTGGGAGTTCATGTAGTAATTTGATTAAGATGAACTAGAATTATCATAAACAAATGTCCTAAGAAAATGTCTTTGCAAAAATCCTTGTAGATCATGGCAGACTACGATAACTTGTTCGTAGCTGAGGAGCTGCATCTTGACGGGTCAAATTTCATCGAGTGGTACGAACGTCTTAGAGAAGTCCTATCGATAAATGATGAGCTCTATGTGTTACATGAAACTTTAGAAGAGAAACCCAAAGCTTCTGCAAGTTAAACAAGCGTATGGCTTGGCTCAATCAGAGTAAGACTCACATTCAAGTCAAATGGGTGATGAGTGTCTTCATGAATTCAGACCTGGCCAAACAATTCAAGAACTTGAGTGCCATTGAGACTGTCACTGAGCTAAAGAAAATGTTCATAGCATAAGTGAAAATTGCGAGGTTTGAAGGTCTAGATGAATTTCTTTCAACTAAGATGGAAGAAAATGATTGCTTGGAGGAGCATCTGAAGAAAATGTATAGGATATATTACACTCTTGTTGATGCTTGGGATATGGAGATGAGTGACGAATTCGCGATAGATGGGCTGTTGCGTTTGCTTCCCCCCAGATTCAAGAATTGTGTCAGAGACTATGTCAAGAAAAGGGATTCGATCACTTATCCTGAACTGATGTCTCGACTTCGTCAGATCGAAAAGAATCCCATAGCAAGAAAAGTGGCCAATGCAGAAGGTATATTTTGATATACAAGTTATAAATGTTTAATGTCCCATTTACACTTGTGGTGAGCGAAGTGTTTGATACTTGTGCTGTTTTATGAAAACAGGGCCCGCCGTTTGAGAAGTGCATGGAGGGACTGAGTGGATTTCGTGGAAAGAAGGCAATCAAGGAGTTGATGCTGGTGACATTCTACTTCTACATTTATCGTTTTAAATTAGAGGATTTGAATGAGTTTTGTAATCGAATTAAGAGTGATCTTTAAATTAGTGTGTCTCGATTTGTGAGACGGTCATTCATGTTAAAGACAAGTGGTTGTTCTATTTTCATGAGTAATCCCTTTTGGTGATCATGTTTCGATTATGAGATTCTTGTCCTTTGTTTGATTTAAACGATAATTAGCTAAACATTTATAAAATGAAACATGCTAAAATATCCAATACTTGATGATGAGGTTTGTTTTAATTGTGCTATAGTGTTGAGGAGCATTTGGATGCACATCACTAAGTAGTATGATTAAAATGCCATTTTCTGAAAATGCCATGAGTAGCTAGAAAGAAAACACAAGTGTTGGTTGAATTTTCTAGTGAATAAGAGACATCATTATTTTGTGTGCTTCTTCATGAATGAGTAAATAGGTGCATTTATTCAAGTTATGATGAGACCATAAAAGTATAGGATATTAATTTAACAAGATATTGTAACAAGGGTTATCACAAATTTAATTTAACAAGTGTTATCACAAATTACAATATTTAGAGATTATTCAGAAGTGTTTTGATGAAACATAAAGTATTGTAGTCGCATTATATTTTGATATTGTGTGGTCATTGTTGGGGAGATGAACCCCGGATACCCCAAAGAGGCTCACTCCTTCAAACTCCTTGTGCCGGCTGCACCACGCCGGCTGGATCACGTCCGGCTAGATCACGCCGGCTGGATCGGGCCGCTTGCGTCCACCCGGACACCAACGTCCGGCTGGACTAAAGCCAGGCCAACCAACCAACGGCTCCGTACCAGTGGGCCAGCCCCGCGTAACCGCTCCCAGTGAACAGTACTTCCTGTCGGGAGTTCTCTGTAAAGAATCATGACAATGAGCTCCAGCCGGACCAGAGAGTAGTTGATGTCATAGGGATAATCCTGTAATTTCCTTGTAACCCAAAACCCTAGCCCGTTGCCTATATAAGGCGGGCTAGAGCCTCCTGTGTGGGGCAAGGAAGAAAGATAGAACACACACGCAAGCAAGCAAGTAGGATCATCGCTAACCTCTAGCCGGCCTGGACTTCCAGCCGGCTGCCACCTGAAAACAGCTCCAGGAGCACCTTGTAGCCCGTACTCTGTGATGAAGCAATAAGAAACAAGAAGAGCAGGACGTAGGGGTGTTACCTCCACAAGAGGGCCCTGAACCTGGGTACATCGCGTGTGTTTGCGTGCTTGTTACCCAATCCCTCGCGAGCGCCATCGTTGCCTTGTCCCACACTTCTTTCCATCCTTGATGGATATGCCGTGCAACCCACCACGACATTTGGTGCCCACCGTGGGGCTCGCGACGAGCGGAATCACGTTCTGCGCGGGATCCCGGACCGTAGATGATCAGCGGGTCGTCTCCGGCCTCGTGCTCTCCATCGGCTCCATCAGGTGCGTCATCGACAACACCAAGAGCTTCGCCGACGTGGGCTTCACCAGCGGAGGCACCGTCGTCACCCTCGGCGACTTCCACGTCTACGTCACCGTCGCCTCCAAGGAGTATCCGGAGGAGGTCTACTCGTGTTTGGCTCCATCGGTCTTCGACGCCAGCATTTGCGACGGCAACTCCTTCGGCTACCTCGGCACCGGTGACGCTGACTGCGACGACGCCAAGCTCAACGTCTACGTCGAGGTGCACATGGTCGAGCACGTGGCGGCAGGAGGCGGCATCGCCACAACTGTTCATGAAGCCGGAGAACCCTCTCGCTTCCAGCGCAACCTTGAGGCGGACTTCGAGTTGCTGAGCACTCCCATCATGCCAAGTGCAGACCCATCCAAGGCGGCGGCCGAGCTGGAGAAGATGCGTCAACAAATGTACGACAAGGCGCTCCACCTCTCATCAACGCAGCGCCGACTAAATGCTACGATGCGCGAGTACAACACCGTCCACGGCTTCGAGCCAGCAAGGGGTAACCCGGAGAAGCTGAATGAAGTTAGGCGCAAAGGAGGGGATCTCGGCGGTGCCCTGAATCGTGCTGGCCAGCTGCACGAGCATTCGGACATCGTCTTTGTGGGGACCCCAGACTAGTCGTCCAAAATACCCTTGTGCCTACATCAGCGATCCCATGATCAGTGTGTCGCTGAGCACAATCAAACTGGTAATCAAGGAACATCTATAAATACCGAAGGAATTTACTTACTTGATGGGAGTCATACTCTTCAACAGGTACTTGCAGCGGAAATCACCAAACAACGTGGAGCCCAAGTCATTCGCCTTAACCCTACAGGCAACTGACTGGGAAGCGCCCTAGTTCGCATTGATGTCATTTCCGTCCTCTTCTTCAAGCTGCTCTTCTTTAAAATCTGGCTAAGACAATAGCCAGGGGCGAAACCAATATGAGTACAATGGGAATTGCACTCGCAAACTACCCCCGAATGAGCATGCACTACACTTTTTATAGTTTGAGTAAAACCTTGTTTTGCTTTGAAAACTCTATCCTTATTGAAAAGAGAAGGATAGACTCTTCTTTAATAAAGCTTTGTCTGAAAACTCTTCAACTTTCGTTAAAAACAAATAAGGGGAATTTTATAACTTTTCGTAACCCTTGTATGTTTTCCGAAAACATCTATAGCCTTTGTAAAAAGGAAAGAAGGCTTTTAGATCTTTTTCCCATAAATCGGTCTTTGTAAGAAATCTCTTTTAAAACGTTTTCCCGAAAGTAGATGTTTGTTGAAAAAGGTAAGAAGTCCCTTTAAAAAAAATGTTTTTCCCGGAAAATCACCATTTTTATTATTTATCCAAAACTCCTCCTCTTTCGACCAGAACCCCTTCATGGTCATTCAATCCTGACAACCTCATGCCAGCCCACTAGCATAGTTGCATAAAACATCCTCCACTTCATTTTCTCTTTCTAATCTCAAATCTTTTCCAAAACTTGCACTTAGGACCGAGCAGTTCATTCTAGCTGTCCATATCTGAGGACTCGGCTATTCGAATAGTTTTACACTCTGTAGAGGTAGCACGCTTTTCCCACATCCATCCGGTAACTCATCGTGTCTGCCACGTCCCGCCATACAAGGTGTATGCGGAGTTGAGCCACTGACCATAGCCTGTCCTTTGCTCATGCTAGTATAGGACCCTACCGCTACGAATTCACCATTCCTTCGACGCCTAGTACAGGATCTCCCGTCGAGGAACCTAGATGTGAGGACTCGTAGTTCTGCCCGGCGAGCAGAGCCCTTCAATCCCCCGTACATCAGACACTGAGACCCAGGTCAGGGGGTAGGTCGCCATGACCATCCCCTCATGGAACGAGGTCATCCTCGTTGTTGAGGCATCCCATACTAATATGAGCAAATTATATGACTACGCCCTTTCCCATATGTGGGTAGATGTGGTCGCACAGGTTATTGGCTGTTCAGTAAGTGCAAGGACTCAATGTGCATTTTTCATAAACATCACCATTCACCACTTCTCCACTTCAACACCGATCTCACGGCATTCCACATTTATCCAAGTACTTCCAAAGGAGTTTTGAGTAAACAATATTTTTATTTTCCCATCCTATAGTTTGAAAAAGAATTTTTTCCATCCAGTACCTCCATATAGGGTGTCAAAATAATATACTTGCATTTTGAAAAAAAAGGGTTTTCAAAATCATAGCTTTAGTGGCAAAAACCACTTAAGTCATTTATGCTCTTTATAGGTAAAACATGTAAATCAAAATAGACGTATATAAATGCAAGCTCAGAGAAGTAGCTTGCCTGTTTTCAGCATAATGTTCCTGGACTTCTCCTTTACTGGTCAAAGAAATAAACTCCGATTCTTCTCAAATAAATCCTTTCCAGCGATCACTCCGGTAGCGTTTATATCTAGCGTCGCTAAAAAAGGAAAGAACGCAATTCAACATACAGTAGGACACTCCAACAACAAACATCAAGCAATTACTAACAAACAACAATCATGGGAGAAGATTATTATTTAACAAACAAGTTTGGCAATCACCACACTACTCATGTTTATAAATTATGATTAAAGTTGTGATTAAGCATCTTTATTTAAACAGGGAATACTTCAGACAAAAGTTAAGCTACCAATTAATCTCTGTAATTCAAAGTATCTCACCAATCTAAGGTAGAGTCATTGACAAGATACTCGAGCAAATACTCAACTAAGTACAACCAAGTATAACAAGCAAGGCAATTATATTAATCACTCAAAAATAATCTAACATCAAAATAAACAAGAAATACATACCATTACTAAACTACTCAATCAAACATCACAACAAGTCTCAAGCATCGCACATAGCTACTGCACTCACAAAGCAACACAATTTGAATTTAACTTAGTTCAATTAACCATTATTTAATTGTGTCACAATTATGGCAGAAACTAGGGTTTCATGTTTAATTGCATATCTTAGGTTCTGTTGGTCACAAAAATACAAACTAAATTTCTACAGATAGCTACTGATGTGTGGAAGACAACCCAATTGGATTTAATTCGATTTGAGTTATTAAACTCCCTATATAATTGTTTTAATCCAGTAAGTTTTTATTTTAGTTTTTGCTACAACTCAAGTTAATGATATTCAAACCTTTTAGGGGTGACTAACACTGATTAAATTTGATCTAACAAAATTGGTCCTAACTCATTTGGATTAACCATTATTGTTTTATAAATGTTTTAGTTCAGAAAGGCTTTCTTTCTTTCAACATATGCCAATTAATTAATATTGTTTAATTAATTCTACAAAAATTAGGGGAGCTAGGTGATCACATAGCTAAGCTCATAAAATTGGATTGGCATCATTTGGGTTAATAGATTTTCAGAAACAAACAACTTGGTATTTTAAACCTACTGTGGCATTTTAAATACTATTCTTTATTTACTAATCTAAATGAAACGAAACCAATTTGGTGAGTTGAAGGATTTCATAAGCTTTCCAGAACATTTTAGTTTACAATTTTTGGATAACCCAAACTCTAGGAAACATCTCCCAAAGATGATACCAAAATAACCTTTCTGGTTTTTGAGTTAAAGCCAACACATTTGTCATTTTTATTTTGAATTGGACAGAGGTTCAAAAGGAACATGGCCTATATATATGAAAAGGTGGCATGCTGTACTAACTACATAAATTAAGTTTACTATTTTTAGGCCTCTAGCTTAATGAGAATTTTCATGGGAAGGTGGCAACCTTTTGTTATTTCATGTGGAGGAAATATTGCTAGCCATTTTCCTTAGATTATATCCTTTATATAAAATTTATTTTTGGGGGTCGCACCACTTGATCATGTCAGTACACTAACCATACTAACATATTATACAAAGATTAATTTCTAACTAAATCTAGGTTAAATGTTATTAATAGTTTAAAACAGAACCCTTTATTAGTTTCCAGACAAAACAGAAGGACTACACTGGATAGCAAAAGTATCCAGCAAATTAATTAACTTACACTATTCAAATCAGAACTAGTTTTGCATGTCATGAAAGTAGAGATTCTACTATTTCCAACAAGTCTAAGTTTGCTAAATTTTATTAAGTAGATTCACCAGAATTTGCATGCAAAGCGGGCTAGTCAACACAGATCTCAGACTTAGCAGACTCAGATTTTTCCATATCTGGGCGGGAACGCACCGTGGCCGTTGATCCTGAGATCGACGGCGCACAGCCGTCCTGTACCTCCCGACGGAGGGAGAAGCAGAGGTGAAGGGGAGCGGCCGGGGAGGCTACCTGCCGGCGGCGATTGACCTCGGCGAGGGTGGTGGTCGATGGTGGATGGCTCGGGCTACGTCTTGGCACCGGATACGTCACCGGAGGTGGGCTGCAGCGGCGGCACGGCTCGGCGGCCGACCTGCTTGAAGTGGATCTCCCGAGCTCCTCTTCGGGTGGTTCCTAGGTGAGGGGGGGGGGAGTGGTGCGGTGCTGGTGTGGTGAGTGGAGTGGCCGAAGGGTGGCCTTTTATAGGCGGAGCGGCTCGGGCGCGAGGGCGGAAAAGGGAGGCGCGGCCATGCCGCGGGTGGCACGGGCGGCGTGCGGCCGTCCATGGTCGGCGACGTGCAGGGCGAGGGAGGCACGGGCGCGGCGCCAGGGGGTCAAGGGGAGCGTGCCGCGTGTCGTGGTGGTCGGGGCCGGCTCGGGCGCGTGCTGGTCGGGCCGTGGTGGCCGCGGTATGGTGTGCACGCCAACTGTTCGACGCTTGGTCGGCCTCCAGGGCAACGGCGAGTGCGGGCAGGATGAGGGGCCAGGAGCAAGGGGGTCGAGTTGGGGAGATTCTAGCTGACACGTGCGAGCTCCAGGACATGGTGTTCCACTGGTTTGCTTGCTGGGTGACCAAGTGGACATGGTGGTGGACATGTTATACCATGGCTGCATAGGGTTAGGGTTTAGGGCATGGGGAGGGGTGGCCGTGTCCAGGGGGTGTGTGGGGGTCAGAGTGAGCTGAGGGGCAAGAAGAGAGGGCAAGGGGAGCAAGGGAGCAAGGTTTTCCACTCTAGTTGTTTTTGTCTCCTTTAGGTCACTATTGGGAATTAAATTCCACACAAATAGGAGGGGACAAGGGATCCAAACACTGTTATGAACAGTGATTAGGTCTGAAAAATTATTTTTCATAAAGTTTCCAAATACTTGGTAAACCATTTTGGCATAAAGGTTTCTTGGTAAACATCATGTCTTCCTTTTCTTTTCTCCCTTTTCTTTTTAGTGGAAAGCATTTTGAGAAAAGAATTATTTGGAGATAAGTTGCATACTGGAAAATATATGGTGGTCATGATGATCACCATACTTCCTTGGTATAAGAATTTAACAAAAACAGGACCACTTCTATTTTGAAAAATATTTATCATTTCATGGGAAAATTTGGAATAGGGTTTTAAAACTATTTCAGGAATTTCAATACTGATTAGGCATGAAAACCCACATGGAATAATGATGTTTTGGGCTGAAAAGGATCAACATTAAGTTTGGGGTGTGAGATATGGTTCCAAAGGATGGATGATGTGGTGGTGCATTGGTTCATAGGCCAAGATTTAGAATAAACACAAGGGTGTAAAAATGGTATTAGATAGAGGAGCAAATGGCCACTACTTTGTTTATGCCACTAAGTGAAGATGGATAAATAAGCGAACAAATTCAAATCCTTTCAAACTTTATTTTATAATAAAGTTGATATGGAGTAGATGAGATCCACAAGGATGCATTTCCGAATTCTCCAAGATTTAAACAAATGGGAAAGGCCTAGAAATGTTATATGTTAACATGAGTGATGGTAGAGTTAAATCATTTTGGATAGGGTGGATCAAGGTTCTAATGACTAGAGAACATCACCACACATAAGCATTCTAAGGAATTCAATACAAGCAAGTCACATACACAAAACGGATCAACAACACACACACAAGTCAGCACAAATCACACAACAAACATAAGGTCAACAGAGCAATATAAAGGAAAAAACAATCATTAGTGAAGTATTTCAAAAAGATTTTGTTGGTTCTGAATTTTGGGTCTTGTTAATTCTTATTATAAATTTGGGATGTTACAGTCTTGCCCGAGTACAGCTGCCCGGTGCAAAACATGGAGGCTGCGGAGGCGGCAGCAGCGGAACTACCTCATCTTCAAGGCGAGGAGCTACGTCAACAAGCGCGCCGGGTCCAAGAGCTCATTGCCGTGGCTAACCGGCAGCAACGCGAAACCGAAGCAACAGCGAGCAGGGAGCATCATGATCCGCCTCCAGGCTACGACGCAGCTGGCAAGTCTAAGCAAGGTGTCGAGGCGTCATCCACGAGCCGCGGCAGGGCGAAGGACAAGCAACCACGAGCTCCTCGCGAGAGGAGCACGAGTTCGCATCCTTGTGATCACGGCCGCGATCCGGCTGGGCGACGTGAAGACGGCAACCGGAACGACCCGCAAGTCGGCCGCAGCGCCAAGGAGTGAGTCGGACACAAGGTCACCATCGACCAGCGCCTGGGACCACTGGGGCCCAAAATGAGCCACGACGCGCGCAACCGCATCGACGCGCTCAAGGCGTCAAGCATCATCGAGGAAGAAGATGTCGCTGCGCATCGCTGCTTCGGACCTCGCATCCGGACCGAGCAGTTCCCGAGGGGATTCACCCTCCCAAGGGACACATCCAAGTACAACGGCATCGCGAAGCCGGAAGACTGGCTCGCCGACTACGTCACGGCAGTCAACATCGCAGGTGGCAACAAGCGGGTGGCTGTACGCTACGTGCCTCTCATGCTCCAGGGATCAGCTCGGACCTGGCTGAACAGCCTTCCAGCTAAAAGCGTCAACAGCTGGCTGGACTTCGAGGAAGTGTTCAACCGCAACTTCACCGGCACCTACTTGGGCCCGGCAAAGCACAGCTGCTCGCGTTTTGCAAGCAGAAGGAAGGTGAGTCGGACCGTGCTTACCTCACCCGGTGGACCAGCTTACGCAATTCCCGCGAAGGGATCCTAGAGCTCCAAGCCGTCCAGTACTTCGTCCAAGGCTGCCGGGATCAGACGTTACTCAAGCATATGCTCCTGAGGAAAAGCCCGAAGACCATGGTGGAGCTCATGGCAATCGCCGACGAGCACGCCACCGCCGACGTAGGCATGACCAACCCGATCCGACTCGATGAAGCCGGAAGGATCATCACGGCAGAGCCGGCTGCACGCCGCAGCCGGACGGAGACCCAGGAGGGAGGAAGGTCGACCCGGCGTGACTCCGACATATCCGGCAAGCGCAAGCTAACAGACGACCGCATCGAATCCAAGGTCGTCGCTACCACCGAGGGAAGGCCGATAGGAGACTTCGACAACCACCGCATTAGGACAAGTGGCGACATGCGCTGGACAAGGGCGAGGAACAGCTACGAGTCTCTACTCGATCGGCCATGCCGGAACCACGGCGACCAGCCAGCAAACCACACTGTCAGGCAATGCAACCTCGGCCGTCCAAGGTCACCACCGTACGAACGGCGAAATCCGCTTCCGCCTCCGGATGAAGCCGGACGGGATGATCGGAGACGCGACGACAGGCGGCGCGAAGACAGGAATCGTGATGACCGCCAACGCGAAGACCAAAGGAGGGAGCGTCTTCCATCTCCACCGCCAGGGGGTCCAGACGGATACCGGAACCCGGACGCGGCCTACATCATGTTCGTCAGTGAGCGCGATGACAAACGAAGCCGGCGAGAACGATTCAAGGAGGTGAACGATGTGGTTCCGCCCGTTCCCCAGTATCTCAACTAGTCGGAGGGAGCAATCACGTGGGATCGCAGCGACCACCCGGACCTGATGCCTAACCCGGGCGGCTACGCTCTAGTCCTGGAGCCCATGATCATCTCCCCCAAGCGCGCCTGCACCTTCTCACGAGTCCTCATCGATGGAGGCAGCAGCATCAACATCCTCTACCGCGACACACTGGAGAAGCTGGGCATCTCCGAGTCCAGCTTGACACCGAGCCGGACGGTCTTCCACGGCATTGTGCCAGGGCGAGCTGGCTCCTCCATGGGGCTCATCCAGCTTGATGTCCTGTTCGGCACCAAAGGCAACCACCGCCGCGAGACCATCTCCTTCGAGGTGGTCGACCATGCCAGCGCCTACCATGCCATACTTGGGCGGCCGGCGCTCGCCAAGTTCATGGCGGTACCTCACTACGCCTACCTCAAGATGAAACTACCAGGCCCACGTGGAATCATCACCGTCTCCGGAGACTACAAGCGCTCCATCGCCTGTGCCACCGACAGCGCGAAGGTGGCCGAGACCATGGTCTGCAACGAGGAAATGCGACAATTCAAGCGCAAGGCCAGCGAAGAGAAGCTAGAGATACCGGAGTCGGCCAAGCCGGATAGCGAGTCGAACTTCCAAACGGCACGAGATACTAAGAAGATCTACTTCGACGACAGCGACAAGTCCAAGTTCGTCACGGTGGGGGCGAGCCTGGACCCCAAGTAGGAAAGCGCGCTCGTCGAGTTCCTCCGTGAGAACTGGGACATCTTCGCGTGGTCCCCCAAGGACATGCCTGGTGTACCGAGTGAACTCGCCGAGCACTCTCTACACGTCCGGCCAGATGCCAAGCCGGTAAAACAGTCTCTGCGTCGCTTCGCGGAGGGAAGAAGAAAGATAATAGGAGAAGAGATAGCTCGGTTGTTCGCGGCCGGTTTCATCACGGAAGTACAACACACAGAATGGCTAGCCAATCTAGTGCAGGTAGAAAAGAAGAACAAGCGGTGGCGGATGTGTATCGACTACACTCACCTCAACAAGGCCTGCCCCAAGTACCCCTTCGCATTTCCATGAATCGACCAAGTGATCGACTCCACAGCCGGCTGCGCCCTCCTTTCCTTCCTCGAAGCCTACTCCGACTATCACCAAATCCCGTTGAACCCGGACGATTAGCTCAAGACCGCCTTCATCACCCCCTACGGCCCATACTGCTACACCACCATGCCGTTCGGCTTGAAGAACGCGGGGGTGACATACTAGCGTTGCATGCAGAAATGCTTGCACGACCAAATTGGTCGTAACGTGCACGCTTACGTCGACGACATCGTCATCAAGACCAAGGAGAAGCACACTCTGCTCGCCGACCTCAAAGAAACCTTCGACAACCTGCGCCGCTTCCAAATGAAGCTCAACCCGGAGAAATGCGTGTTCGGCGTTCTAGCCGGACAGCTACTCGGCTACCTGGTGTCGGCACGGGGAATCGAGGCCAACCCGGAGAAGATCGCCGCCATCGACAACATGCGACAGCCGAGAAACGTCAAGGACATCCAAAAGTTCACCGGCTGCCTGGCGTCCCTCAGCCGTTTCATCAGCCGGCTTGGAGAGAAGGCTCTCCCACTGTACCACTTGCTGAAGAAGACGGACAAGTTCGTCTGGAGTGATGCGGCCGACGCCGCCTTCAAAGAGCTCAAGCGCGCGATGGTCACCACCCCGGTTCTAGCACCGCCGGCTCCAAAGGAGCCCATGCTCTTGTACATCGCCGCCTCCAACCGAGTCGTCAGCATCGTCTTGGTGGTGGAACGAGAGGAAGCCGGCAAGCAGCGGCTGGTGTAGCGGCCAGTCTACTACCTCAGCGAAGTGCTCTCGCAATCGAAGCAAAACTACCCGCACTACCAGAAGCTCGTATACGGCGTGTACATGGCAACGAAAAAGCCGAAGCACTACTTCCAGGAGCATCCAATCAAGGTGATAAGCGATGCTCCACTCGCCGAGATCATAGGCAACAAGGACGCAACCAGCAGAGTCGCGAAATGGGTGATCAACCTGACGGCGCACGGAGTCGAATATGATAAGAGAACGGCGATCAAGTCACAGGAGCTGGACGATTTCCTTGCCGACTGGACGGAGACGGACCACATACCGCCACCACCTGATTCCAGCCAGGATTGGCTCATGTACTTCGATGGCTTCAAAAGATACTGGGGGCTCGGCGCCGGAGTCGTCCTCACCTCTCCCAAAGGGTGCCGGCTCGAATACGTGCTACAAATCCACTTCACGGCGTCCAACAACGTAGCTGAGTATGAAGCCCTCGCGCACGACCTCAAGCTCGCCAAGGCTATGAACATCAAGCGGATCCTCTGCTATGGAGACTCCGATCTGGTGGTCCAGCAAACTACCGGTCATTGGGATGCCAAGGACCCCAACATGGCCGCCTACCACTTCTACGTCCAGCAACTCGCGGGATGCTTCGACGGACGTGAATTCCACCACATCCACCGCTCCAACAACGAAGCAGCTGACACCTTGGCGAACATTGGCTCTCTTCGGGAGGAAATCCCACCCGGCGTCGCCCTCGAGAAGCTGTACAAACCATCTATCACGCCATGCCCAGGCTCCGACATCATCCGGATACCGCCGGGCGCGGAGCTGGGCGGGCCGGCTCTAGGCAAGCCAGAAGCCGTCGAGGTCCTCGTCATCGAAGAAGCTCCGCCATGGACCCAACCCTTCCTCGCCTACCTCGCCAATGACAAACTCCCGGTGGACGAGCTCATCGCCAGGCAAATCAAACGCTGAGCAAGTGCTTACAATATCATCAACAACGAGTTGTACAAGCGCATTGTCTCTGGAATATTCCAACGTTGTGTAAGACAAGAAGAAGGAATCAAGATCCTCAAGGAGATTCATCAAGGCGAATGTGGCCACCACGCGTCATAAAGAGCAATCGTGGCCAAGGCGTTCAGGCACGGTTTTTACTGGCCGACTGCGCTGGCGGACGCAAACCAGCTGGTCCGACTCTGCAATGGCTGTCAACGATTCACAACGCAGAAACACACGCCGGCTTCAGCACTCAAGACGATTCCAATCACCTGGCCGTTTGCCGTCTGGAGAGTGGACATGGTCGGTCCGCTGAAGAGGTCCAGTGGTGGCATGACACACCTGCTGGTAGCCGTCGACAAGTTCACGAAGTGGATTGAAGCCAAGCCGATCAAAAAGTTGGATGGACCAACGGCCGTCAAGTTCTTCAACCGCATCATTTACCGTTTTGGCTACCCCAACAGCATCATCACGGACAACGGATCAAACTTTGTCAAGGGAGAATTCGCCAGGTTCTGCGGCAGGACCGGCATCCGGCTCAACGTTGCCTCCGTTGCACATCCGCAATCAAATGGGCAGGTTGAATGGGCAAACTGCCTCATTCTATCCGGCATCAAGCCTCAGTTGCTCGAACCGCTTGAGCGGGCAGCCGGCGCGTGGGAAGAAGAACTACCTTCCGTCCTCTGGAGCCTAAGGACAACTCCGAATCGCTCAACCGGCTTCACCCCCTTCTTCCTCGTCCACGGAGCTGAAGCCGTCATGCCAACCGACATCGAGCACGACGCGCCTCGAATCGTGCTGTTCACGGAAGCAGAAACTAAACAAGCCTATGAAGACGGTATGGACCTACTTGAAGAAGCGCTCCAACTTGCCGAGTCAAGGTCGGCGATATTTCAGCAGCAACTACGCAACTACCATAGCCGGCAAGTCAGGCCTGTCCGCTTTCGCGAAGGCGACCTCGTGCTCCGACTAATTCAAGACACAAAGAACATGCATAAGCTATCATCACCCTGGGAGGGACCATTCATCGTAAGCAAAGCGCTCATCAACGATGCCTACTACTTGATCGACGCCCGCGAGCACAAGAAGGACACGATGGACAAGGAAGGCGATGAAATGGAAAGGCCATGGAATGCTTCACTCTTGCGTCGATTCTACACTTGAGAAAGAACCATGTATGTATCACCCATGCTATCAATAAAGAAACGAGAATGATGAGCACATGAGCAGTTTTTTTGCTATTTTTCTGCATTTCCCTTTTTTAAACTTCCGGCTGCTCCGACAAGCTTGCCTTTAGCGGCCGTGTAGCGTGACTAACCTCTAAACGGTTAAGGCCGGCAAGAGAATAAGCTGGAGGGGGCCAACCACGTGAAAAACGCTTAAAGGAAAGTTCTGCCGGCTGAAAAATCGCTATTCTACAAACTCGGCCAAGCCTGTAGTCGGCAACTTCTTCTCCTATTACGGATGATTAACTACACAACGCTAAACGGCTAACTCTTCGAATCCGGTTAAGACCGGCAAGAGAACAAAATGGAGGCCGACTGTATGCGAAAGACATAAGAAATAGAAATCGTTGCCGGCTGAAAAAACCCTGGCCCAACAAACCGGATCCTAACGTTATAGTAGTGTGCATGATCCCGCTGGACGGTGAAGTGCACATGAATGGCGGCGGGAAAGGCTACAGGCGAGTGTAAAATTGAGCTAAGCTAAATCAATGTATTCTCCATAATCGAAAGAACAAGCTAACCACTTCGTCATTTCATCCCCCACACAAAAATGCCGCTTCCCGGCTTTGGAGATCTCAACCCGGACACAGGACGACGCGTAAAAAGATCAAGCCGGTCAACATCACACAAATGCAAGAACAAAAGCGAGTGGCATTCAACATCATAGATAAGGGCTTATAGTCGGAAGCGGATTACAGAAGCAAAAGGAGGAAGTCCACAGGCGGACAACCTCGCCTACAAACCAAGCCGGCTACAGGATAACCTAAAGCTAAGAGGGAGGTGGAGTCATATCGTCATCGCTCTCCTCCCACTCTTTGAGGCACAAAGAGCCGTCGAAGACCTTGATGTAGAAGACCCTAGTCTGGCGCTTCAGCTGGAAGCGGAGGATGAAGGGAGACTCCAGGCGGAAGAACTTAGCAAAAGCTTTCCAGCCGGAGAAGAACTCAGCCCGCCGGCAAACCTCCCCACCTTCTTGGCTGACGATGACACGAGCAAGCACCTCCCAAGGCCCCTGACGAGCTCCAACCCGATGAAGAAGGAACCTGAAGGGGCCTTCCCCCTCCAGTGCATCGGCAACGGCCCGAGGGAGCCAATGGATGCGCTGGATGGGCTCGTATAGTGTCAAGATGAACTCTGAAATGGGGAACTCGTCCCAATAGCCACCTACAGGAGACTTCGAGCGGGCAGGAGAGGGGCTCCGATTACCACCTGTCGCCACAGTGGCGGCATCTCCACCGCCGCCGCGTCCAAGCTTTGGCGGCCGGCCCCTGCCGCGCTTTGCTGCTGCATTGGAAGATTCTCCAACGTCCTTCTTCGATGGACGACCCCGACCGCGCTTAGTCATAACGGGAGAACCCACCTCGATCTCTTTCTTCGGCGCCATGCCTGGATGAAGAGGAGCGAAGTGGAGGAGAGGATGAAGCAGGAAAAGCGCACCCGAGGAGGCAAAAGGTAGAGCGCAGGAGGCAAACCAAAGCAAATTCGTCACGCGGCCACTGCATGGATCAAGGCGGTAAAAAGTATATACCCGGGGGCTGCGCAGCCGCCGAGCCGGCTCCGCAGACCCGGACGAATCAAACGCCCCGAGTCACGGACTCGGGGGCTGCACGCCATCAAGGTGGTAAAAAACATACCCGGGGGCTGCGCAGCCGCCAAGCCGGCTCCGCAGACCCGGACGAATCAAACACCCCGAGTCACGGACTCGGGGGCTGCCACGCCGTCAGCCGGCAAAGGAATCATTCCCGGGGGCTGCGCAGTCGCCAAGCCGGCTCCGCAGAACCGGACGAATCAAACACCCCGAGTCACGGACTCGGGGGCTGCATGCCATCAAGGCGGTAAAAAACAAACCCGGGGGCTGTGCGAAGCACGGACTACAAAAATTTCTACCTCAACGCGAAGATTTACCCGTCGCGCGTGCCAAGTTCCTTAGGCTTTCTCCTCCTCGAATGCTTCGGTGGAGGAGCAGGCACGTCGTCGGGCATGCGCTTCATGCCACCGGAGGACGCTTTCGCGCCCTTCACGGGAACGACAAGGTCGTCAGCCGGCCGCTTCGCGGAGGCCGGCGTCACTTCAACCTCGGCACCAGCCTCCGTGGTCTTCCCGGCATCCGCGTCCGCTCCCGCCTTCGCCTCGACTTCCCTCGAGGCCATCAGCTGCTCCACAGTCATACCAGCGTCAAAAGCGTTCCGGGCCAAATCCGCCTGCGCTATATGAGCATAAAACTCCTTTTCCAAATCACCGGGATTCAAGTCATAAATGAAGTCACCACCAGAAGTGTGACCAATCACCTCAGCATTGGCGCCATCGGCAGGAACATCCGCCAGCTCCCCCATCCTAGCATCGACCTCGGCCCTATTGTTGGCCATGATTGCATCCGCCTGCTCCTTCGCCGTGAGTTTCCCAGCGGGCGTCAAGCCGGCTGTGGTCGGCCGGCTGGACGCCGAAGAAAGCTTCTTTGCAGGGAGCGCACCCCGCTTCATGAACGATCCACCTCGCCTGCGGATGCTCTCGCCCACGTCTGAGTCGGCGGCCGCCTTCGACCGCCTCTCCTTTACAATCTGGAGGGAGGGCACCGACCGAGCCTTCTGGACGCTCGCCTCCAGCGCCTTCGTGCTGCGGCTAGCCACGCCCGCCTTGGAGGCTGGCACGGAAGAAGAACCCTCAGAGTCCGGATCAAAGCTACTGGAGAGATCGACAAACACTCGCACGCCACCCCGCTGGATTGTTCGGCGAAACCGGGCGCGGGAGACTTACCACGGGGAGCCGGAGCTGGCGCCACTTCACCGCGCTCCAAGCCCAAGCCCCCGCGGGCGGCCCGGTCAGAATCAGAGTCGGCTGCGGCGGGGCTCGCCATGGTGCAACCACCATCGTCATCATCGTCGACACTGGCACCAGCGGCGCCATCAGACGACTCCATGGAGTCATCATGTCTGACCGACCGCTTCCCCGTGTCGGACGCGACGGGGGAATCGTCGTCCGCCTCAGCATCTGAGGCGGTCTCTTCGCTGTCCGCCTCACCGTCAGAGGCACTTTCCTCATCAGGGGCCATCTGCTCCTCAAGGAGGGGACCGGGCCGATCCTCCCCGAAGACGACGTCAAGGTCTTCAGCCCTCTGACGCTCACAAATCTGCAAAGACACGCCAGCCGGATTAATTCCCCAGCCGGCTCGAAGAAACTCAAGACAAGAGACGGTGAAAGAAACTAACCGCAGGAGCGCGCTGCGCGCGAGAGAATGACTCCACGCCGAACCACCAATTCCGCTGGATCCCATCGGTAATCACCTGGCCGGCCCAGCGGCGCAGCTCGTTTAACTCCAGGACCTCCGTGCAAGCCCGGGTGGGATCCCAGAGACCCGAATAGAAGCACATCTTGTGTGCCCGAGCCTGCAGCGGGTACACCCATCGGGCTAGCCAGGCCAGCGTCAAGTCCATGGAGGTCAGTCCGCCGGCGATCAGGTCCTTCATCCGAGCCATCACGGCCGCCTCCAGATCTTTATCAACAGGCATCTTCCGGTTCCAGGACCTATCGGCAGGCAGTAGGTTCACGAACCGAGGAAGCCCAATCCAGTCCTCCGCCGTGAGGTTCTGGACATAGAAGTAGCTGCTCTGTCACTTCTTGACGGATTCAAGCAGATGAACTTTGGGGAAGAGAACATTCTTCGTGGATATGAAGACGCCTCCACACTCCCGCAGCCTCTTGTCGCAAGTCTGGGTGCGGAGAAAGAACATCCCGAACAGCTCCATGCAAGGCCAGAGGCCCAGGTACGCATTGCAGAGGGTGACAAAGCAAGAGAGCAGCGTAATGTTGTTCGCCCCCAAGTGGTGAAGCTGCAAGCCGTAGAATTCGAGGAACTGCCAGAGGAAGGGGCTCACTGGCAATGCCAACCCCTTCGCCAGGTGCGAGGAGAACACCACGGACTCGTTCGCCGCCGCGACCGGCGAAATCTCATCGTCGTCAGGAACACGGGTCCCGACCTCCTCTTTCCGGCCGATGAGCATCCCGCTGCGGAGCCTCTTGAGCTCTGCACCATCAACGCTGGACCCCATCCAGGCTCCAGAACTCGCCATCAATGTTCGATTCCCCGTCGGAGAAAGGGCGCCACCGGCGAAGAAGAAGAGGACGCTGGAAGAATGCGAGGAAATGCGATGCGCTCGAAGAAGGCCGAAGCTAGGGCACAAGCTGGAGAATGGGGAACGGTATCCTGTACCATTCCCCCCTCCTTCCTCTTTTAAAGCGAGGGGCCGTGGGCGAAATCGTGCCTCCGCAAGCCGCGTGGCACGCGGTTACGGCCAAACCGCCCACAAAGGATCTCACTAACAAACGGTTGCCACAGAAGATCCCAGCAACGAAGCTGAAGCGCTCTGCCTCGATTCCCGGGAAGAGCCTCCAGACGGACAAGACGTGGAGGCGTGGCCGATGTAAGCCACGACCCGAGCCCTCAAGCCGGCCATACGAGGCCGCCAAGATCTTCAGTTCCGGCTCCGCGGAGCCAAACAAGCCATCGTCAGCTTCAACAGTATGCAGCCAAGATCAAGGGAGCCTGTGGGGCTTTCCCCGCACACAAGTTTCAACTCCATCCGGCTCCAGTTTTAGCCAGCACTATCTCCAACTTCAACATTTCAACCATGACAACCAAGACAAGGGGGAGCTCATGAAGTCTTCCGAGCAAGCTAGCAAGACTCCACGATCTCGGGGGCTAGTGTTGGGGAGATGAACCCCGGATACCCCAAAGAGGCTCACTCCTTCAAACTCCTCGTGCCGGCTGCACCACGCCGACTGGATCACGTCCGGCTAGATCACGCCGGCTGGATCAGGCATCTTGTGTCCACCCGGACACCAACGTCCGGCTGGACTGAAGCCGGGCCAACCAACCGACAGCACCGTACCAGTGGGCCAGCCCCGCGTAACCGCTCCCAGTGAACAATACTTCCTGTCGGGAGTTCTCTGTACAGAATCATGACAACGAGCTCCAGCCGGACCAGAGAGTAGTTGATGTCATAGGGATAATCCTGTAATTTCCTTGTAACCCAGAACCCTAGCCCGTTGCCTATATAAGGCGGGCTAGAGCCTCCTGCGTGGGGCAAGGAAGAAAGTTAGAACACACACGCAAGCAAGCAAGTAGGATCATTGCCAACCTCCAGCCGGCCTGGACTTCCAGTCGGCTGCCACCTGAAAACAGCTCCAGGAGCACCTTGTAGCCCATACTCTGTGATCAAGCAATAAGAAACAAGAAGAGCAGGACGTAGGGGTGTTACCTCCACAAGAGGGCCTGAACCTGGGTACATCGCGTGTGTTTGCGTGCTTGTTACCCAATCCCGCGCGAGCGCCATCGTTGCCTTGTCCCACACTTCTTTCCATCCTTGATGGATATGCCGTGCAACCCACCACGACAGTCATAGAAATGGGATTTAGAATTAAGGTTTTATTTGTGTCATTTAGATTTATTTTGATAACACTCTTGTTTAAATAATGGATCTATTTAATGATTTGCGTTTCGCATATGAGTTATGTGAAATAGTGGTTTCAGTAATTATTGGATAATTAGAAACTATAGCAAATGGAGTTTTGTAGTATATTCATATGAGATTATGAATATAGATTCCACAATATAAGACTAAAATGTTTTATCATGAAATGGTTTCATGGATAAAAGAATTGTTGGAATAAATTGAGAAAGCTAAAACCTTGCATGTTTATGTATCAAGTGGCACATTTAAAGTGCTATGTTGTTTAAAACATGACACATAAAAAAATTTAATGATGGTGATCATTGAATTTTGGTTTAGCTTGTCTAAAGAGAAGTAGGATTCAAGAATATGAAATTTGTCAAAAGTTGCAAATAATATTCATGATTTACTTGTCATGTTTGGAGAAACAAGACATACCTGCGAGACTACAAAAGTAAGAAATAGAAACTTTAAAATACGAAAGTGACTTAGAGTCATCCTATGTTAAGTTTAAATCACAAGTAATTGTTACTTGATTTTGTGAAAGCGATGTTTCACATATTTATTCTTCAAAAGGTTTGGAAGGAATAAATAAAACTTGCTAAAAAGAAGCACAAGAGGTAAATCTCTTTTAAACAGATTCAATGTTGTTAACTACATGGTGTAGTTGTGCTTAAAGTCAAGAGGATTGATGCTAGCAGAGTTCTAGTATTTCGTATATGAGTTCTCGATTTTTAATGGTTAAATAAGAATTTTGGAGGAGTCCAAAGTATCGAGAAAGTGCATAAGAAACTGAGTGGGATCTAATTAACATATGTGGTGACATATATTAAGTTAGAGCAGAAACTATTTTCCCTGATCAAAATATGTGGAGACATATGTTTGAGTGGGAGTTGCATAATCATAGTCAAATATAGAGATAACATATTTCTGAATGGGAGCCATAGTGGATTTCACAATTTAATATGTGTATGATGTATATTTGAGTGGTGATGTATATTTGAGTGGGAGTTTACAACATCTTGTTTGAATGAAATGGAGATTTCGTGAATGTTGTAAATATTGTCATGGACCAATGCATAACTTGTGAAGTTAGTTTGAACTTCAAATATCCATGGAGATGGATGTATCTATGGAGGATAGATATGTTTGATAAACATTAAAGTCAGGATGTTTAACCTAAACAAGTTTTGAAGGAGTTCAAAAATAAAACAATAGAAGAATGGTTCATTTCTCTGTAAGGAATAGGTGAAACATTGAGTTGATAACTCAGTACAAAATTGATGGTTGGAGGATATGTTGGTATTCGCTATGAATGGTTCATAGGTCTAAAACATATAAGAACCATGTGTTTGTATTTGACGATATGTGACCCAAGTTCTTAGTTGTAAGAACATGTTAAATGAGGAGTCATTTTTCATGAAATTGAGATGAATTTAGAAAGTGGTAGACTTGGTTGAAGTCATAAAGCCAAACTAAATTGGAGATCTTTTAAAATTAGAGTAGCGCAGCGAAAGCATGATCGGAAATATCGAAGTGACATGGTACACTGTCGATTTGTTAAGTCTACAACATATAGGAGTATATGATTAATTCAAGGATTAAAATAATATATAATATTTTGGTTTGAGAAAGCTGTTTCACGATTGAGTGAGTTCCGGATGCACATGCTATGTGAAAGTCCTTTTGACTGATCGTACGTCATGTAGGCATAAAGGGACACAAGCATCTCACTCTATAACAGACATATTATATACATTATATGATAATGAATTTTATCATTGGATGATAGGAAGTTTATCATGTGATGATAAAGTAATGTCAAATTAGGTGACAGTTACAATTTTGCAAAGGACATAGAGAACTGTATAGTACAGAGCACGGACGGAACCTCTTCCATAAGCAAACATGATCAGCACTGAGACTTCATGAGTGAGACTACATGGGTGTTGGATCGAGAAAAATGTAAACTAGATTATTGACTCTAGTGCAAGTGGGAGACTATTGGGAATATGCCCTAGAGGCAATAATAAAATGGTTTATTAAGCATATTCATGATTATGATAATAGTTTATTATCCGTGCTATAATTGTATGAAATGGAAACATAATACATGTGTGGAATATAAACACCAGGAGTCCCTAGTGAGCCTCTACAGGACTAGTTCGTTGATCAAGAGATAGTTAGAGTTTCCTAACTATGGACTTGTTATAGTCACTTGATAACGGAGTCACGTCATTGGGCGAATGACTTGATGGACATGACCCAAATAATAAAGAGTTGCAATTAATCGTGTCACAAAATTTTGTTGTCAACACTTTTAATATGCCAAATATAGTTTCCTTGGACCACGAGATTATATCACTCCCGTTCACCGGAGGAATACTTTGAGGACATCAAACATCACTTCGTAACTGGGTGATTATAAAGGTGGCTTTCAGGTATCTCCGACGGTGGGTTGTTGGGTGATATGAATCAAGAGTGGGATTTGTACCTCCATGTGACGGAGAAGATATCTCCAGGCCTTCTCGGAAATATAGCATCATAAGTCTGCAGACATGTTATTAGGATGTAATCACTGGGATCCTATATTATGGGCGAGTAAAGAGAACTTGCCGGTAACAAGATTAAACTGGACATGGGGATGTAAACGATTAAATCTCGGGCAAGTAAAATATCGTGGGACAAAGGGAATCGTATATGAGATTAATTGAATCTCCGGCATCGTGGTTCAATCGAGAAAATAGTTTCGTTGAGTGTATAGGAATTAATATGGGCCTCCCGGTCCCGCTATTAACTATTGATATGATCATGTCTATGCATTCCCGAACCAGTAGGGTCACACACTTAACGCTCCAATGAAATTAGGTTTTGCGATGAATTAAATGATGAAACGAACGAATGATGATTCGGAGTCTCGGATGGGATCCCGGATGTCACGAGGAGTTCCGGAGGAGTCCGGAGAATAAGATTCATATATGGAAAGTGGTTTCCGGAGGTATCGGAAAGGTTCCGGGAAATTTGTATAGGGTACCGGAAGGTTCCGAAATGTTCTAGAGGAGTCTAGAAGTGGGACCACATAAAGTATGGGCCCCACATGGACCAAAGGGGTGCAGCTGGCCACTTGGGCCAGCCGCACCACCTAAGGCCCACATGGGCCAATCCGGCCAAGGAAAAAGGAAGGGGGGGCGAACCCTAGGAGGAGTCCTAGAGGGACTCGGCTTGCTTGAGGGTCAAGCAAGTCCTAGGGCTGGCCGGCCCAAGCTCCCCCTCCACCTATATATAGAGGGCCAAGGGGGGGTGCGGCACACCCAAGGAAGGAGCCCTAGCCGCACCACCACAAACCCCTAAACCCTAACCCTAGCCGCACCACCTCCTCTACCCTAACCCTAGCCGCACCCCTGCCCCCAGAGGGCTGCGCCACCACCACCTCCTCCTCCATAGCTGCCTCAAGAGAATGCTACAAGTATTGATGCTCCTCTTTCCCCGCGGACGCGTGAGGTGAAGGGGGGGACTCTACTTGGAAACATCTCTACCGGCGCACCTCCGAGAGGAGGAAAATCGGATCCCGAGCCAACAGACCGAGATCACTAGTGAAGACCCTCATGTCTATGTGCCGCAAGAAGTCGAGATTCCTCTGGGTGAAGATGGTCAGCCAGGACCCTGGTGCTCGTTTCATCAATCTGATAGGCACAATATTGAAGACTGTCGTGAGCTCAGAAAGCACCCTAGAAGCGGGGAATGCTACACCTGTGGAGAACTCGGTCACCTCAGCAGAGATTGTCCTCTCAACCCGAGACCTAGGAAAGCCCCGAAGAAGAAATCACCAAGAACCGTCATCGATGCCTCCACCCAGACCGACAATCTAGATGAGTCCAGCTCACCTCCAGCAGAGCAAGGAATACAAGGAAGTCAGCTAATGACCGTCATCGGCTGGGATCAAGTTTTCTTCTGCAAAGACCAACCCGGAAAAGAATGGGATCTGCCGGGTCACATTGTGCCAATACACCCAGGACCAAGCGGACCTCCTCAGAAGTATCGGATTGCAAAATGGTTGGGCTCTGGGCGACAAGGATAAGAAGCCAGGAAGGGTCTCCGGACTGGCACCGCGAGGCTGTCAGCAAGGTGGACGTGCACACGGGTGGCGTCGGGAATAAAAGGTGGACGGCCTCCGGGTGTCAAGGATAAAGAGCCAGATGGGGTCTCCGGACCGGCACCATAAGGGTGTCAGCAAGGCGGACGTGCCCTCAAGCGGCGTCGGGAACACAAGGGTCTCCGGACCGGGGTCATTAAAGGTCCTGCACCAGTGGAGATGGCTGGGCAGGCAGCTATTTCAGCATGGGTCCCTGTCCCTGCGGGTAACCGCGGGCAGGGCAGAGTTATGTCTTAAAAACGGCATGGAAGACCCGCCTTGGCGGCAACGTGACGAAACAATTGCTGAAATAGCCAAAAGGAGGTCGACATTGAGCTAAGTATAAACGTGCTTGCACGGGCTTTTCCCTTTTTGCACCTGGTTTAGGCATTTTGGCTAAGACGAAAGCGGGCGTTGTATTGGGGTGGCGCCTCCGCGACGAAGCTGTTAGTTTCCCTCGGGTAGTGGAGTCGTGGGCTGAGGTCCGTGCGGTCAAAAAACGATGGGTTCTTGGGGGAATGCGCCCTGTGTTGGTGACTCAGATCAGTCTAAGTGCCCACGGCTGGTTAGCTCTCATGCCCATTAACCCTTCCCGAGAGCGTTAAGCCTCCACGAGTGCAATAAAACGGATAAAACTAGGGAAAAGTTAATTTACATTCCGAAAAGTACAAGTTTGCAAGACGCAGTTCACGTTTCCTGGTATTGCCCCATTTTGCTTTCAGGATCGCTTGTCGTCCTCGCGGGAGAGATGCTTCATGATCTCGTCCACCTGGCGGGTAACCTCGGGATCGGTAAACATCTCGGGGGTGAGGCCTTCCAGGTCGGGCAGAGAAGGAGGTTGCTGATGCCGCCGTTGGAGGGCCGCAATGAACTGCGTGGCCACCTGCCGGGCTGCGACTCTCCCTTCCTGGAGGGTGGCCCTGCTCACGCTTCCTCTGAGGCCGCTGATGCACGAGGCCACGAGCTTCAGGAACGAAGGATAACACCGGAGGGAGTAGGATTGCTCCTTCGGGAGGGCGGGCAAGCCCTCCGCCTTCAGTGCCGCTAGTGCGTCCACGATCTTCGAAGACCAAGCGTGGATTTGGAGCAGAATATCGTAGTTGCCCCGCCAGTGACTGCGGAAGTTGCTCTCCTCTTTGGCATGCACCTCTTTGGCCTTCGCCAGTTCACTCTGCACCGCTTTGAGCTGTTCGGACAACTTCTCATGGCTGTCCCAGGCAATCTGAGCCTACGACTTGCTCGCTTCCATGGCCGCCAACCTCTCGGCGTGCTCCTTGGCTTCAGTCTGGCGCATGATGGTCATGGGTTTGGCGGCCTCATCTCGAAACTTCACCGCGCCTTCTAGATTCCGGATCTTCTCCTCTAGCGCGAGCTGGTGGGCGCCCGCGTTCTTCTTGAACCCTTCAGCCTCGGTCAGGGCCGCTTTTTGCGCATCAATGGTGGGTACCAGAGATGCGATCCTCACCGCGTGCTTATCCAGCTCACCTCGGAGCCGCCGGAGGTCATCACGAGCTTGTTCCCGGCGTTTCTCCTCGTGGGCAAGGTCTTCCTTCAGTCTGGAGATTTTCCGGTCTCTCGGCATGATGGCCTCGTCCTTCGCCCGGATGGTCTCTTTCACCTCCGCCTCCACGTCGACACTTCGATGCGAGTCCACCCCTCCACGTTCAGCATCCCTTGCTCCAGGCGTTCCTCGTCGAGGTTCTCCCTGGCCTGGAACATCTCCTCTACCTCGAGGAAAGTCTTCTCCTGCGCTTCGAGCCTGCTGAGATGCTGCTGTAGCTCTTCATGCTGGCGGGACAGCCTAAGCTCTCGGGCGTTAAGTAACTCTTCATCCGCTGTCACCCGCTCCTCGCGGGCACGCAATTCGTCCTCCCAGGAGGAGGAAGAGGGCTCCTGCCGCTCTACCTCGGCCTTCGCGAAGGCCAAGAACTCCCTTATGTTGGGGAACGTCCTCGTGAACCCCGGTGCTGGGTTCGTTGTCCGCAGGTCAGGCTGGGGGCTCGCGGGTCTCGACGCATTGGCATCACCAGAGGCCTGCTCGGCCTTGGCACTAGTCTCGGGGCGGGCCGCTGGGGGCTCAACATCGTCCTCGCCCCCCGCGTGGTCCTCCACCCCTCCGGCTCCAAGATCGGGGCGGGCCGCTGGGGGCTCAACATCGCCATCGCCCCCGGCGCGGTCTCCTGCCTCGAGATCGGCATCAACAACGAAGTGTCAGCCTTTGGGGATCCTCCGGTCACCCGGGGTGACGGTGTCATCTCCGGCTGGAGCTAGGGGCGGCGCCGAGGCTGCCGGGTCCCGACCCGGGGCCGCTCGCTCCAGCCCGCAAAGGGGCGTCGACTGGGCTGCCATTGATGGTGACCCTTTGGTTCCTTCCTCTGGGGATCCGGCCCTCGGAGGGGTCCTACTGGGAGACGGGAGCTTTCCCGCAACCGCCGCGGAGCTCTTGACGGCTTCTCCGGCTTCTTCATCTTCGTCTGCTCGGGCGCGTTTCTGGGGGCTTCCGGACCCAGAGGATCTGCAAGCGCGCAATGACGGCCAGGACTGCTGCACTCCCTGCCAAGCTCGGAAGGATCAGGATGGGAGTCGGGCTTACCTCTGGGTCCGTTTGGCGCCGGAGAAGCCCCATCGCTTCCCCACCAAGTCTCCAAAGAGATCCGGCGCCGACACGCTCTCGTCGTCTCCATCGTCAGCAAGAATCGGGGGTGGGAGGGCCTCGGACTCTCCGTATGAGTCCCGCCCTACCGGCGAGTTCGGAGGTGCTGGCTGCTCGGGGGGCAGCTCTACCCCAGCGCCTCCCCCACTCGCGGGTGCCTCTCCTTCACCCCGTGGAGGTGCGGGGGAGAGGAACGGCCCTGCTCTTCCGGGGTCACCCCTTCTTCGTCTTCATCGTCAAGGGCTCCGGACTCATCCGGGGAAAAGTCCCCATAGGGCAGTCCCACCGCCATCCAAGACCTCCCGCGAGCCGTCGTCTTGGGCACCGGAGGCGGATCCAGGAACTCGGTACCCTGGAGCCCGTAAGCGTTGCACCGCGGCATGGGAGGCGCGACGTCCCTACCCTCGGGGCAGTCGCGCAATGAATGAACTCCCGGCGGAAGGTCGTACGGCGCCCTCGGGAGCAGGAAGAGCATCTTCCCCTTCAACAGCCCTGGCGATACCCAGGACCCCATCTCCTGGCGGGTCTCCCACAGCGGTTGGGACCTGCGCTGCAGAGGAGCAATCCCCCACCGGACGAAGTCACCAGTGATCATAGCGCCGCTCACCTGGCAGTTGCAGAGCTCCGCAAACCTCCTAATGATCTGGATGAGGACCTCGTCCTGAGAGCTTACATCCCTAGAGTTGGCTAAGCTCTCAGCCGGGGCAGTCGGCACAAGAAGGTGGGGGCTAAGACTGTCTGCCTGGATGAGGTACCAGTTCTCCCTCCATTCCCTCCAGTAAGCTTGGATCTTCATCTCCGGATATTGGCGCGCGTTCTCCTGCTTGAGGCAGAAGGACACTCCGCCCGCTATCCACCTTGATCTCCCCATTCGGGGCATGAAGAAATGTCGGAACAATGCCACGGAGGGCATCACACCGACGAACGCTTCGCAAGCGTGTGCGAAAGTTGCAAGGATCAGCACCGCGTTCGGGTGTAGATAGAGCATATGCAGCCCGAACGCCTCCAGGATCGCCATGAAGAAATCCGAAAAAGGGGGAAGTAATCCCATCACCAAGAAGTCGTGGAAGGTCACCACTTCACCATCTTGCTGGGGACCTGTGTCGGACCGAATCTTCAGCTGGTCTCCTCCAATGAATTTCGCGGCCAGTATGCCGCGGGCGCAGGCAATCCTCTCTTTGCTTGCGAATATGCTCGGAGAGAACAAGGCTTGTGTAACCCTCTGTGGGGGAGGAGGGGCGGCCCGAGCGGGGCCCGCCGCTGTCTTCTTCTTCCCGGCAGTCTGCTTCACTTTCCTCACTACTCTTTTCTCTTGCCTGGGCACCATGGGCGGGGGAAGGGGCGGAGCTCGCATCGCGCGGCAAGGCGGAGGGCGACGAAGTGCGATTGGATGGCGGCTTGGGATTTCTGCGATTGGGAGAAGTAACGGCTACAGTTCTCCGAAACCGTGGCTTATAAGGAACACCACGGGTCGCGTCGTGGCCCCGCCGCTCCGGCCGGCACGGGGATCGAGGAGGCGTTCCGTCCGTCGCGCTTCCTCCCGTTGGATTCAAGACGAGCGTTGGCGATCCGCGCGGACCGCAACCTTCACCAAGGAAAAGAAGACCCGTGAGGCGCGCGCCTCCACGAAGCGCGGCCCCGACGGATGGGACAAGACAGTCAGGACCTGACACCGGGGACCCACTTTGACTCTTTTTTGGTCATAGCCCGGCGGCAGAAGGGCGTAGCCACCGGGACTATGCCCGGGGGCTACTGTCACAAAAGTGGAACATGGGGTTCCCCTGATGGGGTCAAAGTGTGTCCACTGCCTATGGGCCCCCCAGGAAGGCGAGCAAGGCCAAGGTTCAAGACTGGCAGATGGGCCCCCCATCTGCCCCATGGCGACGAGACAAGCACGGCATCGACAACTATGGCTAAGGACCAGGGGACCCCCCGAGGCCCCCTTCAACCCGGAAGACGACGCGGAGGTCCCGGGGACCCCGATGCCCGGCAGGAGGCCAGGCTCACCCCCGGGAACCAACCTCCGCATGCGCGAAGAGGATAGGCTTGCCAGCCCTGACTGGAAGCTCCTAGAAGACTTAGGCACTAAGAAGACGAAGGCGTCGAAGGGGGAGAGGGACGGAAAAGGTGTCAGCCCCTGTCCGCCCGACCAGGGAAAGGTGGGCGACGGCACCTAACCCCCTCAAAAGAATACTTGGATGAGAAGAAGCCACGTCACCCCCAAAGAAGAACCCGGAGGGGTTTTCCCACCAAAACCCCTCCACCCCCCAAAGGTGCACCTGTGGGATCCCCTTAGCCTATAAAAGGAGGACCAAGGCACCTGAGGGAAGGGAGGAGATTTCGGACGGATGCCTAGAGAGTCGGAGGCTAGGCTAGGTAGCGCACAAGACAAAGAGTAGCATAGGAGAGAGGTGATCTCCTCCGGGTCAGGATCTGCTCGTCTTCAACCTCTAGCGGACACCTCCCGGGTTCGCACCCGCAAGCACCTCTGTAAGCTACACCATAATATACCACTCAATCCAGACATGCAAGAGTAGGGCTATTAGCCTCCGGGCGGCCTGAACCTGGGTAAACTCCTTGTGTCTCTGCGGTGCATGCTTGTACGTAGATCTCGGGCCTACACGAAGTCTCCCCGGCGGAAGACATTTCCCGGCCTCCTTCGTGCCCCATACCGAACCTAAAAAGGGGGTATCCTTTACTCCCGGTGTTCGTGATCCAAGGCACGACAACCGGCGACATTTCAGTCCGCAATGAACTCCATATTTGCCAATCTGATCAAGAAATGTGTCCTAGTCTTCATGGACGATATTCTCACATACACTCCCACACTTTGAGAGCACATTGCTCACCTCACTTAAGTGTTTTCTCTACTGCAACAACATTAGTTATAAGTTAAACGCAGCAAATGCTCCTTTGCTCAGCAGAGTTTGGAATATCTAGGCCATGTCATCAGCAGTCAAGGTGTGGCCACTGATCCCAGCAAAATACAAGCAGTTCTGAGCTGGCCTGTACCAAGAAATGCCACAGAATTGAGAGGATTCCTTGGCCTCACAGGATACTATCGTAAATTCATTCAGAACTATAGCCTCATCAGTAGAATTTTGTTTGATCTGCTAAAGAAAGATAAAATATTCCATTGGACACCTACACATCAGGCAGCCTTTGATCACCTTAAGAAGCTAATGATGGAAGCACCTGTGCTGGGCCTGCCAGACTTCCAAGCACCATTTACAGTGGAGACTGACGCTTGTAAAAGAGGTGTGGGGGTTGTTCTCTGGCTTATCTCAGGAAAGCCCTAGGACCAGTGGCACAGACAATGTCTACCTATGAGAAAGAATGCCTGACTATTCTCTTAGCAGTGGATAAATGGAGATCCTATTTGCAACACGCTCCTTTCACAATCATTACTGACTACCGGAGTTTGGTACATCTGTTAGACAAAAAATTAACAAGCGAGATGGAGCAGAAGGCATTCATCAAGCTCATGGGACTACAATACAAATTAGTGTATCGCAAGGGCAAGGACAACACGGCAGCAGATGCTCTCTCTCGGCTACCTTCAGCAAATGAACTGTTTGCCATCTCCTCTTGTCGACCACGTTGGTTGGAGTCAATTGTGGAAGGATATGCAACAGACCCCCGAGCTAAACAGTTACTACAGGAACTTATCTTGACAAAAACAAACCAGCAAGGCTATTCATTACAGCAAGGGCTGATTCGCTACAAGGATCGACTCTGGTTAGGGAACAATGTGGAGGCACACAAAGCCATTCTACTCTCCTTACATGACAGTGGAGTGGGCGGTCACTCTGGCTTTTTAGGCACGTATCAACGCATCAAGTCCTTGTTTGCCTGGCCTAAGATGAAAGAACATGTGAAGCAGTATGTTCAAAAGTGGATGGTCTGCCAGCAAGCAAAGTCTGAACATGTGCGCATTCCTGGGCTGTTGAGTCTCGAGCATGATCAGCATGGATTTTGTTGACGAGCTTCCAAAATCAGGCACCTATGACTGCATTTTGGTAATCATCGACAAATTTACCAAATACGGTCACTTCATTCCGCTGTCTCGCCCATTCTCAGCCATGACAGTTGCTCAGAAGTACATTAACACGGTCTACCGCCTCCATGGCCTGCCCAGCATGGTCATCTCTGACAGGGACCCATTGTTCACCAGTAAACTATGGCAGGATTTATTTCGGCTCACTGACACTAAGATGAACATGAGCTTGGCTCACCACCCTCAGACCGACGGCCAAACAGAGAAACTAAACCAGTGCTTAGAAATATACCTGCAATGTGCAGTTCATGCAGCTCCAAAGAAATGGTCCAACTGGCTACCCTTAGCCGAGTACTCGTACAATACCAACTTCCATTCAGCACTAGGCAAGACCCCGTTGAGGTCCTCTATGGTTATAAGCCGAGACACCTGGGCATCAACAACCTATTGTCATCGACACCGACTGACATATCTGGCTGGCTGCAACAACGCCAAGAGACAGCGGTCCTCTTGCAACAGCACCTGTTACGAGCGCAACAACGCTTGAAGTCACAGGAAGATAAGCACCGGACAGAGCGCGAATTCCAGGTCGGCGATATGGTCTACATGAAGCTTCAGCCATACACACAATCTTCAGTTGCTCGCAGGTCCAATCACAAACTCTCATTCAAATACTTTGGTCCATACGAGGTGTTGGCTCGCATTGGCAAAGTGGCGTGCAAGCTCAAGCTTCCCGATGGGAGTCAAATTCACCCGATGCTCCATGTTTCCCAACTGAATAAGTCCGTTCCGGCTGATCAGGTGCACGATCTTTCCCCTTCTCTGCAATTTATTACTGATGTGGATCACAGTGTGCAGCTAGCTCGAGTCTGCAAACACCAATCTGTCAAGCGTGGCCGGGGTTTCGTGCTAGAGATACTTGTTTCCTGGAAAAGCATGCCGGCGTCACTCAGTACCTGGGAGTCAGAAGATCTACTTCGTCACACGCTCCCCGGATGCTCCTGCTTAGGGACAAGCAGACTTTCAAGGGGAGGGGACTGCTATGACACCAGTCCGTAAGCAACGCAGAAGAAGTGACATCAGGCGGGCTATGAGCCGGGAAAAGAAGACCAACAAGATGGCGGCCCAGCCCACCATAGCAGAAGCAACGATTGGCGTTATAGCTAGCTAAGAGAGAAGTGAGCGAGGCATCGATGAATCATTGTAACAGACTCCTACCTGCTCCTCTCTTCCTTCCCAAGCAACTCTCTCTCTCTAGAACACATCTGTATCTGAGATTGGATCCCGCTACCTGTGCGTGACGCGACGGCAGTGATCTAGATCGTAGCAATCCACATACCACATCCACCTAGGTGGTTCGTTAACTTAGTAGAATTTTCATTACCAACTTTTATAAAACAAATTTACAGCATGGCAATGATAATATCTACTAAGTTAACAAATAGGTGCTAGACTCTTAGGAATATTTAGAGTAATACTAAACAGGTCTAACATAGCATAGTAATAAAACCTGACATGCAATTCTACTTAGAAAAAGTAAACTACAATGCATATCAAAATATTTAGGACTTTCATGTGTGAGCATCACTTGCCTTTGCAGGAGTTGCAGGTGCAACAATTGCAAACATTCTCCGGACTCTCCGAATAATCTAAACAATTCACACAAGGCAAGAATAAATATACAAGCAAAATAATCACACAAAAATACTTGATATGCATGAAATGCATTTTAAATCACAATTATTAATTCAACTATATTTTCTGCTTTTGAAATCATGCATGATGTAATAAGACCCAAAAATGCAATTTAGAAATAAATAATCTATTTTAAATTCCCAAAACAGGCATACACAACATTTAATTAAAACAATGCTACAACTATTTTTTTTATAAAAACAGGGAATGGCTCTACTGGACAGAGGGCTTTTAAACAAATCTAACACAAGTGGATTCACCCAAAAAGCTATTTTTAAACTAAAGTTATGTCAAATTTACTCAAACTCCACATTTGAAATTTGAATAAATAAAACTTTGTCAAAACAGAAAACTAACAGATCTAAAATAATCTACAGATCCAGAGGATTTAACAAATATAAAGTTTGTTAAATTTGTCCAAACCAATAAAAAGTTATTAAGGTTTGAATTTGCAGGGAATTTTCTGCAAAACTGCCAATTAAACTAATTCCGGGAAAAACTAGAAAATCCTCCTCCACGTGGCGCTCTCCGATTGGCTGTCTTCTACTGACTGAGTGCTGACTGGCGCTGACTAGGCGATGATGTGGCGGCTGACTGGATCTGCTCCTGGGCCATTGGATCTAGATCTAATGGTTAGATCTAACAGTAACGGTTCAAATTAAGTGATCTAATCGCGGCCGATTAAACAAGATCCGACGGTCAGGATTCTAGGGTTTTACAGCGAGGTGGTGCTGGTCCCCGGAGAAGACGGTGCGTGGTGGCGACGGCTTGGGCATCGTGGGCACTGGCGCTCAGGTGGTCCCCGGATATGAAGAAGTTGCCGACGGCGTGCACCGCGACAAGGCAGATCCGATGGTGAGGTGGCATCGTCGAACTCGTCGTGGAGCGGCGGTGAGGTCCGGCCGGAGCGAAGGCGGATGTCGGTGAGCCTCGGTCGAGCACGGGATCAACGATTTGGCTGTGAGAAAAATTCGAACAAGAGGTCAAGGAGGTGCGCGAGGACACGGGAAGATGAGGAGGACAAAAATGGGCGGCACGGGCTTGGTACCTCGGCCGGAGTTGAAGAAAAATGGCCGCGGACGGGCAGACCTCCAGCGAGAAAATACGCCGGCCTGGTGGCGCTATACGACGGGCAACTAAAGGGGAAATGGAGAGGAGAGGGAGAGCTTTTATAGGGAAGAAACGGGGCACGGAATAATGCTCTTAATCATGAGAAATCACAGGGAGAAATTATCGGCCGAAATTTGTGCGGGGACGAGCTAGACGTTGAAGATGACCCCTGACAGGTGGGTCCGGCCTGTCATTGAGTGAGAGAGAGGAGCGGGCTGGGCCGGTGTGCACACACGGAGGAGCTGGGCCGCGGCTGGGCTGCCTTCGGGTTGGCTCGGCCGGGGTGGCCCTTCTCCATTTTTTTGTTCTTTCCTTTTTAAGTTTTCTGAAAACAACCATAACTTTTGAAATACACTTCCAACTTGAGTCAAACCAGTTTGTATAATTTTGTAAAAATAATATTTATTTAAATATACTATTTCGGAATATGTTTACACAATTTAAATTACCAAAATACCCTTGTAAATAAATGGTAATTATTGCTATTTCCCAATTTTGGAAGACAAAAATATAAGAAATAAATTTTTATTTCTTTTGAAAACTTTATAAAACTAGGAGCACAAATGCACTTATGTAATGAAATAATGAATGCCATGCTTGTTTCGAAATTTTCAAAATAAAATATATATAATTTTCAAAAAGTTTTTGATTTTTCAGAATTTTCAAAAATTCGAAAACTTGGGATGTTATAGTCTTCTCGTAGTGAGGTTCTCTCTATATATAAGTGTTTCGCTGCGATGGTTCACACTCTGTTCTCTACGCCTATTCGTGTGTTCCATGCTGACTTTGCTGGCGAGTACATCTCTAAGATGTTGTGAGGTTTTCTTGTGGATCAGGGTACTCTTGCTCAGTTCTCCTGTCCTGGTGCTCATGCTCAGAACGGCGTTGCTGAGCGCAAGCATCGCCACCTTCTTGATATGGCTCATGCGATGACGATTGCCGCCTCCCTTCCGCCTCACTTTTGGGCTGAGGCGGTCTCCACTTCCACCTATCTCATCAATATTCAGCCCTCTTCTACTCAGCATGGCGGCATTCCTCTCGAGTGTCTTTCAGATCATTCTCCGTATTATTCGGTGCTTCGCTTGTTTGGTTTCGTTTGTGTTCTCCTTGCCCCCCATGAATGCACCAAACTTACCGCTCAGTCTGTTGAGTGTGTTTTTCTTTGGTATAGTGATGAGCATAAGGGTTATCGGTGTTGGGATCCTCTCGCTCGTCGGATGCGGATTTCCCGGGATGTGACTTTTGATGAGTCTCGTTCCTTCTACCCGCGTCCATCCTCCTCTACATTTTCGGTTGAGGACATCTCCTTTCTCACCTTCCCCGATACACCTCCCTCGGTGCCCCATATTCCTACTCCTCTTCAACCCACTTTTGTTGATCCGGCCCCATCCTCTCCTACGTCATTGGCGTCTTCCTCTCCCTTGTCGCATGACTCTCCACCTCCATCACCGATGTCTTCCCTGTCCCCACCTCCATCACCTCTGGTGGTTCCTCCTTGTCCCTCTTTTCCTTTCCATTACACTCGTCATCCACGTGTTGTGGATGAGTCCACTTATGTGCCATCTACTTCTGGTGTGTCATCTTCTTCTACTTAGCTGACTTATGGTCTTCGGCCTCGGCCTTGTCCTCCCCCTGGCCGCTATTCTCCTGACCGATATGGTCTTTCAGCTGTTGTTGAGCCGACTTCTTGTCGCAATGTTGTTGCTCATCCTGAATGCAACTTGCGATGGCAGAGGAGATTGCTACCGTTGAGCGCACTGGCACATGGGATCTGGTTTCTCTTCCTCCTCGTGTTCGTCCCATCACATGTAAGTGGGTCTATAAGATTAAGGCTCGCTCTAATGGATCTCTTGAGCGTTATAAAGCTCTTCTTGTGGCTCAGGGTTTTCAGCAGGAGCATGGCCGTGATTACGATGAGACATTTTCTCCTGTGGCCCATATGACCACTGTTCGCACACTTCTCGCTGTAGCTTCTGTTCGACACTGGTCTGTGTCTCAGCTTGATGTTAAGAATGCCTTTCTTAATGGTGAGCTTCGCGAGGAGTTTTATATGCAGCCCCCACCTGGGTATTTTGTTCCTGATGGCATGGTTTGTCGTCTTCGTCGCTCTCTCTATGGCCTTAAGCAAGCCCCCCGCGCCTGGTTTGAGCGCTTCACCTCTATGGTGACTGCTGCTGGTTTTTCTCCTAGTACTCATGATCCAGCATTGTTTGTTCACCTTTCTGCTCGTGGTCGGACTCTTCTTTTTCTATATGTCGATGACATGATCATCACTGGTGATGAACCTGAGTATATTGCCTTTGTGAAGGCATGTCTTAGTGAGCAGTTTCTTATGTCTGATCTTGGTCCTCTTCGCTATTATCTTGGGATTGAGGTTTCTTCTACCTTCGATGGTTTCTTTATCTCTCAAGAAAAGTATATCCAGCATCTGCTTGCTCGTGCTTCTCTTAGTGATGTGCATATTGTTGAGATTCCTATGGAGCTTAATGTCCACCTTCATGCTTCTGATGGTGATCCCTTGTCTGATCCGACGCGTTATCGTCATCTTGTTGGGACTCTTGTCTATCTAGCTGTCACTTGTCCGGATATCTCCTATCCTGTCCACATTATGAGTCATTTTGTTTCTACTCCCACTTCTGTTCACTATAGTCACCTTCTTCGTGTTCTACGATATCTTCGTGGCACGATATCCCATCGTCTATTATTTCCCCGTTCCAGCTCGTTGTAACAGCCCCACTTTTGGTAGCTGAAAATATGAGTAAAATTTTCACTTTTTGCATCTCATCTTGCATCATGGCATTCCCTATTTTATTTTTGCTTCACATGAAATAATAAGGGAGCAACAATTAAGAAACCAAAGATGGTGATGTGAATGGTGAACAAAATTCAAATTGAACTTTCATATTTGTCCAGGAAGTCCCAAAGGTAGTTTATAAATATTTTGCAAGGGCATTTTTAATGCAAATGGAAATTATAAATTGGGAGCATCCAAATTGAAGCAAATCACTTTGAATTTCCAAATCAACATAAAATGTCCCAAAAATTCAAAATAAAATATGGTCAGCTTCCTTATGTTTTGTTGAACCTCCCTGAATTTTCTCATAATTTTTGGAAATGATTTGAGGCCTTAATTAAATAGAAAGGGCTGCTGTTTTCATTTAAAAATAAAAACAGAAAAGGAAAATAGCAGGCAGGGGGTTATATGCAAAAACGTCATCTTCTTCACGCTGTAGCGACCGCGCCCCACTTGCCACCGTCGCCGTCGAACTGCGTCGCCACTATCGCCATGCCTCTCGCGCCCTGGCCCTCGTGGAGGATGAGAAGCTCCCCCGTGACCCCCTGCTCTCTCTCCCCCTCCTTTTCCCCCCGTGCAACAAACCCTAGCCTCCCAGCGCCATGTCCGTGACCTAGCCGTGGGCGCCGCCGCATGCCGCCGTCGACTCAGGCCGCTAGGAGCAGATCGAACCGCACCGGAAGCTCGGCCTACTCCCCTTCTTCCTCCTCGCCCAAGCAATCGAGTCGGGACGCTCGGGATCGACGCGTTCTTCCTCGTCTTCTCCGCCTCCGACCGACGACCACCGCCGCGATTGCTGCCGTTGCAGCCCCTCCCCTTCACCGACGAGCACCTAGACGCGCTCAGGGTGAGCACACGGTCCTCCTGGACCTATTCTTTTCGCCCCTCTCCCTCTGGTTCGCCGTAGCTCCTTAGGCCGAGACAGCGCCGCCGCCGTAGCTCGTCGCCGGAGCACTTCCTGGCAACCATTAGGTCCTCTGCGACGCCACCAGGTTCCCCCCGGTGCGTCGAGCGTAGTGCGCCCCCTCCCTGGATCCCTCGTGCACGCCAGTGACGGATCGATGCGCGGCACGCCGCCGGTCACCGCGCCCGCGTCGCGCCGGTCCTGGCCTCCCGCTCCGATCAAACCTGCCCGTCTGCCTCTGGCCGACGTGGCTTGCCACCGTGGCCACTGCCCCACCAGTCAGTGGCTGTGGCTAGCCCAGCCCATGGTGAGAAACTGTTCGGCCTAATTCCTGGCATTTAAATAAAAAGACAGAAATGAATTCAAACTTTGAAATTGCATAACTTTTGAACCACAAATCAGAAAAATGCAAATAATATACCAAAATGCTCAGGAAGGAAATATCTATCTGTTAGTGTGCTTGGTATAATTAATTGGCCAAAATAATTTGCCTTTATTTAATTAATACTAAAATGGCAGAATATAAATCGAATTTAGAAAATCCATAACTTTATGAATTTTGATCCAAAAATTGTGTTTAATAGCTCAAAATGTTCAGTGAACAATGGACTACCACTTTATGCCATTTGAGAGAATTTGAGAATTAAATTTTATTGCTGTTTAAATAAATTACTAAAATGGCAGATTTATTTCCAATTTTAGAAATATCATAACTTGATAAATATTGATCCAAAAATTGCAAATGATATACCAAAATGACCAGCAAAACAAATGCTATCTATCTATGTTAATATCACAGTATGAAAATAACTTTTCCTTTGATGTTAATTTCGAATTAGTTAAAATGATTTAAATTGCATAACCGTTTAAATCACAGTTTCTTCATCGTTAATCAGAAAATTGCAAACGAAGTACCAAAATGATCAGTAGGACAATACGTATCTAATCATGTCATTTTCATGTATTTAGGACCCATATTTTAGTACTGGACAACCTGGATAATAATGCAATTCACTAAGTTAAATATGTAGTTTTAACCCATTAATTGCAATATTTATTTTAGGGGTTCCATTTAACTTGTGGGACATGCCCAATATGATATCAGTGCATAATTTGACCATCTCATCATGATTGTGCATTGCACCTTTGTATTCGTGTTATTTATTTCGTTTCCTGTATTGTTTGTGTATCGGTAGATTCAGGAGTCGAGGTTCCACCACAATACCTCGACGATCAGCGCGACCAGTACTATCAGCAAGGTAAGAGCTAACCTAACCTTCTGTGCATATCTCATCCTATTAGTACAAGTATTTTTCTCCACCATAATATTGCATTCGATTCTAGAAACAACTTTTGGTCAGTGTATAGAGTTTCCTATAACTTGCATGCTCCCTGAACCATTATCTGTTTTCCCTCCTATTAACCATAGGCTGATGTGTTGGCCTGTGATAATTCATATCTGTTGGTATACATGCTTAGCTATGCTTAGACATGCTTAGTAGATTGATTAGTTGTCTGTTATTTAATTCCATGATATTGATGTTGATGAAATGATTCGGGCATGGTGGATACATGTGATGCTTAATTAATTTGCTTAAAAGGCTTGGGTGAGTTGCCATCGGGGATGGAGTTTTGCCTCATCCTTGCCCCTAGGTGCGAGTTCTTGTCTCTAGAACCAAGATCGAGCATGCTTCCAAAGGTGGGGACATATGGAATCCCCTGTGACCGAATAATTTGTGAGGGGCTTGTCAAGGGTCCTCTAGTTTGCTATTTCCTTTTGCGCGTGCGTGGTGTGGATGGAAAAGAAACGATGAGGACGGTGGTGTTTAGGATGTGGCCGCGGGGTAGGGCGTTGGAGGCGCTGAACCTGTCCTTCCGCACACTGATGGTCCTTGAGTAAGCCTCATGCATTGTAAAGGTCTAACCGCGCCCACTCGCCGGCCTTCCTCGGAAGAGGGCCAATTAGGTGAGCCGGACGGTACCAATGGGTAAATTAGTACACCCCTGCAGGGTTAAATCTTTTTGAAAAGCCGTGTCCGCGGTTATGGACGACTTGGGAACGGATATACGAGACCATAGAGAACCTTAATTTAATTGGTATGGCAGCTAAAGGTTGCATAATCAACGTGCGATAAAGTTTCATTTCCTCGAGGGTGATTCGAGGGAGTGCCTTGGTCGATATGAGTGGTGAATTCTGGTTACGGCTGGTTCAAGGTGAACAGAAGAAAGAAAGTTTTACTATCTTATCCCTTTTGAGAAAAACCTTCTGAGTAGTCGGTGCCATGAGTCCTAGTGTTACCCGAAAGGAAAACTAGCTTTCTGCAAAACCAACTACTATACAGCTTTGAAGCCAAACAGCATCGGGCCTATATCGCCCTACTAATTCTTGCGAGTACATTGTACTCAGCCTTGCTTTGTTGATTATTATTTGTTTCAGAGGAGGACGCCACTGAACTGGAAGGTGGGTTCTTTGTCGACATCGACGAGTAGTCTGGGGTTCCCAGGTGGCAGCTTGGGACGTCTCGGAACAGGCTGGCTGGGATATGTTATTTGTAGGCCTCTTAGGCCATAATTTGGATCTTGTTGTTAGACAACTGTATTTTATTCCGCTTGATGTAATGATGGGTCTGTGACCTCTGATTGTGATATTTTTCTATCTTTCTCATATATGAGTTGAACTATGATCTCTTGTGTCGTAGAGTCTGTGATGTGCCAGTTGTTCCGCAGTCTTGGTCTTTTTACTATACGTGAAAGCGATGTCTAAGCTTATGGCATGATCGAGGTGTTGTGTGCCGATGATCCATTCCGAGCACACCTGCCAATGAGTTTTGGCCTGGGATTGGTAAACCCAGTAACCCTCGATTGTGTAGCATGACCGGTTACACAACGTTTCACTGTATAGTTCTGGGGTCGGGGCGCTACAAGTTGGTATTAGAGCAGGACTGCCTGTAGGAAACCCGTTCTATTGGTCGATGTCGAGTCTAGTTGAAAATTATTTATAACCTAAAAATGAGTTGTGAAAACCTTCTTAGGATTCTTTTACTCCTCATCCAACTCGCTCTACTCTGATTTCTTATCTCTCTATTTGTTTTAAGTTTAGGTTCTCAGGGTTGGGATCCTACCGTCCAGTGTTTGTCTCGAGTCCGTGTATCCGTTTGCTATCGCCACGATAACGTGATGTCACCGTGGTTGCCTAAATCTGCTTTTAGCGTAGTGCCATCTTAAATCGCTATATCTGGAAGAACTCTAATTATCGATCCATTCGGAGAGAGATACTAACTGTGTCCTTGTTCGAATCTCCAGAATGGCTCCTCACCGTCGTGCAGGCACAAGTGATGCTGATCCACCGCCGCCACCCTCTATGGCGGAGGTTCTGATGATTATTGAAGAGGGTCGCCTGCGCAACGAGAATCTGCTCGCGCAGTTGGTGCAGCAGGGTGCACGGAGGAACACTGAATGCAACAACCTCATTGAATTCCTGCGATCCCAACCTCCCACCTTTACTGAAGCTAAGGAGCCGCTTGATGTGGATGATTGGCTCCGGGCTCTCGCGCGCAAGTTTGCCGCTCTTCACGTTCCGGTGGCGGAACAAGTCAACTTCGCCACCTACCTGCTGAATGGAGCCGCCAGCTCCTGGTGGGAGATCCATGTGTCGATGTTCGACGCTGGCCATGTCTTCACATGGGCGGAGTTCCGCGCCGCTTTCCGTGCGGCGTACATCCCCAAGCCCATCATGGACCTCAAGAGGAGGGAGTTCCTGGACTTGACCCAGGGACGCATGGACGTCCAAGCTTATGGACGCGAGTTCAACCACCTCTCTCGTTACGCCCCTCGGGACGTGACCAATGATGAGGACAAGCAGTACCTCTTCCGCAAGGGGCTCGCACCTCGGCTCCGCTACGAGCTCCTGCCCTTCAAGTTCCAGTCCTACCAGGAGCTCTACAACCAAGCCTTCACCCGAGTCCGAATCGATATTCATCCCGGATAACCCGGAACCCGGCGTCGTCCCGATGGACGTGGATGTCGGGAGCAAGCTGCAGGACTCGGGGACTGCTCCGCAGGACCCGGGGACTTCCATGGATGTCGAGTACATTCAGCAAGACTCGGCGACTACGCTGGAAAATTGGAAAGCCGCTTGGCGGAACTCGGGAACTCCTTGGGAGGACTCGGGGACTCGCCAGCCTACATCGGGTGTGGTGATGTCAGTTGATGCAATGGAGATCGACGAGCCTGTACTCGGTACTCGCCCGGTACCGGCGTGGGCACAACCCATCATGACATTCATGCTAGATGGTAGTCTACCAAGTGATGAGGTCTCGGCCAGACAGATACAGAGACGATCCAAGTCTTTCACCATCATCAATCATGAGTTGTACAAAAGAAGCGTGACCACCGTCCTTCAGCGCTGTGTCGAACCAGAAGAGGGGGAAAAGATTCTCCAGGATATCCAGCAGGGGGAGTGCGGTCATCACGCCTCTTCTCGAGCCATAGTAGCTAAGGCATTCCGATATGGGTTCTACTGGCCCAGTGCCTTGCAACAAGCAGAAGACATTGTCCGAAAATGTGAGGGGTGTCAGAGGTTTGCACACAAAATTCATATGCCGACCTCCGCACTCAAAACTATCCCCATCACTTGGCCATTTGCAGTATGGTGTCTAGATATGGTGGGACCGTTCAAGCCGGCCCGAGGTAACATGACTCACATCCTGGTGATGGTGGACAAGTTCACCAAATGGATTGAGGTAAAACCAATAAGAAAGTGCGATGGCCGCACAGCCGTGTCATTCTTAAAGGATATTATCCTAAGGTATGGTCACCCGCATAGAATTATCACGGATAATGGCACCAATTTCGCCGAGGGAGCCTTTGCTCGGTTTTGCCAGGAAAAGAGAATCCGACTAGACCTGGCATCGGTTGCACATCCGCAGTCCAATGGACAGGTGGAAAGATCAAACGCCCTAGTTTTATCCGGCATCAAACCTCGGCTAATTGAGCCACTGATGCGTGCTCCGGGTTGTTGGCTGGATGAGATCCCGGCGGTGCTGTGGAGTCTAAGGACTACTCCGAATCGCTCCACTGGCTATACGCCATTTTTCTTGGTATACGGAGCAGAGGCAGTTCTGCCAACCGACATAGAGCATCACTCGCCAAGAGTCGCATTATATACCGAGTCAGAGGCAAAGGAAGCCCGGGAAAATGATGTCGATCTGCTCGAGGAAGCACGAGAATTGGCATTGTCCAAGTCATCGATTTATCAGCAAAATCTCCGACGCTATCACAGCCGGAAAATAAATCCTCGCAAGTTCCGAGAAGGAGATTTGGTGCTTAGGCTTGTGCAGCGCACCGCCGGAATGCACAAGCTGTCACCTCCTTAGGAAGGGCCATTTATTGTGAGCAAGGCTTTGAACAACGATGCATATTATCTTATAGATGCTCAGGCACAGGTGAAGAACAGGATGGACAGATCCGGAGAGGAGACCAAACTACCTTGGAATGTAGGTCTTCTTCTCCCTTTTTACTCTTAAGGACTCACTGTATGTATCTCGAAACCTTGAAATAAAATGTCGGCACCCCGAAATGAAACTCGGGGACTGCCTTGCTGTGAATTTTGTGTTGTATGCATGCTTATCTCTGTTTCATGTATGTCGGTCGGCTCCAAAAATCGTGCTTCCATGTCTGCAAGTATTGTATTCTATGTTTTTGTGATTTTGTGACCCGACTGCCAAAGAAACCATAAATGGTAGGCAAGGGCAGAGATTGCAAGGCGTAGTAAACAAAAAAACAGACTCGGGGACTCGGTCCAGGAGCGATTCGGTTTCTTTTTGTGTCCTTTTGTTTTATGTCGGATGGCTCTAGACCATATCTCAAAGTTTTGAGTATTGTATGCTAAGTTTTGCTGTCTCGTGACTTGACTGTCAAACACCGAAAAAGGTAGACAAGTGCTGGGATTGTGGCACCTAGTACACAAGAAAACAAACTCGGGGACTCGGCCCAAGTGCGATTCGGCATAAACTGTTTTGTTCTTAACTTATATGTCGGATGATTTCGAGCTTTGACTCAAAAATTTTAGTATTGTATGCTGTATCTCGGTAATCTTGTGACTCGACTGTCAAAACGCCGAAAAATGGTAGACAAGAGCAAAGGTTGCAGAGTATGGTAAACGAGAAAATAAACTCGGGGACTCGGTTCGGAATGATCCGGCATACTAATAACCATGCTAAAAATGTGCAAAGTAAAGAACCAAGTGCCAAACATAAAGAGCTTAAGGTTTATATTACATTTGCACCCGGCATTCCGGGGATTTGATGATTTGAGTTTTTGCTGAGTCTAGGCAGCAGGATCCTAGCTACTCGGAGCAGAAGGAGCAGTGTCGGTCGAGGCCGGTTCCTCGGTCGTGACCTCGGTCGTAGGCGCAGGAGCGGTGCATGTGGCTGTGCCGGGAGGAGTGTCGGCTTGGATCTCCTCGTCGACTTGTTCTTCGTCTTCCTCTTCGCCCTCGTCAGCGTACTCGATCTCCTCCGCTTGAGGAACCCGCTGGCCCAGGACAAAGCTATGCACCGGAGCATACTGGATGAGGGAGTGAGCCAGCTCTTGGCGACGCTGGATGAGCTCCGGGTTAGAGATCCACTTTGATCCGTCACGCACGGTCTTGAGCATCTCGAGGTTGAGTCCCTCGTACCAAGACAGTACATATGTTAACGCCTCGTCCGCGCTGACTCGGGCAGCGGACGATCGCCAATCATCGAGTCGCTCTTCACTACCCATCAGGCACCTAGCCAGTTCACCAACGGTCTTGGGATGCTCACACCCGGGCCAAAGGACGCTGTAAGCCCGGATCGCAGTGGAGAGGAGTTCCACTCCGACAGACTTTAGCGGTGTCATCGGCGCCTTCAAGGCCACCAGGTGGTCATCCATGTCCCACTCAGCCGAGATAGGACCCTACAGGATCTTCTTCTGCCGGAACTTGTTGGTGCTGTTATCCGCGGCAGTCTTGGAGTGGGGGAAGTTTTCTAAATCAAAAAGAGCTAACACCAATGTAAGATACATGGAGGTAAAAATGGAATATCGGGTAGTAACAGAAAAGGAGGAGACTTACTATCGAGCTGGCCGTTGATGGAGGCAAATTCTCCCACCCACTGGGTAATCTTGGCCTTCATGGCTTGGAGCTCACCCTCCGCCGAGGTTATGCGAGACTCGGACTCCACAAGGGACTCCTTGAGCTTCTGAGTCTCTTCATCTCGGAGCTGCTTTTCCTCGGCGGCGGACTTCTCCACCTCGGCAGCGTGGCCCCGAGATTTCTCCAGCTCAGCCCTCAGCCAGGACACCTCTTCCTGCTCCTTCTTGAGCTCGGCCTGATGCGCAAGATCGCGCTCTTTCTGTTCGGCTGTGCCGAGATAGCAGGGTCAGTAGGAGAAAACTGATGCAAGTGCAAGTTGAAAGACAAAGTGTGACTTACCCTCGATCTCTGAGATTCGCTTCTCCAGGCCTTCAGCCTTGGCCTCCGAGTCAGCCATCTGGCTCAGCTTGGCTCGCAGCAGCTTGTACTTATCAGAGAGTTTTTTGTGCTCCAAGAGGAGCCTGCGGTGCACCTGTGTATGCTTGGTCATGCAAACCTGGAAAGAAGAAACGTTAGTCTTGTTGGTGAAGATTCAGGCCGAGTTATCCTTACTCGACCAAGTCAGTCTTACTCAGCCGAATCTCGGTCACTCGACCCGAATCTCGGGGACTGGGGATAGATGATATCTGCGTTAAAGAAATAAACCGAGGTATCGTTATTCAGAAGAACTTACCGCGGTTGCTTGGTCGGCCGCGAGAAGGACAGCTTTGGCTGCGGACATCTTTTGAGCCACTAGGCTCGGCCCCGCCGGATGCTCTGAGACCAGGCCCGCTGGTGACTGCGAGCTCACTTCGCTCAGGTTGGCAGTGTTCCAGTACATGTTGTAATGCTCAAGGGAGCCCAAGCTTTTCCCGCTAAGGGTTTGCAGCGGGGCAAATCCCCATCTGGCAGTCTGGATGCTGGATGATGTCGCTGCGCCTTGACTCGGTGGCACAACCAATTGCCTTTCTGGGTTAGCCGACACCGTTTTCACCGGTGCCTTTCCAGTTGTTATCCCGATCGCAGGAACCAGGGCTTTGGAGGTTTGCTGCTGTGGCTGTGCCGGTGGCGGTTGTGGTTTTGCCGTCGACGTCGATTTTGACGGTGATGGTTGTTGCTTGTGTTTCTGTTGCTGTGGCTGCGGCTGTGTCGGTGGCGGCGTCGGCTTGGCCGGCGGTGGCCGTTGCTGCTGTTGCTGCAGTGGGGGTGTCTGCTTCTTCTGTTGCTGCTGTTGCTGCGGTGGGGGTGTCTGCTCCTTCTGCTGCGGTTGTTGCTGTGGTGGTTGTGGTGGTTCTTGCTACTGCTGCTGACTCGGTGGCTCCGAGTCCTCCGGGACCTCGGTCCGATCTATCTCGGGGGCCGAAGAGCTGGCCCCAGGATCCACAGTTTGATTGGGCGCCAGAGTCTCGGTCGCGATCGAGTCTACATTCCCGGCACCGGATCCCGGAGCCGAAGTATCGGCAGCAGGACTCGTCCTTGGTGGACTTGGCACCCGGGTGTCGTCGGGTCGAGGCGGCGTCGGTGTCCTCGGAGGGACCCGGTCGGTTGACCCGGTCGTAGGAACCTCCAGAGGAGCCATGCTATAAGGCAAAACAGCGAAGTATATAAGGTCAGAAGGAGAAAAGCAGAAAAAACAAGTGTAATCAAGAGTATAAGGTTTATGTCGGCAAAAGGGAATCTTACCCCTTGGAGACAGGGCGTTGGTGCTTCACAATCACCTTGTTCCTCGGCTTCTTCCACGAAGGACCCGAGGTGCCGGAAGTTCCGGCATCTGCGGATGCGGCCGCTGGGCGCTTCCGAACCACACCTTTGGGTCCCACGGCGAGGGGTGCCACCTCGATCACCTGGTCGTCTGAGTCAGCTGGGGACGAGGACACCGGATATGAGAACGCAACTGGACGAGGATCATACACCTCTAAAATCCGACAGTCGTCATCTTCGTCCTCAGACCACTCTCGGAGGGAGGAAGCACGAGTCTTACCCGCGGCGGGAACTGAGCCGACATCAGGAATCGGCACGTTGTCATCATCGTCCGGATCTTCCAAGTCGGCTTCGACCCGGTCCTTACCCCAGTTGGCAGAGGGGTTCTCTCCGTCCTCCTTCAACTGCCGGCCGAATCGCTGCATAGTGGAAACGGGAAAAGATTAATACAAAGAACAGAGTTGCACCGACATAAGAGTTTATGTCGGCGAAAAAGTTATGTCGGTTGAAGTTACTTACTTTCGGTGGAAGATTGCTCCGGCTGTGGGGTTCCTTGCCCCATTCCCATTCCTCCGGCATCTTCGTCCGGGCTACGGCCTTGATGCGCCGCCAGATCTGGGCGTTGTCCAGCTCAACGGTGCTTACCCGGGTCGGATCCAGCGGTCCACTCATGTGGCAAATATTGTGGACTCGGCGCTGGAGGGGCAGGACCCGGCGGCTGATAAATGTTGCGAGCAGGTCGTCGGCCGTCATTCCTTCGCCCTTGAGCTGCTCGACGACCTGGTGGATGTGGTTGACCTCCTCCACATTGTCCCTTGGGTAATACGTCTAGTTGAGCTGTGCGGTTGGAGGGCCGATGGCGAATCTCGGCAGGTTGACCATGTCAACCTCGGTCGTGTTCTTCACGTAGAAGAAGGAGCGCTGCCATTTCCGGCATGACTCCAGACCGAAGATCCGGGGAAAGATGGAGCCGCGCCGAGGTGTGACGGTGGTGGCCCCGCACTGTGTCATCTCTTTGGGCGTGTCCGGGTCAGCAGGATTCGGGACGACCTGTTTCCGGAAGTGGAAGTATTTGGACCACACGTTGAGGGTGGGCCAGAGGCCGAGGTAACCCTCGATGAAAGAAACGAAGGCAGAAAGTGTGGTGATGGCAGTAGCCGGGAGTTGATGAGGTTGAAGACCGAATTTGTTGAGAAAGGTGCGGAAGAAGGCGCTGGCGGGTAAACCGAATCCTCGCTCGAAGTGCGCGATGAAGATGACATACTCTCCTTCTCGTAGATCCGGCGTGGTCTCTAGACCCGGAAGCCGACACTCCACTTCGGCNAAGATCCGGGAAAGATGGAGCCGCGCCGAGGTGTGACGGTGGTGGCCCCGCACTGTGTCATCTCTTTGGGCGTGTCCGGGTCAGCAGGATTCGGGACGACCTGTTTCCGGAAGTGGAAGTATTTGGACCACACGTTGAGGGTGGGCCAGAGGCCGAGGTAACCCTCGATGAAAGAAACGAAGGCAGAAAGTGTGGTGATGGCAGTAGCCGGGAGTTGATGAGGTTGAAGACCGAATTTGTTGAGAAAGGTGCGGAAGAAGGCGCTGGCGGGTAAACCGAATCCTCGCTCGAAGTGCGCGATGAAGATGACATACTCTCCTTCTCGTAGATCCGGCGTGGTCTCTAGACCCGGAAGCCGACACTCCACTTCGGCCGAGATCCGCCGAGTCCGGATCAACCAATCTACCTCGGATCGGGAGACGTCGGAGCCTTCCCAGGCCGCCCGAGTAGATCCTTCCACGACTCCCTCTTCCACCACTTCAACCATGTCGAGGTTGGAGTTGTCCGACATGTCGGTGAAGAGATGCCGAGATCTGAAAAAGAGGTGCACGGGCGGTGAGATTAACATCATTGCAGTGAAGAGAGAAAGGAAACAAAAGAAGAAAAAAAGTAGTACAGCGAAAAAAGGACCGGCGGTGAACCGCAACTGCGGCGGCAAAGTCACCGGCGGCGCGCGATGCGGCGCGGCGATGAAAAAGAAGAAGAACTGTGAAGAGCATGCAAGCAACTAATCTAGATGCAAAATGCGCAAGAGGAGAAAAGGAAAGGAAGAAAAAGAACTTACCGTGGCGCTGCGGTGTACGGCGGCGAAGACCTGCGCGCTGTGCGTCTGCGGCGTTGGTGTGCTGGTGCGTACGGCGGCGGCGCTGTGCGCGGAGAGGTGCGGCGGTGCGGTGCTCTGTGCGCTGGGCTGCGAGAGGAAGAAAGAGAGGAAGAAGGAGTGAATGCGGAGGGGGAAACAGTTGCCCCCTCCCCCTATTTATGAACGGCCGGAGGAGATCGTGGGCGCGGGATTTTCTGCGCACGATCCCGTAACGGACGGGGAATAGCTGCCGCATGATCTCCGCCGCGATTCCCACGGTGGCATAACTGCCACACGATCTGCCCCACGATGGGCCATAGGGAGCCAACGGCTCTGTGCGGCGCACCCGATCGGGCGAGACCCGAGGCGACGCGCAGCGGTGCGGTCGAGACTGCACTTGAGTGCTGGCGTGGGCACAGTATCCAAGGCGACCGGCGTGACGCAAGTGGCGTGCGTGCCAGTGGCACATCCATCCGCGCACGAAAACCGAGGCGTCAAGCAGAGATGTTCTGCCACATAGGGGAACCGATAACTCGGAAAAGCCGTGGAGTTCTCCCCTAAGTCGGAACGATCCGACGTAAGGTATGATAGCAAGTTGGGATGCAAATTGCTTCCCGACATATGAATTTCGCCGGCGTATGTTATGTCGGCAGTCAGTAAAAATGTTGGTTTTCGGGTAAACCTGCCGTGGCCCTTCATCCGAGGCTGCAGGACCGCACCAGCTTCGGGGACTAATGTCGGGGGGCAGCCCCCGAGTAGGGTCAAGTTGGCGAAATAAGTGTGGACTCGGAGTTGACCGAGTCAATGGTAAACCGACATACCATACAGGCTTACCCGGAGTCGACCGGGTCAAGGCCAACCGACATACCTAGATGTCGGATCATACAGATTATATGTCGGAATCTTCTTTGTTCTTCTTGTGTGCAGGGAAGGAGAAACCGAGTCATGAGGTATCTCGCATGCTTATGCCGGATCGGGAGGAATGAAGCTCTATCTCGGCACCTGGTCAAGGCTCATGTCTTGTCCCTACAATCACGGGGCAGGCGTCCTGCCACTGGCAGGACATGACATGCTGCCTACTTCTTGACTCGGTGGTCATGGTATGGGGAGTCAGACCTCCATGCTGCTGACCGAAGCAGTACCGTGGAGCAGTGCACAGGAGTTGATGGATTCGACATGCCACGCAGGCATGACGGAAGTAGTCAGAGGCCCAGACGTGGCCACAGTGCTGCCTACGCCAGCACCAACGTCAGCCGTAACCCTATGCCCTGGGTTTCCCTATATAAGGAGGACCAGAGGCTCCTCTTACGGGGACGCTTGGACGATCCCAGACGCTTCACGAGACACTTTAGATATTTCCTCAAGAGCCAACAGAGAGCCAAAAAGCTGTTCCGAGACTTGGTAGAGAGCCTAGAGCTCGTAGTTCATCTCATACAGCTCAAGGAGCAGCTTGTAACTCAGTTGTAATCCACCATATATAGATCAGACAAGCAGGAGTAGGGGTGTTATCTCCTCACGAGAGAGCCCCGAACCTGGGTAAAACCGTGTGTGTGCGTGTGTGTTTTCTGTGTGCGTCTTCACGCGGTAACCCTCCCCGGTGCCTCCAGCGTCCATCGGCCCCAAGTTAAGCCTACCTATGGCATCTGTTCGTGCACCACCACGACATTACTATACATGATAGCTATGTCTGAGCTTATGGCATGATCGAAGTGTTGTGTGCCGATGATCCATTCCGAGCACACCTGCCAAAGGTTTTGGCCTGGGATTGGTAAACCCAGTAACCTTTGATTGTGTAGCATGACCGGTTGCACAAAGCTTCACTATATAGTTCTGGGGTCGGGGCGCTACAAACCCGCCACAACCCACCCTATGCAGGTCTACGTGGTTAATGAGAGGACCGGTGACTCGCAAGGAGCACAAGATCCCCGTGAAACCATCACAATCAGTGAGGCCGCAATGGCTAGAATAAAAGCGGCTATGCACGATGCAACCCCGCTCGGATCCGACGCAACGAGGGAAGAGCTGATGGTTTACGATCGCCTCCTCCACGATCAGGCCAAACGCTTGAAGAGACGAAAGGTAGAGCTTGACGACCGACAGCGCCGCGCACAAGAATCAAGTGAGCAGAGAGCAGCATTGTCGTCCCTCCGCTCCTCCGCATCGGTGCACACCCCCAGGGAGCGGGGGCACACTCACCATCGCTCAAGGCTCGACGAGATGCCCGAGGGATCCAGGCGGGAAGCGACTCGAAGCCTCGAGTCCTCCTTCAACACGGTAGATGCAAACGGCCGCGTGCTACCCAAAACGCCACAAGATGCTGCCATGGCATTAGCAACATATTTGCTCACCACGCAGCTTCAAGATGACGATCCGCGGGCAGAATTGCACATGCAGATGATACGAGGAGTCGGTATGCTCGGAACCGCGTTGCAAACTGCCGGGTCACCAGCCACAGCAGTGGAACCAGTGCACCCGCCGCCCAGACGCAAACGCCATCGAGAAGCTTCACCTCGGCACCACATCGAGCCTCAGCAAGATCATCCAACAGTGATAGCACGTGACAGGCGTGCGCAGGAAACAGTGGATCGGAATCGCCGAGCACGCGGTAAGGACCGTAGCATGGCCCCGCGTGTGGTAGTCGAACAAAACCACACCGGACACGAGGAGAACCGGAGGGCACCAGACCCGGAGGAAGAGGAAGACAAGCCGTGTGGATCCAAGTGTTTCATCCGTCACATACGCGAGTCCCGCATGCCAACAGGATTCAAGTTGACATCGAAAACTTCAAAGTACGATGGACTGCATGAGCCGAAAACTTGGATAGAAGATTACCTCACGGCGGTACAGTGCCAGGGCGGTACGCGAAACACAACGATGCAGTATCTGCAACTACAGCTTACGGGTTCGGCACGCGCATGGCTTAAGAGTCTACCCGCAGACACCATCGGGTCCTGGAATGACTTAGTCACCACGTTCACCCAAAATTTCCAAGGCACATATAAGCGCCCGGCCACGGCAGAAGAGCTCAGAACTTGCGTCCAAGGATCAAGTGAGTCACTGCGCTCCTACAGCTAGCGCTGGACAATAATGAAGAACACCGTGGAGGAAATATCAGAGGAAAATGCGGTAGATGCCTTTGCACGAGGATTGCGAAGGCGCGAACTCAAGGAAGAACTGGGACGACGGAAGCCGAAGACGGTGGCCCAGTTGATGGATGTCGCCAACGACTAGGCAACGGTGAGGATTACATGCGCAACGACCGGCCCAGGGGACATGATGATCGCGACTACCAGCAAGACTCGGGGCGAAACCGTGGGTATGACCCCAGGAAAAAGAGGAAGTTCCCCAACTTTGACCCAAATGAGCTAGCCGAGATGGTAGCGGCAGGCTTCCACAATGATCGAGTGGGGAATCGCCGCAGGAAGGAGTGGCGACAGCGGCAGCCTGAGCAGGACGGAGAGCAAATGCTCACAGCCCATGCCCTTTCCACCCGTACAAGGATGAGCACGGCAACATCAATTCGGGTCACCAATTGAAAGATTGCCGCAAATTTGAGAAATTATTGGAGGCATACAGGCAGATCCATCAAGCCGCGCAGAACAAAGGGTATTCAGCAATTCCGGGAATGATGGCGCAAGGTGCACCCGAGGCACTACCACTCCCCCCGCCACAACTGGCATCCGTGATACAGCGGGTGCCACCACCTCAGCAATTAATACCACCCCCGGCTGCGGCAGAGGGTTTCCCCGCCCTGGTTGGTCATGTAGGAATGATACAAAAGGGACGTCCCTCGAACAGGACCCAAAAGTTGATAACCCGGCAGGTCAACTTAGCGGTCTCAGCACCTCCAGCCACTCCTGACTACCTCAATTGGTCCGAGTGCAGCATCACGTTCTCAAGAGAGGATCATCCACCCTAGGTGCCACGACCTGGTCATGCTGCCTTAGTATTCGGAACTCAAATCGGTGGGTACGTCATGAGTAAAGTCTTCATGGGCGGCGGAAGCGGCATCAACATCATCTACGCCAGCACACTGCGCCACATGAAGATCTCGCTCGCAGCTAGCCTTGTAGACTCTGACACTTCATTCCATGGAATAGTACCCGGGAAAGCTGTATATCCCTTGGGAAAAATCCATCTGGATGTAGTCTTCGGAGACCCTGCAAACTTCCGAAAAGAGAAAATCGAGTTCGAGGTCGTCGACTGGCCTTCACAGTACCATGCCATCTTGGGCCGACCGACATTCACAAGGTTCATGGCCGTGCCACATTATGCATATCTTCTACTCAAGATGCCAGGACCAAACGACACAATTACTGTTCGAGGAGACTACCGAACATCGGATAGCTGCGACAGGGACTTCAATAAGATCTCCGAGTCATTTGGGATGCACGAAGAACTCTCTCAGTTGAGCTCTTCGACTGATTACAGCCTTCCACCCGTAACTCAGTCGACAGCACCCGACAGAGACTACCGGACATCGGATAGCTGCGACAGGTACTTCAATAAGATCTCCGAGTCATTTGGGATGCACGGAGAACTCTCTCAGTTGAGCTCTTCGACTGATTACAGCCTTCCACCCGTAACTCAGTCGACAGCACCCGACAGAGACTACCGGACATCGGATAGCTGCGACAGGTACTTCAATAAGATCTCCGAGTCATTTGGGATGCACGAAGAACTCTCTCAGTTGAGCTCTTCGACTGATTACAGCCTTCCACCCGTAACTCAGTCGATAGCACCCGACAGAGAGTTCAACAAGAGCAGCGACACAAGAACCATCAGGTGCACCCAACGGATCCAACCAAAACAGCAATCGTATCCGCCAATCTGCCACCCCCCCCCCCCCCCCCCGCATAGGAAAGCGCGCTCGTCGAGTTCCTCCGTGAGCATTGGGAAATATTCGCTTGGTGTCCCGCGGACATGCCAGGCATACCGAGAGAACTCTCCGAGCATGCACTTGAAATACGCCCTGAGGCCAGACCAGTCAAACAGTCCCTCCGGCGTTTTGCGGAACCGAAGCGTAGGGCCATTGGCGAAGAAATCAACCGGCTCCTCGCAGCCAAGTTTCTCCGGGAAATAAAACAAGCCACCTGGGTATCAAACCCCGTCCTTGTCCCGAAGAAGAACTCGAAGGTGTTGTGCATGTGCGTAGACTTCACGGCTCTCAACAAGCATTGCCCCAAGAACCACTTTCCCCTCCCACGCATTGATCAAATCATTGACTCGACCGCGGGATGTGCTCGTTTGTCCTTCCTAGACGCCTGCTTAGGCTATAATCAGATTCGCATGAAGGAAGAAGACGAAGAAAAAACATCATTCATCACACCTTATGGTGTATACTGCTACACCACGATGCCCTTCAGCCTCAAAAACGCGGGTGCAACTTACCAGAGGTGCATGCAAGCCTGCCTTAAGGACCAGATCGGCAAAAACGTCCAAGTATATGTGGACGACATTGTCATCAAGACAAAGGACGAAGCCACGCTCCTGGATGATCTGGTCGAAACCTTCGCAGCGCTCAACAAGTACCACATCAAGCTCAACCCAACGAAGTGCGTGTTCGGGGTACCCGCCGGGCAACTGATCGGGTTCCTCGTATCCGCCAGCGGCATCAAGGCGAATCCTGAGAAAATACAAGCAATCCTGTCAATGGAGGAGCCAACCAACCTCAAGGGAGTTCAGCGCCTAGCGGGACGAGTCTCAGCCCTAAGAAGATTCATCAGCAGATTAGGAGAAAAGGTGCTCCCGTTCTATCAGCTACTGAAAAAAGCAGACAAGTTCGAGTGGACAGAAGAGGCTCGCAGAGCATTCGCTGAACTCAATCAGACATTATCAACGAAACCGGTTCTGGTGGCACCCCAGGAACAGGAACCTATACCTGTACCTGGCTGCAACCAAACAAGTAGTCAGTACGGTGCTCGTAGTCGAGCGAGCAGAAGAAGGAAAGATACATGGTGTCCAGCGCCCAATCTATTACGTTAGCGAGGTACTCTCGGCGTCAAAGCAGTGGTACCCGCACTACCAGAAGCTTGCATATGGAGTATTCATGACGACGCGAAAGCTAACGCACTACTTCTCCGAGCACCCCATCACGGTGTTGACAGATGCACCCTTGTCGGATATACTCAACAACCCGGAGGCAACAGGTTGAGTAGCAAAGTGGGGAATCGAATTGTCACCTAGGGACATCACATACCGACCCAGAGATGAGCTCAAGTCCCAGACCTTGGAAGATTTCCTCGTAGAATGGATAGAGATTCAGACTCCAGGTCCCCCGGACCTGTCCAATTCCTGGACCATGTATTTCGACGGGTCGAAAAGGCACGAAGGAGCCGGAGCGGGTGTTATAGATTTCACCCAAAGGAGACAAGCTGAGATATGTACTACAGATGAATTTCAAGAAGGCATCCAACAACGAGGCAGAATACGAAGGCCTATTGCACGGCATGCGATGGCAAAGGCCTGCGGGGCAACGAGACTCGTGATCTATGGGGACTCGAATCTTGTAGTCCAACAGACAATGAAGGCCTGCGACGCAGTGTCTGCCAACATGGCAGCCTACAGGGATCTCTACAATGTCCTAGAGGGAAGCTTCGACGGGTGCGAGTTATGTTACATCGCACCAGGAAGCAATGAGGAGGCTGACACGCTAGCCAACATTGGCTCCACCTGCGCACCCGTACCCGCTGGAGTTTTCCTCGAACAGATAAGCAAGCGCTCCATAGAGTACAAGGACCCCGACGCTCCGGCAGCAACAGCCCCAACCGTCGGCTCCGAGCAACCAGCCGAAGAAAAGAATGAGGAACAGAAGCCAATTCTTATGAGGTCTTCCTCGTAGAACCCTCCTGGACTCAGCCATACATAGCGTATCTGCTACGCCAAGAGTTACCAGAAGACCCAGTCGAAGCCCGCCGAGTCACTCGGCGCAGCAAAGCATTCGTCACGGTCAAGGGAGAGATGTATAAGAAAAGCGCATCAGGGATACTACTGCGATGCGTCGAACCAGAAGAAGGGAGGAAAATCTTACTCGATATCCATGAAGGCATATGTGGACATCACGCGAGTAGTCAGGCACTCGCAGCGAAAACACGACGAGCCGGATTCTATTGGTTATCCATCATGCAGGACGCCAAAGAGATAGTCCGCCGATGCGCTGGGTGCCAACGGTTCGCAACCAAACCTCACGCCCCGGCAACGGAGCTAAACATGATACCAATCGCATGGCCCTTCGCACAATGGGGACTCGACATGGTAGGCCCGCTGAGAAAATCTTCTCCCGGGGGACACACCTTCCTTCTTGTGGCAGTAGACAAATTCTCCAAATGGATCGAGGCCAAACTGGTCACCAACGCGGGTGCAACAGCAGCACTAAATTTCGTCAAGTCCATCATCTTCCGCTTCGGAGTGCCCCACCGCATCATCATGGATAATGGGTCCAACTTCATCGCCGACGAAGTCCAAACATACTGCGAGGAGCTGGGGATAAAGCTCAATTTTTCCTCCGTCGCGCACCCACAATCCAACAGACAAGTCGAGCGTGCCAACGGGCTCGTCAGTAGCGCTCTCAAGAAACGACTTCTCGCACCCTTGGAGAGAGCTGCTGGTGTATGGGCCGAGGAGATACCATCAGTACTGTGGGGCCTGCGCACAACGCCAAACTGCTCAACAGGGTTCACCCCCTTCTTCCTGATACACGGAGCCGAAGCAGTACTGCCTGCCGAGGTCCGCCACAACTCGCCTCGGGTTGCAGCCTATACGGAAGCTGGGTCGAAAACGGCACTTGAATATGGCATAGACGAAGTTGACGAGGCGCGGGACATTGCACTCTCAAGATCGGCGGTCTACCAGCAGAGCTTGCGTAATTGTAGCGATCCTGCCTTTTAAGATAGGCCAAGATCCCTGTGTTCTGTGCTAGTCCCTGGATCGAATAGCTAGCACCACAGTTCAAGATGTAATATCATGCAAATGCGTCAAATATCTATTACATCGAAGATCCAGAAAAGTAAAACATTACAAGTTGCATAGCACAAGGCTAGCATATTACAAAACTCTACAGCGGAAAACATAAATAGCATGGAGTCCTCATCATCTTCATGTGCCACAGGCAGACATGTTGGTTGTAGACTCGAAACCTATAGCATTCCTTACTCATCGTCAGACGAACCTGCAACGATAAAAGCGTTGCAGCCAAAAATTGGTCAGAACCATTTGAATGGATCTGGCAAATGATACTTGTGGACTCATAAAGGCAAACTTCTAACATCTACATGCATATTTGGCTGGTGGAGTTGAAGGCTATTTGCGTAAAGCCAACTTTATCCTATTCTTTAAAAAAAATCATTTTCTTTTCCATTTATTATGTGACGAACATGGCATATCATCCAGTGCTCAATCTCCCTTGTTACACATAAAACAATATCCTCTTAAGAATTTGAGATAAGTGGGAAACTTCCAACTTCTTCAACTCCAGTCGCTCCAAGTTCTCTACTCCTGTCCAGGAGCTCAAAGTTGTCCACCAATAGTGTAATGGCTAAGGAATTCCACAGGAAGTGAGCATATCAATAGGTCAGGTCATCGACCACCTACTAGGTCGCTCACAAGAAGACCTAACGTGAGCATATCAGTAGGTCAGGCACTCAGCCCCCACTATGCCACTTATCGCAAGTCTAAGGTGAACATATCAATAGATCAGGCATCCAGCCACTACTATGTCACTCGCCGCACTCTAAAGTGAACAAATCAATAGATCAGGCATCCAGCCACTACTATGTCACTCGCCGCACTCTAAAGTGAACATATCAGTAGATCAGGCATCCAGCCACTACTATGTCACTCGCCGTAAAGTCTAATATGAACATATCAGTAGATCAGGCATCCAGCCACTACTATGTTACTTGCCGTATAACGTGAAGATATCAATAGGTCAGGCACTCAGCCACCTACATATGTCGCACGTCGTAAATTCTAATTGGACACATCAATAGTTCAGGCTTTTAGCCACCTACTTATGTCACTCGACACATATCAACAGGTCAGGTCATATACCACCTGCATTACCACTTGCAAAAAATCTAACCCAATCCATTCATGCAATCCATGAAACATTTGTTGATTTCACAAACAAAATCTGACATCGGCTACAACAATCTTTTGAAATAGTATCCACATCGTCTACAAGCATGGCTAAGCAAATTGCTTCTACATTGGTTTCTACTAACTTAGTCAAGATACATATGGCTATCCTAACTGGGTTTGCATAGCATAGTAATATAGTAGTACACCTATCATGCATACTACTAAAAACACTAAATGCAATAGACACAAATTAATAGGACATTTATGCTGGAGTATCACTTGCCTTTTTGAGATTCGTCGTTTCTCACACACTCTTGCAAACGCAACAAGAGTCACACTCCGTCCAATCTATCGTATAAAAACGAAACACAACATAAACAACATGACAAGACAAACAATTTATGCAACAATAAAGATGCTGGTCAATTTAATAATCACACCAATAACTTTAATTAATTCTCTGGTTGATATACATGGTGCACAGAAAAGATTTTCAATATTATTAATATAAAGATTTAATGATGCAGTTTAAATTTTATAATAACAATTTATAAGCTTCTGCAAGTTAAATTCGAGTTAATAGTTCAAATATTTTTGAAACTAATGTCTCTGGTTAGAACTTTCAATTATCTAACCGTGGCAAAAAGAAATAATTTATTTCGAATTATTGATTTAAAGTTATTCTATTTTAAGTGCAATTTAAAGTTCAGAAAATCCGGAAATAATATCTCAGTAAAAGTGTGTTTTTATTACAGAAACAGATTATACACATTCATACGAATCCAACGGTATATTATTTATAATTTTCCGATAAATATTTGATTTACTACGGATTTTACAAGATTCAGTCAATTTCTGCAATTTTTAATTGATTTCTAAATAGAGTTGACCGGGGTTGACCTGACTGACGCAGGCTGCTGACTGTACGCTGATCGGGCGCTGACGCGGCTGACACGTGGTGCTGACGGGGCGATGACAAGGACGCCACGTGGCTTTTCCTGATTGGCTCGAATGGATCTGTTTATATAAAAAGATCCGTAATTCAAATCAGAAAACTTAAAACATGAAAGTTGTAGAGAATAAGCTGATCTACTTACCCACCAAAGGGATTTGTGTTTGGTGGCTCGGGTGCGAGGAGATCTGAGATTCCCTTTTTAAAATCCGAAAAGTTTGACCAGTAAATTGGAGAGTTGTGTTAGACGGAATTGGACGATATTTTACGGGGTGATAGATCTTGACGATACGAACAACTTTCGTGTTTACACTGAATGGATTTGGGGTAGTTTTCGTGGACGAACAGTAGCTTCTATACTCAACAATGAATCTGTTTTGTACAGATAAAACCGTTAATCAAACTGAAAAAGTTTCAACAGCAAAGTTATAGAGAATTGATGGATCTATCTACTCACCGAAGGGATTTGGATTTGAATAAACGAGCGGTCGTAGATCTTAGATTTACTCCGTGAGATCTGAAATCTTGCGACACGAAATTCTCCGGCTGTGGTTGATGAAAAGTGGTGGAATTTATCGGGATGGAAAGATCTCGGCGAGGTCTACAACTTTGAAGAAGGGGCCGAAATCAATAGATGGATTTTAGAGGTCGGAAATAACGAAATAAGATTTGGGAGCTTAGGGTTTCGGGAGAACGAAAATAAAAAGTCAAAACCCTGCGACCCTGGGGTTTAGGTCGGTAGATAGGTGCTATCTGGAGCAGGGGTCAAGGGAAAACAAACGGAATCGAAAACGGAGTGTTCTAGATCATATAGGAGTTTGATTGGAGGAAGGTTTAAAAAACGAATTTTTGGACGATCAAACGATTGATCGACCCGACCGTGTCGCGGCTGGGCTGCTGCCCTTGCTGGGCCGGCCGGGTGAGAGAGGAGAGAGAGAGGCCGGCTGGGCCGGTCGGCTGGCTGGCCGGCCCGTTTAGGTTTTTTTTTTCCTTTTTCTGTTTTTTTTATTTCTTTTATAACTTTTGATTTGTGCCTCCAAATCAAGTCAAATAAACTTGTAAAATTTTGTAAAAATCAAAATAATTATTTTAAATACTTTGGAACCTTTTCCAAAATATTTCAAAGTTTGGAAATTCAAAATTTTCAAAAAGCCTATTTGACATCATTATGTCAAATATTTAAAATAGGGTTTTATAATTCCTTTTTTAAACCAAATAAAAAATAAATAATAAAAAAAATCAGAGAAATTAATATGAGTACTATCATTTAAAATTATAAACTCAATAAATTAATTTGGGACAGAACATTTTACTTAAAAGGTTTGATAAATCCTTTAAATATAATTACCCATTTTAAACATGGGCTTTATAAATATCCAAATAAATATTTTATTTCCAAATATTTAAATCTTCAAATTTGAAGATAAAGAAATATTTAAAGTAATATCCCTTTAAAGAAATCAAAATAATCTTCAATGATGGTTTTTCTTGATTTTTGGAGACTTTTATTTATTTAATAATAAAAGTTTTAAATTTTTGTGATTTTTAAAACATTCCAAAATTTTGGGATGTTACACACTACCACCCTTAAAAGGGAATCTCGTCCCGAGATTCGGAGAGGCTAGAAAGAAAGATAGGTTTCGAACCTTCGGGTTTGGTCAACTGAGTGGGCTACCACCCTTAAAAGAAAGTTTTTGTAAGCAGCCTTGAGCTCTTTTCTTCGAACTAGTGTCCATCAACTTAGTCTTTCTGTCTCACTGGACTCAACTATATCTTCCACTCATGAATTGTGCTTCATCGCCAATTGGTGTGTCTCTTAAAATAACTTCGGGTATTCAATGATCACTCTTTGGATCTATCTAAAGACCACGATCGGAGAAATTTACGTCATGGTATTCAAACTGTAGTGTCTTCGCAGGCTTCCATCTTCTGATTGAATCCCATCAATGTCACACTGTGTCGGATTTCTAATGAAACTCTCATGGTAGGCAAACTTCCATCTGATGATATCTTCAAAAGGTGTTTGATGTTCATCCTCACCGCGTATAGTACGTTTTGGCAATACTTGCCTCACATAGGGTTATAATATTCCAGTGGTTCAGGCTCACCAACGTCGTCGCTCTTATAGGTTTGTCACTCAGATCTACCATTCCTCATAGCAAGAGCGAATGATATGAGTAGTCGTCATGGTAGCTACTCCACGTCGCACTCAAATCATTACCTTGTACTTGGTTTGGCGAATCTCGTAAGCTAACACTCGGTCATCCTCACTTGTCCAACAGAAAGTCACCAATCTGTAAGACGGACCTGAGCTAAACTATCGATCCTCAAACCTATGGGGTTGCGTAAGCTCCTACACAATGTAAGCTCACATATTGTTGATTCTCGAGGTCTTCTGCTCTCCTTGGTGTAACAAACTTTCCATCCAACATAACTCGTAAAACTTCATTTAGTTCTCTAAGACCATCCTGGTTTCTGTCTCCTTTGAGATATTCCTAGAAGTCCAATGCTTCTTGCACCTTGGGGTAGAGGTTTCATTGTGTTGATAGGTGATTGTTCCTTCACACAAATAGGGTATAATCCAAGTCGTGTGACAACCTTCAGTTGGAACGACTTATGTCTCAATAAGTGCACTGGTTGGGTTTAGCATGGAAGAGTAGAGATAGAAAGATCTAAGAGAAATATTCCTACCCAACCCAGCAGATCAAGGCAATTCATCTTACAAACAACAACTAGCAAGCATCAAGCAACATGGTTCAAACACAAACAAACAAACAAACAAACAAACAATCTAGTATTACCATACCAACTAAGTTGATATGATCAATACACTGTCACGTTATCGTCGTTCTAACAAAGTATCTAAATGGTGGTCTCATCTATTTCTTCATTGAATCTCTTCAAGTTCTTCTTTGACCTTCAGTGTGGTGGAACTGTCTTGTGGGGATCTTCACCGTTCTAACATTAGTTAAGTTGAATCGACCAATAAGGGTCATTTGAAGTTATGAAAGATGTTTAGAAAGTGAATAGTAGATGAGAGTATAAGAAAAGATAATTTGCAAATATTTCCTTTTGAATAAAATAGATTTTCTGGTCTAGGTCTTTTCCTAGTTCTAATCCATAACTAGGGTTTCGAACCTACAGGCAACACAATGCTCTGATACCATCTGAAGCGACCCTGCCCTTTTAAAATAGGCCAAGATCCCTGTGTTCTGTGCTAGTCCCTGGATCGAATAGCTAGCACCACAGTTCAAGATGTAATATCATGCAAATGCGTCAAATATCTATTACATCGAAGATCCAGAAAAGTAAAACATTACAAGTTGCATAGCACAAGGCTAGCATATTACAAACTCTACAGCGGAAAACATAAATAGCATGGAGTCCTCATCATCTTCATGTGCCACAGGCAGACATGTTGGTTGTAGACTCGAAACCTATAGCATTCCTTACTCATCGTCAGACGAACCTGCAACGATAAAAGCGTTGCAGCCAAAAATTGGTCAGAACCATTTGAATGGATCTGGCAAATGATACTTGTGGACTCATAAAGGCAAACTTCTAACATCTACATGCATATTTGGCTGGTGGAGTTGAAGGCTATTTGCGTAAAGCCAACTTTATCCTATTCTTTAAAAAAATCATTTTCTTTTCCATTTATTATGTGACGAACATGGCATATCATCCAGTGCTCAATCTCCCTTGTTACACATAAAACAATATCCTCTTAAGAATTTGAGATAAGTGGGAAACTTCCAACTTCTTCAACTCCAGTCGCTCCAAGTTCTCTACTCCTGTCCAGGAGCTCAAAGTTGTCCACCAATAGTGTAATGGCTAAGGAATTCCACAGGATGTGAGCATATCAATAGGTCAGGTCATCGACCACCTACTAGGTCGCTCACAAGAAGACCTAACGTGAGCATATCAGTAGGTCAGGCACTCAGCCCCCACTATGCCACTTATCGCAAGTCTAAGGTGAACATATCAATAGATCAGGCATCCAGCCACTACTATGTCACTCGCCGCACTCTAAAGTGAACATATCAATAGATCAGGCATCCAGCCACTACTATGTCACTCGCCGCACTCTAAAGTGAACATATCAGTAGATCAGGCATCCAGCCACTACTATGTCACTCGCCGTAAAGTCTAATATGAACATATCAGTAGATCAGGCATCCAGCCACTACTATGTTACTTGCCGTATAACGTGAAGATATCAATAGGTCAGGCACTCAGCCACCTACATATGTCGCACGTCGTAAATTCTAATTGGACACATCAATAGTTCAGGCTTTTAGCCACCTACTTATGTCACTCGACACATATCAACAGGTCAGGTCATATACCACCTGCATTACCACTTGCAAAAAATCTAACCCAATCCATTCATGCAATCCATGAAACATTTGTTGATTTCACAAACAAAATCTGACATCGGCTACAACAATCTTTTGAAATAGTATCCACATCGTCTACAAGCATGGCTAAGCAAATTGCTTCTACATTGGTTTCTACTAACTTAGTCAAGATACATATGGCTATCCTAACTGGGTTTGCATAGCATAGTAATATAGTAGTACACCTATCATGCATACTACTAAAAACACTAAATGCAATAGACACAAATTAATAGGACATTTATGCTGGAGTATCACTTGCCTTTTTGAGATTCGTCGTTTCTCACACACTCTTGCAAACGCAACAAGAGTCACACTCCGTCCAATCTATCGTATAAAAACGAAACACAACATAAACAACATGACAAGACAAACAATTTATGCAACAATAAAGATGCTGGTCAATTTAATAATCACACCAATAACTTTAATTAATTCTCTGGTTGATATACATGGTGCACAGAAAAGATTTTCAATATTATTAATATAAAGATTTAATGATGCAGTTTAAATTTATAATAACAATTTATAAGCTTCTGCAAGTTAAATTCGAGTTAATAGTTCAAATATTTTTGAAACTGATGTCTCTGGTTAGAACTTTCAATTATCTAACCGTGGCAAAAAGAAATAATTTATTTCGAACTATTGATTTAAAGTTATTCTATTTTAAGTGCAATTTAAAGTTCAGAAAATCCGGAAATAATATTTCGGTAAAAGTGTGTTTTTATTACAGAAACAGATTATACACATTCATACGAATCCAACGGTATATTATTTATAATTTTCCGATAAATATTTGATTTACTACGGATTTTACAAGATTCAGTCAATTTCTGCAATTTTTAATTGATTTCTAAATAGAGTTGACCGGGGTTGACCTGACTGACGCAGGCTGCTGACTGTACGCTGATCGGGCGCTGACGCGGCTGACACGTGGTGCTGACGGGGCGATGACAAGGACGCCACGTGGCTTTTCCTGATTGGTTCGAATGGATCTGTTTATATAAAAAGATCCGTAATTCAAATCAGAAAACTTAAAACATGAAAGTTGTAGAGAATAAGCTGATCTACTTACCCACCAAAGGGATTTGTGTTTGGTGGGTCGGGTGCGAAGAGATTTGAGATTCCCTTTTTAAAATCCGAAAAGTTTGACCAGTAAATTGGAGAGTTGTGTTAGACGGAATTGGACGATATTTTACGGGGTGATAGATCTTGACGATACGAACAACTTTCGTGTTTACACCGAATGGATTTGGGGTAGTTTTCGTGGACGAACAGTAGCTTCTATACTCAACAATGAATCTGTTTTGTACAGATAAAACCGTTAATCAAACTGAAAAAGTTTCAACAGCAAAGTTATAGAGAATTGATGGATCTATCTACTCACCGAAGGGATTTGGATTTGAATAAACGAGCGGTCGTAGATCTTAGATTTACTCCGTGAGATCTGAAATCTTGCGACACGAAATTCTCCGGCTGTGGTTGATGAAAAGTGGTGGAATTTATCGGGATGGAAAGATCTCGGCGAGGTCTACAACTTTAAAGAAGGGGCCGAAATCAATAGATGGATTTTAGAGGTCGGAAATAACGAAATAAGATTTGGGAGCTTAGGGTTTCGGGAGAACGAAAATAAAAAGTCAAAACCCTGCGACCCTGGGAGTTTATATATAGGTTTAGGTCGGTAGATAGGTGCTATCTGGAGCAGGGGTCAAGGGAAAACAAACGGAATTGAAAACGGAGTGTTCTAGATAAAGATATAGGAGTTTGATTGGAGGAAGGTTTAAAAAACGAATTTTTGGACGATCAAACGATTGATCGACCCGACCGTGTCGCGGCTGGGCTGCTGCCCTTGCTGGGCCGGCCGGGTGAGAGAGGAGAGAGAGAGGCCGGCTGGGCCGGTCGGCTGGCTGGCCGGCCCGTTTAGGTTTTTTTTTTCCCTTTTTCTGTTATTTTTATTTCTTTTATAACTTTTGATTTGTGCCTCCAAATCAAGTCAAATAAACTTGTAAAATTTTGTAAAAATCAAAATAATTATTTTAAATACTTTGGAACCTTTTCCAAAATATTTCAAAGTTTGGAAATTCAAAATTTTCAAAAAGCCTATTTGACATCATTATGTCAAATATTTAAAATAGGGTTTTATAATTCCTTTTTAAACCAAATAAAATAAATAATAAAAAAATCAGAGAAATTAATATGAGTACTATCATTTAAAATTATAAACTCAATAAATTAATTTGGGACAGAACATTTTACTTAAAAAGGTTTGATAAATCCTTTAAATATAATTACCCATTTTAAACATGGGCTTTATAAATATCCAAATAAATATTTTATTTCCAAATATTTAAATCTTCAAATTTGAAGATAAAGAAATATTTAAAGTAATATCCCTTTAAAGAAATCAAAATAATCTTCAATGATGGTTTTTCTTGATTTTTGGAGACTTTTATTTATTTAATAATAAAAGTTTTAAATTTTTGTGATTTTTAAAACATTCCAAAATTTTGGGATGTTACACACTACCACCCTTAAAAGGGAATCTCGTCCCGAGATTCGGAGAGGCTAGAAAGAAAGATAGGTTTCGAACCTTCGGGTTTGGTCAACTAGGTGGGCTACCACCCTTAAAAGAAAGTTTTTGTAAGCAGCCTTGAGCTCTTTTCTTCGAACTAGTGTCCATCAACTTAGTCTTTCTGTCTCACTGGACTCAACTATATCTTCCACTCATGAATTGTGCTTCATCGCCAATTGGTGTGTCTCTTAAAATAACTTCGGGTATTCAATGATCACTCTTTGGATCTATCTAAAGACCACGATCGGAGAAATTTACGTCATGGTATTCAAACTGTAGTGTCTTCGCAGGCTTCCATCTTCTGATTGAATCCCATCAATGTCACACTGTGTCGGATTCTAATGAAACTCTCATGGTAGGCAAACTTCCATCTGATGATATCTTCAAAAGGTGTTTGATGTTCATCCTCACCGCGTATAGTACGTTTTGGCAATACTTGCCTCACATAGGGTTATAATATTCCAGTGGTTCAGGCTCACCAACGTCGTCGCTCTTATAGGTTTGTCACTCAGATCTACCATTCCTCATAGCAAGAGCGAATGATATGAGTAGTCGTCATGGTAGCTACTCCACGTCGCACTCAAATCATTACCTTGTACTTGGTTTGGCGAATCTCGTAAGCTAACACTCGGTCATCCTCACTTGTCCAACAGAAAGTCACCAATCTGTAAGACGGACCTGAGCTAAACTATCGATCCTCAAACCTATGGGGTTGCGTAAGCTCCTACACAATGTAAGCTCACATATTGTTGATTCTCGAGGTCTTCTGCTCTCCTTGGTGTAACAAACTTTCCATCCAACATAACTTGTAAAACTTCATTTAGTTCTCTAAGACCATCCTGGTTCTGTCTCCTTTGAGATATTCTTAGAAGTCCAATGCTTCTTGCACCTTGGGGTAGAGGTTTCATTGTGTTGATAGGTGATTGTTCCTTCACACAAATAGGGTATAATCCAAGTCGTGTGACAACCTTCAGTTGGAACGACTTATGCCTCAATAAGTGCACTGGTTGGGTTTAGCATGGAAGAGTAGAGATAGAAAGATCTAAGAGAAATATTCCTACCCAACCCAGCAGATCAAGGCAATTCATCTTACAAACAACAACTAGCAAGCATCAAGCAACATGGTTCAAACACAAACAAACAAACAAACAAACAAACAATCTAGTATTACCATACCAACTAAGTTGATATGATCAATACACTGTCACGTTATCGTCGTTCTAACAAAGTATCTAAATGGTGGTCTCATCTATTTCTTCATTGAATCTCTTCAAGTTCTTCTTTGACCTTCAGTGTGGTGGAACTGTCTTGTGGGGATCTTCACCGTTCTAACATTAGTTAAGTTGAATCGACCAATAAGGGTCATTTGAAGTTATGAAAGATGTTTAGAAAGTGAATAGTAGATGAGAGTATAAGAAAAGATAATTTGCAAATATTTCCTTTGAATAAAATAGATTTTCTGGTCTAGGTCTTTTCCTAGTTCTAATCCATAACTAGGTTTCGAACCTACAGGCAACACAATGCTCTGATACCATCTGAAGCGACCTGCCCTTTTAAAATAGGCCAAGATCCCTGTGTTCTGTGCTAGTCCCTGGATCGAATAGCTAGCACCACAGTTCAAGATGTAATATCATGCAATGCGTCAAATATCTATTACATCGAAGATCCAGAAAAGTAAAACATTACAAGTTGCATAGCACAAGGCTAGCATATTACAAAACTCTACAGCGGAAAACATAAATAGCATGGAGTCCTCATCATCTTCATGTGCCACAGGCAGACATGTTGGTTGTAGACTCGAAACCTATAGCATTCCTTACTCATCGTCAGACGAACCTGCAACGATAAAAGCGTTGCAGCCAAAAATTGGTCAGAACCATTTGAATGGATCTGGCAAATGATACTTGTGGACTCATAAAGGCAAACTTCTAACATCTACATGCATATTTGGCTGGTGGAGTTGAAGGCTATTTGCGTAAAGCCAACTTTATCCTATTCTTTAAAAAAATCATTTTCTTTTCCATTTATTATGTGACGAACATGGCATATCATCCAGTGCTCAATCTCCCTTGTTACACATAAAACAATATCCTCTTAAGAATTTGAGATAAGTGGGAAACTTCCAACTTCTTCAACTCCAGTCGCTCCAAGTTCTCTACTCCTGTCCAGGAGCTCAAAGTTGTCCACCAATAGTGTAATGGCTAAGGAATTCCACAGGATGTGAGCATATCAATAGGTCAGGTCATCGACCACCTACTAGGTCGCTCACAAGAAGACCTAACGTGAGCATATCAGTAGGTCAGGCACTCAGCCCCCACTATGCCACTTATCGCAAGTCTAAGGTGAACATATCAATAGATCAGGCATCCAGCCACTACTATGTCACTCGCCGCACTCTAAAGTGAACATATCAATAGATCAGGCATCCAGCCACTACTATGTCACTCGCCGCACTCTAAAGTGAACATATCAGTAGATCAGGCATCCAGCCACTACTATGTCACTCGCCGTAAAGTCTAATATGAACATATCAGTAGATCAGGCATCCAGCCACTACTATGTTACTTGCCGTATAACGTGAAGATATCAATAGGTCAGGCACTCAGCCACCTACATATGTCGCACGTCGTAAATTCTAATTGGACACATCAATAGTTCAGGCTTTTAGCCACCTACTTATGTCACTCGACACATATCAACAGGTCAGGTCATATACCACCTGCATTACCACTTGCAAAAAATCTAACCCAATCCATTCATGCAATCCATGAAACATTTGTTGCTTTCACAAACAAATATGACACCGGCTACAACAACCTTTTGAAATAGTATCCACATCGTCTACAAGCATGGCTAAGCAAATTGCTTCTACATTGGTTTCTACTAACTTAGTCAAGATACATATGGCTATCCTAACTGGGTTTGCATAGCATAGTAATATAGTAGTACACCTATCATGCATACTACTAAAAACACTAAATGCAATAGACACAAATTAATAGGACATTTATGCTGGAGTATCACTTGCCTTTTTGAGATTCGTCGTTTCTCACACACTCTTGCAAACGCAACAAGAGTCACACTCCGTCCAATCTATCGTATAAAAACGAAACACAACATAAACAACATGACAAGACAAACAATTTATGCAACAATAAAGATGCTGGTCAATTTAATAATCACACCAATAACTTTAATTAATTCTCTGGTTGATATACATGGTGCACAGAAAAGATTTTCAATATTATTAATATAAAGATTTAATGATGCAGTTTAAATTTTATAATAACAATTTATAAGCTTCTGCAAGTTAAATTCGAGTTAATAGTTCAAATATTTTTGAAACTAATGTCTCTGGTTAGAACTTTCAATTATCTAACCGTGGCAAAAAGAAATAATTTATTTCGAATTATTGATTTAAAGTTATTCTATTTTAAGTGCAATTTAAAGTTCAGAAAATCCGGAAATAATATCTCAGGTAAAAGTGTGTTTTTATTACAGAAACAGATTATACACATTCATACGAATCCAACGGTATATTATTTATAATTTTCCGATAAATATTTGATTTACTACGGATTTTACAAGATTCAGTCAATTTCTGCAATTTTTAATTGATTTCTAAATAGAGTTGACCGGGGTTGACCTGACTGACGCAGGCTGCTGACTGTACGCTGATCGGGCGCTGACGCGGCTGACACGTGGTGCTGACGGGGCGATGACAAGGACGCCACGTGGCTTTTCCTGATTGGCTCGAATGGATCTGTTTATATAAAAAGATCCGTAATTCAAATCAGAAAACTTAAAACATGAAAGTTGTAGAGAATAAGCTGATCTACTTACCCACCAAAGGGATTTGTGTTTGGTGGCTCGGGTGCGAAGAGATCTGAGATTCCCTTTTTAAAATCCGAAAAGTTTGACCAGTAAATTGGAGAGTTGTGTTAGACGGAATTGGACGATATTTTACGGGTGATAGATCTTGACGATACGAACAACTTTCGTGTTTACACCGAATGGATTTGGGGTAGTTTTCGTGGACGAACAGTAGCTTCTATACTCAACAATGAATCTGTTTTGTACAGATAAAACCGTTAATCAAACTGAAAAAGTTTCAACAGCAAAGTTATAGAGAATTGATGGATCTATCTACTCACCGAAGGGATTTGGATTTGAATAAACGAGCGGTCGTAGATCTTAGATTTACTCCGTGAGATCTGAAATCTTGCGACACGAAATTCTCCGGCTGTGGTTGATGAAAAGTGGTGGAATTTATCGGGATGGAAAGATCTCGGCGAGGTCTACAACTTTGAAGAAGGGGCCGAAATCAATAGATGGATTTTAGAGGTCGGAAATAACGAAATAAGATTTGGGAGCTTAGGGTTTCGGGAGAACGAAAATAAAAAGTCAAAACCCTGCGACCCTGGGAGTTTATATATATGTTTAGGTCGGTAGATAGGTGCTATCTGGAGCAGGGGTCAAGGGAAAACAAACGGAATCGAAAACGGAGTGTTCTAGATCATATAGGAGTTTGATTGGAGGAAGGTTTAAAAAACGAATTTTTGGACGATCAAACGATTGATCGACCCGACCGTGTCGCGGCTGGGCTGCTGCCCTTGCTGGGCCGGCCGGGTGAGAGAGGAGAGAGAGAGGCCGGCTGGGCCGGTCGGCTGGCTGGCCGGCCCGTTTAGGTTTTTTTTTTTTCCTTTTTCTGTTTTTTTTATTTCTTTTATAACTTTTGATTTGTGCCTCCAAATCAAGTCAAATAAACTTGTAAAATTTTGTAAAAATCAAAATAATTATTTAAATACTTTGGAACCTTTTCCAAAATATTTCAAAGTTTGGAAATTCAAAATTTTCAAAAAGCCTATTTGACATCATTATGTCAAATATTTAAAATAGGGTTTTATAATTCCTTTTTTAAACCAAATAAAAAATAAATAATAAAAAAAATCAGAGAAATTAATATGAGTACTATCATTTAAAATTATAAACTCAATAAATTAATTTGGGACAGAACATTTTACTTAAAAGGTTTGATAAATCCTTTAAATATAATTACCCATTTTAAACATGGGCTTTATAAATATCCAAATAAATATTTTATTTCCAAATATTTAAATCTTCAAATTTGAAGATAAAGAAATATTTAAAGTAATATCCCTTTAAAGAAATCAAAATAATCTTCAATGATGGTTTTTCTTGATTTTTGGAGACTTTTATTTATTTAATAATAAAAGTTTTAAATTTTTGTGATTTTTAAAACATTCCAAAATTTTGGGATGTTACACACTACCACCCTTAAAAGGGAATCTCGTCCCGAGATTCGGAGAGGCTAGAAAGAAAGATAGGTTTCGAACCTTCGGGTTTGGTCAACTGAGTGGCTACCACCCTTAAAAGAAAGTTTTTGTAAGCAGCCTTGAGCTCTTTTCTTCGAACTAGTGTCCATCAACTTAGTCTTTCTGTCTCACTGGACTCAACTATATCTTCCACTCATGAATTGTGCTTCATCGCCAATTGGTGTGTCTCTTAAAATAACTTCGGGTATTCAATGATCACTCTTTGGATCTATCTAAAGACCACGATCGGAGAAATTTACGTCATGGTATTCAAACTGTAGTGTCTTCGCAGGCTTCCATCTTCTGATTGAATCCCATCAATGTCACACTGTGTCGGATTTCTAATGAAACTCTCATGGTAGGCAAACTTCCATCTGATGATATCTTCAAAAGGTGTTTGATGTTCATCCTCACCGCGTATAGTACGTTTTGGCAATACTTGCCTCACATAGGGTTATAATATTCCAGTGGTTCAGGCTCACCAACGTCGTCGCTCTTATAGGTTTGTCACTCAGATCTACCATTCCTCATAGCAAGAGCGAATGATATGAGTAGTCGTCATGGTAGCTACTCCACGTCGCACTCAAATCATTACCTTGTACTTGGTTTGGCGAATCTCGTAAGCTAACACTCGGTCATCCTCACTTGTCCAACAGAAAGTCACCAATCTGTAAGACGGACCTGAGCTAAACTATCGATCCTCAAACCTATGGGGTTGCGTAAGCTCCTACACAATGTAAGCTCACATATTGTTGATTCTCGAGGTCTTCTGCTCTCCTTGGTGTAACAAACTTTCCATCCAACATAACTCGTAAAACTTCATTTAGTTCTCTAAGACCATCCTGGTTTCTGTCTCCTTTGAGATATTCCTAGAAGTCCAATGCTTCTTGCACCTTGGGGTAGAGGTTTCATTGTGTTGATAGGTGATTGTTCCTTCACACAAATAGGGTATAATCCAAGTCGTGTGACAACCTTCAGTTGGAACGACTTATGTCTCAATAAGTGCACTGGTTGGGTTTAGCATGGAAGAGTAGAGATAGAAAGATCTAAGAGAAATATTCCTACCCAACCCAGCAGATCAAGACAATTCATCTTACAAACAACAACTAGCAAGCATCAAGCAACATGGTTCAAACACAAACAAACAAACAAACAATCTAGTATTACCATACCAACTAAGTTGATATGATCAATACACTGTCACGTTATCGTCGTTCTAACAAAGTATCTAAATGGTGGTCTCATCTATTTCTTCATTGAATCTCTTCAAGTTCTTCTTTGACCTTCAGTGTGGTGGAACTGTCTTGTGGGGATCTTCACCGTTCTAACATTAGTTAAGTTGAATCGACCAATAAGGGTCATTTGAAGTTATGAAAGATGTTTAGAAAGTGAATAGTAGATGAGAGTATAAGAAAAGATAATTTGCAAATATTTCCTTTTGAATAAAATAGATTTTCTGGTCTAGGTCTTTTCCTAGTTCTAATCCATAACTAGGGTTTCGAACCTACAGGCAACACAATGCTCTGATACCATCTGAAGCGACCCTGCCCTTTTAAAATAGGCCAAGATCCCTGTGTTCTGTGCTAGTCCCTGGATCGAATAGCTAGCACCACAGTTCAAGATGTAATATCATGCAAATGCGTCAAATATCTATTACATCGAAGATCCAGAAAAGTAAAACATTACAAGTTGCATAGCACAAGGCTAGCATATTACAAAACTCTACAGCGGAAAACATAAATAGCATGGAGTCCTCATCATCTTCATGTGCCACAGGCAGACATGTTGGTTGTAGACTCGAAACCTATAGCATTCCTTACTCATCGTTAGACGAACCTGCAACGATAAAAGCGTTGCAGCCAAAAATTGGTCAGAACCATTTGAATGGATCTGGCAAATGATACTTGTGGACTCATAAAGGCAAACTTCTAACATCTACATGCATATTTGGCTGGTGGAGTTGAAGGCTATTTGCGTAAAGCCAACTTTATCCTATTCTTTAAAAAAAATCATTTTCTTTTCCATTTATTATGTGACGAACATGGCATATCATCCAGTGCTCAATCTCCCTTGTTACACATAAAACAATATCCTCTTAAGAATTTGAGATAAGTGGGAAACTTCCAACTTCTTCAACTCCAGTCGCTCCAAGTTCTCTACTCCTGTCCAGGAGCTCAAAGTTGTCCACCAATAGTGTAATGGCTAAGGAATTCCACAGGATGTGAGCATATCAATAGGTCAGGTCATCGACCACCTACTAGGTCGCTCACAAGAAGACCTAACGTGAGCATATCAGTAGGTCAGGCACTCAGCCCCCACTATGCCACTTATCGCAAGTCTAAGGTGAACATATCAATAGATCAGGCATCCAGCCACTACTATGTCACTCGCCGCACTCTAAAGTGAACATATCAATAGATCAGGCATCCAGCCACTACTATGTCACTCGCCGCACTCTAAAGTGAACATATCAGTAGATCAGGCATCCAGCCACTACTATGTCACTCGCCGTAAAGTCTAATATGAACATATCAGTAGATCAGGCATCCAGCCACTACTATGTTACTTGCCGTATAACGTGAAGATATCAATAGGTCAGGCACTCAGCCACCTACATATGTCGCACGTCGTAAATTCTAATTGGACACATCAATAGTTCAGGCTTTTAGCCACCTACTTATGTCACTCGACACATATCAACAGGTCAGGTCATATACCACCTGCATTACCACTTGCAAAAAATCTAACCCAATCCATTCATGCAATCCATGAAACATTTGTTGATTTCACAAACAAAATCTGACATCGGCTACAACAATCTTTTGAAATAGTATCCACATCGTCTACAAGCATGGCTAAGCAAATTGCTTCTACATTGGTTTCTACTAACTTAGTCAAGATACATATGGCTATCCTAACTGGGTTTGCATAGCATAGTAATATAGTAGTACACCTATCATGCATACTACTAAAAACACTAAATGCAATAGACACAAATTAATAGGACATTTATGCTGGAGTATCACTTGCCTTTTTGAGATTCGTCGTTTCTCACACACTCTTGCAAACGCAACAAGAGTCACACTCCGTCCAATCTATCGTATAAAAACGAAACACAACATAAACAACATGACAAGACAAACAATTTATGCAACAATAAAGATGCTGGTCAATTTAATAATCACACCAATAACTTTAATTAATTCTCTGGTTGATATACATGGTGCACAGAAAAGATTTTCAATATTATTAATATAAAGATTTAATGATGCAGTTTAAATTTTATAATAACAATTTATAAGCTTCTGCAAGTTAAATTCGAGTTAATAGTTCAAATATTTTTGAAACTGATGTCTCTGGTTAGAACTTTCAATTATCTAACCGTGGCAAAAAGAAATAATTTATTTCGAATTATTGATTTAAAGTTATTCTATTTTAAGTGCAATTTAAAGTTCAGAAAATCCGGAAATAATATTTCGGTAAAAGTGTGTTTTTATTACAGAAACAGATTATACACATTCATACGAATCCAACGGTATATTATTTATAATTTTCCGATAAATATTTGATTTACTACGGATTTTACAAGATTCAGTCAATTTCTGCAATTTTTAATTGATTTCTAAATAGAGTTGACCGGGGTTGACCTGACTGACGCAGGCTGCTGACTGTACGCTGATCGGGCGCTGACGCGGCTGACACGTGGTGCTGACGGGGCGATGACAAGGACGCCACGTGGCTTTTCCTGATTGGCTCGAATGGATCTGTTTATATAAAAAGATCCGTAATTCAAATCAGAAAACTTAAAACATGAAAGTTGTAGAGAATAAGCTGATCTACTTACCCACCAAAGGGATTTGTGTTTGGTGGCTCGGGTGCGAAGAGATCTGAGATTCCCTTTTTAAAATCCGAAAAGTTTGACCAGTAAATTGGAGAGTTGTGTTAGACGGAATTGGACGATATTTTACGGGGTGATAGATCTTGACGATACGAACAACTTTCGTGTTTACACCGAATGGATTTGGGGTAGTTTTCGTGGACGAACAGTAGCTTCTATACTCAACAATGAATCTGTTTTGTACAGATAAAACCGTTAATCAAACTGAAAAAGTTTATAGAGAATTGATGGATCTATCTACTCACCGAAGGGATTTGGATTTGAATAAACGAGCGGTCGTAGATCTTAGATTTACTCCGTGAGATCTGAAATCTTGCGACACGAAATTCTCCGGCTGTGGTTGATGAAAAGTGGTGGAATTTATCGGGATGGAAAGATCTCGGCGAGGTCTACAACTTTGAAGAAGGGGCCGAAATCAATAGATGGATTTTAGAGGTCGGAAATAACGAAATAAGATTTGGGAGCTTAGGGTTTCGGCAGAACGAAAATAAAAAGTCAAAACCCTGCGACCCTGGGAGTTTATATATAGGTTTAGGTCGGTAGATAGGTGCTATCTGGAGCAGGGGTCAAGGGAAAACAAACGGAATCGAAAACGGAGTGTTCTAGATAAAGATACAGGAGTTTGATTGGAGGAAGGTTTAAAAAACGAATTTTTGGACGATCAAACGATTGATCGACCCGACCGTGTCGCGGCTGGGCTGCTGCCCTTGCTGGGCCGGCCGGGTGAGAGAGGAGAGAGAGAGGCCGGCTGGGCCGGTCGGCTGGCTGGCCGGCCCGTTTAGGTTTTTTTTTTCCTTTTTCTGTTTTTTTTATTTCTTTTATAACTTTTGATTTGTGCCTCCAAATCAAGTCAAATAAACTTGTAAAATTTTGTAAAAATCAAAATAATTATTTTAAATACTTTGGAACCTTTTCCAAAATATTTCAAAGTTTGGAAATTCAAAATTTTCAAAAAGCCTATTTGACATCATTATGTCAAATATTTAAAATAGGGTTTTATAATTCCTTTTTTAAACCAAATAAAAAATAAATAATAAAAAAAATCAGAGAAATTAATATGAGTACTATCATTTAAAATTATAAACTCAATAAATTAATTTGGGACAGAACATTTTACTTAAAAAGGTTTGATAAATCCTTTAAATATAATTACCCATTTTAAACATGGGCTTTATAAATATCCAAATAAATATTTTATTTCCAAATATTTAAATCTTCAAATTTGAAGATAAAGAAATATTTAAAGTAATATCCCTTTAAAGAAATCAAAATAATCTTCAATGATGGTTTTTCTTGATTTTTGGAGACTTTTATTTATTTAATAATAAAAGTTTTAAATTTTTGTGATTTTTAAAACATTCCAAAATTTTGGGATGTTACAGTAATTACCACAGCCGACGAGTGCGCGACAGATCCTTCGCCGCAGGTGATCTGGTATTGCGGCTAAAACAGAAAAAAGGCCACAAGCTATCACCTCCCTGGGAAGGACCCTACGTCATCGTCGAGGTCATTGGGAAAGGAGCATATAGGCTAATGGACTTGGCAACAGGCATCGTCTACTCCAACCCGTGGAACGTGGCGCATCTACGACGTTTCTACCCCTAGCTGTCACCTCTTTTTCGTTCACCACATCTTGTGAAACAAGGCCCCTTGGCCATCGTGCAAACTTTTTTTGTCGACAGGCATCAATAAAGTGAGTAAAACCAGCAGAACCTCTACTAAGAGTCGACCTAGCTTGGGCCGCACCCGACGCTCGGGGGCTGCGCCCCACAAGCTACTCGAAAATTTCATTTAACTCTACTAAGAGTCGACCTAGCTTGGGCCGCACCCGATGCTCGGGGGCTGCGCCCCACAAGCTACTCGAAAAATTCATTTAACTCTACTAAGAGTCGACCTAGCTTGGGCCGCACCCGACGCTCGGGGGCTGCGCCCCACAAGCTACTCGAAAAATTCATTTAACTCTACTAAGAGTCGACCTAGCTTGGGCCGCACCCGACGCTCGGGGGCTGCGCCCCACAAGCTACTCGAAAAATTCATTTAACTCTACTAAGAGTCGACCTAGCTTGGGCCGCACCCGACGCTCGGGGGCTGTGCCCCACAAGCTACTCGAAAAATTCATTTAACTCTACTAAGAGTCGACCTAGCTTAGGCCGCACGCGACACTTGGAGGCTGCGCCTCACAAATTACTCGAAAAATTCATTTGGCTCTACTAAGGGTCGACCTAGCTTGGGCCGCACCCAACGCTTGGGAGCTGCGCCCCACAAGTTACTCGAAAAGTTCACCTAACTCTCCTCCCACACGACTTAGCTTGTGTCGCACCCGATGCTCGGGGGCTGCACCCCAAAAAATCTACTCAAAACAAACTCGGCAAAGAAGACAAATCAGACGATGAGTCGCCGTATAGAAGACAAGGAGAATCAGTTTTAGTTTTGTTTGTCTTTTCTTTTCTTCTTGTGATGTTGCAGAGAAAAGTTGACCTGGAGTTTTGAAGTGGAAACCTATGGGAGGAGGAAGCAAGTAAATTGAGGCTTTATGGCATTGCAAGTTGTGAGGCTCGAGTTCCATCAGGTGAAAACGTTCCATCTCATGAGAATTGTCTATGCCCTTAATAGTTTTTTTTATCACATGTCACATTTATATTTCCATCACCTTACATCCAATGGCACATGCTTGTTCTTGTATAGTGCTATTGCCCATCTATATAAATCCCCACAGTCCTTTGAAGCATGTCTAAATTCAGTTTATGACCCCTGCAAGGCATTCGTCCTGAACAATTTTTCAAGCATGAATATTCTTGTTTCTCTATTTGGAAGTGCTTGAATTGCTAGGATACTCAAATGGAATTAATAATTGAACCTCATGATCCACTCAAAGGCAACGTTTTAACCCTTTTCGCATTGGCATGTCATGAGCTCGGGATCGGTGACACGTGAAGCACTAACATCATGAAAGTATAAAAGGTGATGTTAAATAATTAATTACAAAAATTTGCATTAGCCTGCCATGATCTCGGGATCGGTGGCAGGTGAAGCACTAACCCTTGAATTTTTGCAGAGTGTTCCTCTAAACTCATTTTTTGCATTAGCCTGTTATGATCTCGGGATCTGTAGCAGGTGAAGCACTAACCATCAAATCACAACAGTTATTAGCTAATATTTAACTTCGCATTAGCCTGCCACGATCTCGGGATCTGTGGCAGGTGAAACACTAACTGTCCTTGCATTTCACTAACTCATCCCTTTGCATTGTTGCCTTTCTGAGGATCATGCCTTTCAATTATCTTTGCCAACTGATGTATCTTAGCAGAGCAAGTCCTTGAAACATAGAAACAACCAAATTCTGTTATTGAAAGCTAGCTCAGGACCCATTTTGCTTAGAACATAAATTAGAACTTGGAAATGAATCAAAGCTTGTATGGACCTTTATACCCTTTGGCCAGAGAACTATTCAATTTCAGCTATTGTCGGTCCCTTTAGTTTTACTTGACGACAAGTAAAGATTCAGGTGTGGGGGTGTTGATCACATACTCACTACCACATAAAGGGCTATTAGTGGCGCACCAAATTGCAATTCTGTGGCGCACCCCCAGGTTTGCTGGGTGCGCCACAGAATTCTCGCCACAATTTTTTTTTCTGTGGCGCACCTGGCTTGGTGCGCCACAGAATTCTCACATTTCTGTGACGCACCTGGCCTGGTGCGCCACAGAATTCTGAAAAAAATCAAAAAATGCAAAAAAAATTATAAAAAGTTTCAAAAAAATTCAGAAAAATCAAAATATGAAATAATATGAAAAATCCTAATTATTTGAATTATTTTCAGATTTTTTGCACATTTTGAACTGATACCTTCGTGCTAGGCCACCCATCCTCAAATTGCTCCAACCCTAGCACGCTTATCTTCTAAGTTCCACCCACTTCACCTACCCTTGTGCTACTCAAGTTCTTATTGATATATATATCATATGAATCCTCTTAAGTCTTGTATGTGTATATGTTATGTATGTGTTATAAATGTGTGTTTTTAAATTTCAGATTTTTCAAAAACTTCTAAACTTTCAAAAGGAGATTCAAAAGTTTCAAAAGATCCAAAAAAACTCAAAAAACTTAAATTTTTTAAAAAAACTTTAAAAAATTCAAAAAATCCAAAAAACTCAAAAAATCCAAAAATTTCAACAATCTTCTTTGTTATAACTTTTTCTTGGACTTTTTGAATTTTTTCCTTTTTTTAATTTTTTTTTTGAATTTTTGAATTTTTTTTTGATTTTGTAGAAAAAAATCGTCTGTTTGAAATAACTTTTTTTTCTTTTGGAATTTGAGGAATCTGTGAATTGCTGACCGGGTAAACCCGGGTGAAATCGAACTCCTTTTTTCTCTAGTTTTTTTTGATATATTAAACGCATTTTTTGACGTCGTATGCAAAAGTTATGGCCGTTTTACATTTTTTTCCTGGTTTTTGCAAAAAAGGTCAAAATTCATATTTCAAAATTTCTATACCTACTAGACACAAACCTAACTACATGTCAAAGGATTTTATTTATTGAAATTTTTATCATTTTCTTTTACTTCCTGCAAAACTAAAAAGGCGATCCACAGGGGGGGTGGGATTTGAAGAAAAAAAATCTGTGGCGCACCAAACTTGGTGCGCCACAGAATGTCACTTTTCTGTGGCGCACCAGCCACGGTGCGCCACAGAATGTCCCCAGATGGACCTTCGCCCAATGATTGCACGTGGGACCCACATAAATTCTGTGGCGCATGGTGTCTCATGCGCCACAGAAGTCTGGCTTTCTGTGGCGCATGGGTGGGCATGCGCCACAGAATTCTGACTTTCTGTGGCACACGGACAAAAGATGCGCCACCGAAAGTCGAACATTTCTGTGGCGCACCAGCACTCATGCGCCACAGAAATAATTCTGTGGCGCACCAATTAACGATGCGCCACAGAGTGCCAACCTCCCTATAGCCCTTTCTGTGGTAGTGACTTTTGCCTCATAATTTTATGTCACCCAACACTTTGCTTAGTCACATTACCCACATCTTTTTGGACATATTTCAACACATTCTACTACTTTTGCAGTTCTGTGCGCAAAGGCACCTACATTTCCAAAACCTGTCGAAACAGGACCTTCAAGCCACTACTTGGAGAAGAAGAAAGGGGCTAATTGCAAAATGGAAAAAGCAGCACCAGGAGCATGTTGCTGGTGAGCTTTTCAACCAACCACCACGCTTCCCTCAAAAAGGAGAAGCACCTCACCCGGGCAAGCCAATCCACTCCACACCTGCCACTCTCCCTCGCCACCATCCAAGAACCAGAAAGAAGAAGCAAGAACCCGAGAGAAGAGAGGAGATGAAGAACCAAGAGGAAGGAGAGGAAAGAAGAAGCCCTTGATCTCGATCTGTCCCTGTCTACTCCCTTGATCCTCCTTCTTCTACATCTCCCTTAGCCTCCTCCCTTGCTTCCCTTGCTGTCGCCTCGACGAACCAATCTGTACCTCTCTGAACTCTTGGTACAAATTCTCTGAATCTCGCCTGGTAATTGCTGCTGTAGAACTTGTTGGGATACTTGCTGGTGCTAGTTGTAGAAGCACTGGTTAAATCTGTGATCGTGTTGATGCTAGTGCTGGTCCATGGATGAATTTGTTGTGCTGCGCATGCTTTGAAATTGCCCTCTATAATCTCTTCCTTAGCCTCCATGATGCTTGTTTTCTTTTGTGATTTCGTTGTATGTGTTGACGCATGAATCTTCCTTAGCCTCCCTTTTGCTGTCACTATTCTGATTTCTTGTTGCTTGATCTGCAAAGCCCGTGCCTTGATCTATGAACACCAACCTGTCAAAGTGATAAAAATCCCACCTTTCTGTTTTGGCAAGCTTCTGGAAAAGTAGAACACCAATAGTTTGATCCCTGTGGAGAGAACGACAAACCCCCCTAAAACCACAACCGATCACTGTACTCAACCAAGTCTCTGGCTCCGAACCTACTGCGACGACACCTGGCACCCGCAATACTGACGAGTACCGGTATTCGGTGCTACAAACTCGATGTGCTAGGCTGGAGCAGGACTTACGAGCTACTCAAGGTGTCCTCGCCATTTTACAGTCAACAACTTCGTCCCGCCGAACGAGAGGCTTTGTTGCTTGAAGAATTGGAGAAGGCGAACTCTGACCTGCTCTGTAAGTTAACCAAAAGCCCCCGAGCCGTCGAGTTGTCGATTTCTTCGTGTGTTTAGTTGCTATCTTCTTTTGATAGGTGCTCAACTGGATGCACGGGCTGAAGCTGACTGAGTGAACGGTCGACTCCGGCGTGTTGCTGAGATCGTGGGGCGGGATACCACCTCCTTCTGGTCTGATAGCGCTCGGGGTCGTGTTCTGGCCTTGCTGCACGACCGCGTGCAGCAGGTGGTTTCCTTTATTGGGTCCTGCAAATCTGCCTTGTCGCTGGTACATAAAGCTTTGTTTCCCCTGGACGAGCAACCGCGAGGACTTGGTGCTCTCCTGGCGAGATTCCGTAATGGCGAGGCTGCGCAAGGGTTTGTTCGCGCCCAACTGGTAAGCGGTGCCATCTATGCCATGGCGTTTGTGCGCAGACGACACCCATATATGTGTCTGACAGGGATAGATGAACTTCCTCCACAACCTGACGGTGCACCCACGCCAATGGAAAACCATTACCGGGCGGTAGAGGGCGTGGCTATTGGCTTGGTCGACAAACTGGAGCATGACACCGAGTTGCAGCTTGATCATGTGACCTTGCAGGTTCCGAAAGCGGAGCCGAAGGACTAGCTCCGCCCTTGAGCGAGTACCTTATAGAATGTGGATAGTTTGCTTTGTAAATGCAATGTATGTTGAGCTTTTTAGCTCTTTTATTTCTTCTGTTGATATTTGGCGGTGCAGCCCCTGGTTATCAGGTCCCCATCCGCGTTTTTATTTTGCTTTGGCCTTTACGGTGCAGCCCCCGAGTATCGGGTGCCAGTCTGAATTTTGTTTTCGTTGGCCTATACAACGCAGCCCCCGAGTATCGGGTGCCATGGAGGCGATTTCCTTTGTTTGGTTTAACTCAACGGCGTAGCCCCCGAGCATCGGGTGCCATTCCGGAGTTTTATTTCATTTGGCCTATACGACGCAGCCCCCGAGTATCGGGTGCCATGGAGGCGGGTATTTTGGTGTGCAGTACATCAACTCCGAAGATAGAGGAACATTGCACTTTTTTTGAAGGGGACATAGTCCCAAAGATTACGTCGGTGGCTGAATAGCCTTGTTGTCAGTTGTGCTACGCATAGAAGCGTCTATCTAGGCTCATATTAATTGGGCTTAAGGACAGCAAAGTATGCTATGATATTGGGTCAGTGCTAAATGTAAGATATTCCCAACTAATATTTACCCCCTTGACTATAGGTGGCATGTAAGCATGGATAACATATGAATCTTTTAGGTCGTATTTAATCATTTGTTACAGTTATTTAATGCATCCGCCATCCATAAATCTCTCATATGCTAATGTACTCGACCTTCCTGATTTTTTTTCTATTTGTTTTCCATGATGCCTTCAAAATTGTGTCTACATTTTTGTTCACCTATTGTTGTTGCATTAGACTTTATTTCTTTTAAAGTGCTATTACTGTTTGTGTTAACTAAATATAATTAGTTTTATTAATATTGATGCTCTTTGTGATTTTTTATCCACGCATCCGGTTGTGCACTCACTTTAGTGACTAACATGTTATACCTATTTTCTTTCCATGAGACGGAGCACATTGTTTTTAAATGCTTGAGAAGCCGATTAGTCCTAACCACGGCAACACTAATCGTGATTATGCAGTATGATCAGTTATATATATTTCATCTTTTCTTATTTTAGATACCAATAGGAAGTATTCTCGACAATAGTAATTGAACACACAATTGTTTGCGGTCAACATACCCGGTTGCTTTTCTTGACGTGGAATTAATAATTTTTAAACAATTACATTCTTTTTTTGAACATTAAACAGTTACATTGTTCTCAACAAACTATGATTTGGTTTTTAATACTAGAAATTTGTAAACAAAAATGTTTTATTTCAGAATGTTTTTTTACATGTTTATTGCAGAATGTTAGCATACATATTATGTGACCTCAAGTCTAAATATGTCGGTGTATGCCAAAGCTGGGCATGGGCAGCCTGGCCTGAAAGCCGGATGGCCGGGCTAGGCTAAGACTATAGTGTTGTGCCCGGTGGACGGAAAAGTCTTAAATAGGTCAAATACTGTATATTTCTATAAACATAGGTGTATTGATGATTAAATCATATATTAAATAGGAAAATGATATTGTTTCATTTTTCAGACTAGGCCGGGCAATTTCTGTTCACGATTTTCAAAGGCAGGACTGAAACTGAGCTGGGTCCGAGGATGCCAAGTGTTGTACGACAAATAAATGGTTGTAGCTTCCTTTATTTCGTTCTATCTGTATGTGTTATGAACTTAAATTGTAAGATGTTATTTTGATGCCATGTTGCGGCCAATTGAATTTGTTATACTTCATGGTTACTACCGAGCGTAGTATGATGCTGATAATAAGAAATTTATAGAAGTATAATATAGTTCTTTCTCCGGTATCGATTACCATGTTAACTTTATATTTTATAACAATAAATGAATGCACCATCGTTCCTATATACTTTCAACGAATATATGCTATTAAAATTATATATTGTTACCTGATTGTTAAAACTTCTAGCCCGTGTAGTGTTGTTATTCTACATTTTAAATGGCACATGCATCTAAAATATGGGAGAACTAAAATAATCACTCTGGCATATGTGTACCGAAGGTCAACGCGTAGTTCCTATAACTATATGCATGATTAAGTAATACATTTCAATTCTCCAATCAATATCATGCAAAACTACATCGGATATTCATGTTAGCTACATTTTCTTATAAACTTAACTTTTCCCGCATGCCACTTATTCTAGTAGATGTGTGACTATTTGTGCCTATATTCTAGTTACTATACATGTCAAGTTTCTAAGAAGATGATACCAAAATTTTGATCATATTTTGGCTACATCTTAAATTCAGATGTCTTTCACTAATATTAAAGGTAGGAAAAGAAATGATAATGATTTGGCTACAAATTACCTAGAAATTTAGGTGTCATTCAAAAGCATTAAAAGCAGGAAAACAAATAAATAATTGTTAGATCTCTGTTTCAATATGCGAAAATTATGCTTTAATAAAATGTAGCCGTGCAAATGTGCGGGCTACCCTGCTAGTTTAATTTTTTAAAACGGAGACGACTCTCTCGGTAAAAACTTTTGTGACAATTTTAGCAAAAAGAAAATAGGGTTTAATAAAAATAGTTTTGGCGGACAAAAACATGCGATGCGATGATGCATGATGTGCGATGATGTAAAAAAAGAAAGACAAACAAATATAATTTGGGGAAAACCCCGAGACATTACAACCGACACCACTAACAAGGAATCTCGCCCCGAGATCCGCGCTACCGTCGGGGGAAGAAGAGCAAGGTAAACTATCGAATATTCCCACGCCATGTTGATCTTCTCGACACCACTAACAAGAGATTATTGCTCACGCTGATGGCGATGTTCGTCTGTCAAGATGATTCCAAAGATCGAACCTATTAGGTAAAAGGCATGAGATCGTCCACCCACGAAGAGGCTATAACCGGAAGATAGATAAGAAAGAAGATTTAAAATATATAAGGTAAGAGAAGGAATAGAAATAGAGATAAGGAATAAATAATAATCCTATTGAGATATTTTCAAATTACTTTTATTAAAATAGTTTGAACACTCTACAAACAACGACGATTAGCTAGGGTATCCTACAGGCAGACTGGACCCGCGGGGTATCGAAGAACCATGGCTCCGATACCACTTTCTAACGCCCCCGTATCGGTACTATGTAGATTTAAGCGTTCCACCCAAATCCGCATAATAACGATCCTAGGACGCCCACCAGGCATAACATGCACGTCGCAACACACACGTTATGCGGGTGGAATTGTGATAACATTACAACAGTTCTCGATGGAACCCACAAAAGAACATATATACAACAAAGACTCACCGAGTCAAGAACAAAAGATACAATACAAAGATCCAAATAACAACGGAAGCGAATAGCGTCCTGCTACGGAGAAGATACAAATTTTACTAAGAGTCCTGAAGATAAACGAAGGCACCATATCCCTGCCCAGGCCAAGCCGGAGGGATTCCCAAGCTAACGTCGTCAGACTTCAAACCTATCGGCTGCATTGGAATAGCAGCCACGAAGGGGTCAGTACTATAAACAATACTGGCAAGTAATACTCATAATATATCAAAGCTGGAATTCCGGGGGAAGAGGGTTAGCGATTGAAGCGGCGGCAAGCGGCACTAACAACTTATAGAGACACGCTACAACTTTCGTCTAAAAGAGACAAGGTAAGAGAGCGCATAAGTAACCAACTATTCTATCACCAAACATAACCCAACCAATTCCTTACCAGCCCGTTTATAACCACGAGCAGCAAGCCCAAGGGCACACACATAGTTGACAATTTTATGGGTTATTATTCATGTAATCTATCTTACTAGTCAAGTTATAATCACTACTAGAAAAAAGGTTACCGCCGGCGGCCGTTTTTGGCCTATCCCCGGCGGTTTGCAAACCGCCGGCGACCACCTCGCCGGTGGTAATGCCTTACCGCCGGCGGTTTGCAAACCGCCGGGGGTAAACCTCGTTAGCGCCGGCGGTTTTGATCCAGACGCCGGGGGTACAATTAGCGCCGGCGGTTCCGTAACCGCCAGGGGTATGTCGACGTAGCGCCGGCGGTTTCCTCTACCGCCAGGGGTATATCGTCGTACCACTGGCTGTTTATATCTAACCGCCGGCGGTAACAATTACAGGGGACAAAAAAATTACAGCAATATACAATATACACAGCAGTATATACACAGCAATAACAAAGTCGACCATCACAGTAGCAATATACACAGCAAGATACAGAAAATTAAGTAGCCAAAGTGTTCAACAATAATAAAGTCGACCATCAGTAGCAAATATTACACAAATAGACTCCAAGTATACGGATTACACAAATAGACTCCAAGTACTAGCAAACACTGCAAGTAGTTATCAATCCGGAGTTGCATGACCTAGCTAAACAACAATGAGATAGAAGACTAGGGAGGCGGTGGCGGCAAGCATCATCACGACGAAGGGGGTCCTCCAAGTCTCCCTCCTCTGTCGCGCTCGAAAGTTGGCATACTGAGCTTCAGCCTCCTCCAAAGTGGCGTACCCCTTGTAGTTGTTGCCGCTGAAACGGTGGACCTGCCTCCAGCAACTCTCCCAGTCGTGGTAGACTCCGGGAACCCTGCCGTGGAACACTACATACGCCATCTGCACTCACAAACAAGAAAGAAATGTAAGTTGTTAGCACATTCATAGATAGAAAACATATAGTTATGCAAACAATTAAAAAGCATCAAATGGCTATACTTAAGTAATTTTATGACTAACATTTGCAGGAGACAAGTTTTTGACTCATGTTTCCCTCGGCGGGAAGGGACGGACGCCGTCCAGCGTGTTGAATGTCCTCTTGTCACAGCTCACATGTAAGCGGTTTTCAATCTCTATTTTACTTGGTATGACTTTGTGGTGGAACAAGCCACCACTCTTGAGGGCATCCCTAAAGATTATTGTGCTAATCACCCGCTGGATGGCACGGAACTCGGCTCTCACTTCTGCATCGGTGGTGTCCCTAAGCTTGTTGACCTTATTCTGAAGACTGGATGGCAACAAGAGATCTTGCTGATCCTTTACAACTGCCCTCATCTGTAGGATGGCAAACCAGGCTTCCATCCCATTGTCAGATGACGATTGCTTGAGGCAGGGGAAATTGGTCACGTGGTTGGACACATAGCAGCCTTTAACTTTCTTCTCTTGCCTGAGTTTGCTGCTGCCAACCTCGGCTACGAAGCCGCTGAGGGCTTTATCAAGAGTAGACTTGACCTCGGTGTAGTCTTTCCGCTCGTCACGCCTGGAGTCGAGATAGATGGCATTGGAATGATACGGGTGAAAGATGATGAGGGTGCAGTACATGAGTCTGCGCAAAAGAGTTGGAAATAAACCATCATCCTCAGCTATTAAGGAAATTCACGAAAGAATGTAATAACGAGTACTTTAGCAACCGAATACTTACTCGGGGAAGTATGGTATGACAAAGCATTGCTTATCCTTATTTGCCACCAAGAAATCCTTGATATACGTCGCGAGAAACGCCTGTTCGTTCGCGGTGGTACCTGGAGTCATGTAGAAGGGGTCCATGATAGCGACGCCCGGGGTTTTCTCCATGATGAGATCGTGCGCCATGCTAAGCGTTACCAGGCGGACCAAGTTCCGGTCAAGCCGTTGCATGTGAAAGAGCCGAAAGATGTCTTCATACCGAATGAATATCAAGTCCGCGGGGTATGTGGTGACAAAGCCAAAGTTAGTGGGCACCCTGACCGTGATGACCGGGTACGACGGATTTGTTTCTCCAAGAAGACGCAGCTCCTGGATTAGAACTGCATCATGCAGGCTCCTCATATCCGGCGGCAGCTGACTGACATTGTTTGCCGGCAGCATTGGCTGGCCTAGGTGATGCAACTTCCTCCACGGGGTCGACACCTTGTCAAGAACCACTTTCTTGTTTGCGTCGGCATCATTCACTGACTTCTTGCGCTTCCTGTCCTTCTTCTTACGGCACGCGGGAGTGCCGGCTTGTTTCGATGCCTCCACGGTCACAGAAAGAAGTGTCCTCGGGGTAAGCCCAACTTGCGGCGGAGCTGTGAAGGCGGTAGTGTCCTCCTGCTCGGGAGTTTCTTGAGAGGGGAACAGCTTCTTCTTGAGGGTATCACGGGCGGGTGCCGTGGAGGGACCAAAGTCGCCCGCCAATTCATCGATGAACGTATCGATGGGAGCCCGATCGATGTCCAACGCCTTGTCGTTCTGCTGTGTCTCGGGCTCGAGAGGATCATCTGCAGGTGGAGTGACTATGGCTTGGCTAGACGGCCCCGGCGCAGCCTCAGGATTGACGCTCCCATGGCTTGCCTCTGACCTTGAGACGGCGTTGTTCAACCGAATTAAGGCTTTTGGCCATAGAAGCATCTTGTTCTTGAGTTGCCCGACCTTCAGCATTTCAACTTGTTCCGGGGGTTGAGTAAGAGGATGCATGTCTTCGCATCCCGGTAATGCCCGATCCACGCTATACTTGTAGGTGTGTCCATATGCATTGCTTGATCTCCATATGTTGGAGTCAAGGCTAAGGGAAGAAGATTATATGCTGATCAAGGCTAATTGCGGGTTGATCAACACTCAAGTGCCGGTTCATCCATGTGGAAGGTTTCACCCTTCCAACCCTTTGCACAATCTCCCTTGCTTGTTTCCATATTTTTAGTTTTTGTAGGGTACACTAGTAGGAAAAGGGCTATAGCCGCCGGGGCCTCACTGGCGAACCAAAAAATAACATTCGCCAGCGGTAAATAGCACTGGCGAGCATGCATTCTAGTTCGCCAATGGTAAGACAAGTACCACTGGTGAACAAAGCTCCCAATGCGCCAGTGGTAAGCGTGGTTCGGGCATCCCTAGCAGGGCCACCTACCACTGGCGAACCATCGATCCGGTTCGCCAGTGGTAGGTAGTACCACTACATAGCGTGCGCTCGGACTGGTCGAGCTCATCCTCCTCATCCCCTCCTCATCCGGTTCCTCTCCCGGCCGGCCCACGCGCACCATCGTCTGCCGTCGGCTAGGGCCGGCTGCCGCCACCGGCCGCCACCTCCTCCTCCCCGTCCTGAGCCATCTCCTCTCCACTGATACATCGCAAACGTATCTGCTTTTCCAAACACTTTGCTATTGTTTTGCCTCTAATTATTAACGAATTTGTTTGGAACTAACCCGAACTGACGCTGTTTTCAGCAGAATTGCATTTGGTGTCTTTCTTTTGTGTAGGGTTCAGAAGTTCGCGGAAAATTCCAGAAAAATTATAAAAAGTATTTTTGAGGGAAAAGAGCCACGGAGCCAGAAGACCGCGCGGGGGGGGGGCATCCCAGGAGCAGGGGCAGGTCCCACCCGCGGGTGGGGTCCAGGCTGCGGCAGGAGGCCGCCCATGCCCCTGGGACCTCGCCTCTCGGCCTCCCTTCGCTTATAAGCACCCTTTCGACCTAAAAACGGGAGCCCCCGAACACTTTTTCCAGAAACCTTACAGAGCTCTGCCGCCATCACGAACCCTAAATTCGGGGTCTAGGATCGCTGTTCCGGCACCCTGCCGGAGTGGAGATCGCCGCCATCGTCACCGCCAACGCCTCTCCATCAACCATCCATGTCGTCCCCCTTTATGTGTGAGTAGTTCCCTGCTGTAGGCAAGGGGATGGAAGGGATTGAATAAGATTGCTCATGTAATTCGATGCCAAATTGTTAGGGCACGATGCCTAGTATCCTCTATTTGTGTTAATCATCGTTGGTGCAACTAGTTATGCTTAATGCTTGTCACTTTGGGCCCGGGTGCCATGTTTTCAAATCTGAACACTTATGTTTGCATGAGTATAATTGTTGTTTGGATCCTATCTACTAGTTGTATGCACTTGTTGTCAACCGGAACCGGAGACCCCGAGTGACAGAAACGGGGACATCGATGGGAATGGTTGGCAACTCGAGGGTTACATGTATTCATTGTATGTTAATGCTTTGATCCGGTGTTCTATTAAAAGGAACACCTTAATTGCCATTTGTTCCTTAATTGGCCTGGCTGAAACCGGATGGCAGGACAAAAGAGGTCGTGCAAGTTCTTATTGCAAGCACGTACGGCTAAATTAGGAATACATGCCTATGACTGTTTGATACTTGGATGCTATTTATATATTTATTTGCTTCATGCTTAGTTATGTTTATTTCATGAGCTATCTTATTCATGCAACGCCCGTCTATCTGTCCCTATGCCTACAGTGTTTTAATCCCGCTGTTTACAATCATTACTTTTACCGTTATCATTGCTGTCTTTATTTTACTACTGCTGTTACTATTCTGCTGCTGCCATCAAATCACTATTACAACTGATAAATTGCTTCGAGAGAAATCATTTTCAGGTGTGGTTGAATTGACAACTCAACTGCTAAGGCTTATAAATATTCTTTGCCTCCCCTTGTGTCGAATCAATAAATTAGGGTCGAACTACCAGCGAAGACTGTTGCGAACTATTTTCTGGCGCCGTTGCCGGGGAGCATAGCTCTATTTATATGTTCACCTGGGAGTTTTTCTGTCTGCTGTAATTTACTCTTCATCATGAAGGGTAAGTGAGATCCTAAGTTTCCAATACTACCTTCCACCACAAGGAAAGGTACTGCTCTGAACTCTAAAGCTACTCTTGATTCACCTACTGTTTTAAGTCAACTTGTTACACCACCTGTGAACAAGATGCTTTGCTTTCTGAGTCTGCTACTGTTTCTGATGAATTTGATGATGCTTCTGCTGTGCTTGATGATGCTGGTTTTTAGGCCCCTTTTTAGAATCTCTTGTCACTAGGTCTAAAGAAATTACAATGCCCAATGAAAATCTTACTACACCTGTTAGCTCTCCTAATCCATATAATTATGAGAGTAGTTATCCTGATGATTCCTAAATTGATCTTAATGCTGAGTTTATTAGACAATATATGGATTGTTCTGCTTCTAAAGATCCTGATGCCTTGAGGAAATTGCTTGAAAAGCATGCTGTTAAGAATTATTTTACACCTGATCCTGAGTTTGCTACCTCTCCCATATGCATTAAAGATGATGATTTTAATTTCTATGTTGATCTTTCACTCATATGTATTGTTGAATCTGATCCTTTTTGTGGAACTAAGGATGATAATGCTATAGAACACATGAATAAATTAGCTTCGCTTAGCCTTCTATTTTCTGATGATAAAAAGATATAGCGTTACTATTTAGTAAAGCTGTTTCCTTTCTCATTAAAAGATGATGCCAAAGTGTGGTATAATGCTTTACCTTATGGATCCATAAAAAGTCCTCGTGAATTGCTTGATGTTTTCTTTGCAAAATATTTTCCCGCTCACACACAGCATGAGGCTTTGCAGAGAATTTTCAATTTCAGACAATTGGAGGATGAGCATCTCCCTAAAGTTTGGGGGAGATTCGGATCATTACTCAGGGCTCGGCCAGGGCATGATATTCCGAAGAATGAACTCCTTGATATATTTTATAATTGACTAACTGTTGAATCTAGGACATACCTAGATAGTTGTGCTAGTTGTGTTTTCAGGAAAAGGACTATAGATGAAGTTGAAGAACTAATGGCTATGATTGCCAAAAATCATGATGAATGGAGCATTCCTGAACCTCCTCCATTACCAACTCCGAAGAAAAGGGGACTGCTCTTCCTAAACCCAGAAGATATGCAAGAAGCCAAAAGATCTATTAAGGAAAAAGGTATTAGAGCTGAAGATGTGAAGAATTTACCTCCAATTGAAACTTTATGTGAGCCTACCACTCACCCACCTATGGTAGAGGTACACTCTCTTCATAATTTTACTATTAATGATATTCCTTATAGTATGCCTCCTAGTCAGTGTTTGGATGAATTTGATAACTTTTTATTAAACAAACTCATTTTAATATGAAAATTCAAGAACAATTAAATGATAACACCCTGGTTATTAAAAATTTGCATTCTGCCTTGGAGAATACTTCTAATGATGTCAAAGGTCTTGTTAAGCATTTTCATATGGTCCAAACTCAACTTGAACAAATTACTAAAGTGCAAAAAGACTTGCTTGCTGGAATTCCTACACAAAGTAATAAACAAACTTGTGGTGTTTTAACTAGAGGAGGTATCGCTACTCAAGATCCTCTTTATCCTGAGGGACATCCTAAAAGAATTGAACAAGAATCTCAACTGGTTGAAAATAATATTACTAGTTCCCCTAAAAAGAAAAAGAAAAAGAAGAAACATAAAGAATTAGGAGAAGCTAGTAATATGGAACTTGATAGAGAACCTACAAGTAGTGTAGGGGTCGTTGCATAGAAAACAAAAAATTTCCAACGAAACAAGCGAAAGAAACCCCACGATCTAGATCTATTAGACGAAGGTAGCGAAGGTGAGATCCAATCTCTTACCCTTGAAGAACGAACAAAGCCTTTTGTCGATGCAGGGGTTGGTCTGTCGATCCCCGCAACTAGACGCATCTAGTCGCGAGGAGATGTATTATCCACGCGATCTAATCCGATGAAGCGCTGCAAGAGCAGCACCTCCGCTGTGTCCACACGTACGGCTCGATGTAGACTCTGCCTTCTTGATCCCGCAAGCAAGGAGGGAGTGGCTAGATAGATCTCTGCACCATGACGGTTGTGGGGGCGTTGATGGTGTAGATCTCCATGAGCAGGGCTTCGCCAAGCCAAGAAAGACGAGGAGAACGAGGAGATGGTGCAGCAGCCCTACGGCTAGGGGTGGTGCAGCAGCTTTGGTGGAGAAGAAAGGCGGCAGCCCTACAGGAGGGGTGGCGTCAAGGGGAAGTGGAGGGGTGTGGCTAGGGCAGCAAAGGGGGGACCTAGGGCAACACATGCCTCTACCTTAGCCGCACCCCACCTTATATAGGTGGAGACCGAGGGGAGGGGTGCGCCAGCCCTAGGGCTTGGGTGGCTTGGCCCCCAAGCTAGGGTTTGGGGCTCCTCCACTTGGGCCCCTTTGCCCTTAGCCGCATGGGCGCGGCCAGCCCATGAGGCTGCTGCACCACCCCTATGGTCCATGTGGGCCCCATACTCCTATGGGCCCCACTTCTAGACTCCTCTAGAACCTTCTAGAATATTCCAGTACCCTGCCGGAAAATTCCCGAACCTTTTCGATACCTCCGGAAACCACTTTCCTTATATGAATCTTATTCTCTGGACTCTTTCAGAACTCCTCGTGACGTTCGGGATCCTATCCGAGACTCCGAATCAATATTCTTTCATACCATTAATTATCTCATCGCTAACCCTAGCTACATCGGAGCCTTGAGTGTGTGACCCTACAGGTTCGAGAACATGCAGACATGATCAGATCAATAATCAATAGTGGGACCGGGATGCCCATATTGACTCCTACATATTCAACGAAGTTCCTTATCGATTGAACCACGATGCCTGAGATTCTTAATCTCGTATACGATTCCCTTTGTCTCACCGATATTTAACTTGCCCGAGATTCGATCGTCGATATCTCCATATCTAGTTTCATCTCGTTACCTGGCAAGTTCTCTTTATGTCCATAATATAGGATCTCCGTGATTAACACTTAATCACATGGTTGCAACCTTTCTGATGCTATATTACCGAGAGGGCCTAGAGATATCTTTTCCGTCACAAGGAAGGACAAATCCCACTCTTGATTCATGTCACCCAACAAATACCATCGGAGATACCTAAAAGCCACCTTTATAATCACCCAGTTACGAAGTGACGTTTGATGTCCACAAAGCATTCCTCCGGTAAACGGGAATGACATAATCTCATGGTCTAAGGAAACTATACTTGGCATACTAAAAGCGTTGGCAATGAAAACTGTGTGACACGATCAATTGCAACTCTTTATTATTTGGGTCTTGTCCATCACATCATTACTCCTAATGATATGACTCCGTTATCAAGTGACTATAACAAGTCCATGGTTAGGAAACTCTAACCATCTCTTGACTAATGAACCAGTCTGATAGAGGCTTACTAGGGACAACTAGTTGTTTATATTCCACACATGTATTATGTTTCCAATTAATACAATTACAGCATGGATAATAAACTATTATCATAAACATGAATATGCTAATAAACCATGTTATTATTGCCTCTAGGGCATATTCCCAACAGTGTCCCACTTGCACTAGAGTCAATAATCTAGTTTACATTTTCTCGATCCACCACTCATGGTGTCTAACACTCATGGAGTATCAGTGCTGATCATGTTTGCTCATGGAAGAGGTTATGTCTGTGTTCTGTACTATACAGTTCTTTATGTTCTTTGCAAAACATTAATGTGAAAGAACATTTCCTTAACCCTATTTGTTTTGTGTGTTAGTTAACAACACTAATGATTATCTAATATTATGCTAAGTGGTGCAGGTTAATTGACTTTTATTCTACCTCTAGTATCACTCACCAAAAAGCGAAGAAATGGCAAAGTGTTCCTGCTGCAGGAAAATTCCTGGCCGGAGTTTCCGGCCTGTCAGGCCGGAGTCTCCGGCCCCCTGGTTTTTCCTGCCCTTTGGCCAGCGTGTGGTGCGGTACTGGATACCCCTCCGGAGTACCACCGGAGGGTGCCCGGAGTCTCCGGGAGGCCGGAGTATCCGGCCCCTGGTGACCGAAGTCTCCGGCCAGTCCTACGTCCTCGACAAATCTCCGCCCGAATGCGGAGTCTCCGACCTGCACCGGAGACTCCGGTCCCTCTGACCGGAGTCTCCGGCCCTCTCCGATGCGTGCAAGGTGTGGGGAGCCTCTGGTGCCAGTCCGGAGGAACCCCGGAAGGAGACCGGAGTCTCCGGCCTACACCGGAGTCTCCGGCCAACTCAGGCCGGAGTCTCCGGCTTAAGTGACCCCCAAGGGCTATAATTCGCAGAGGGGTATAAATACCCCTCCACCTACCTCAGACCAGCCAGCTCTCCAGCATTTATGAACCCTAATATTTGAGAGCTCAAAATCACAAGATCTCCCAATTCCTCCGTCCAAACGCGTTGATCTTCGGAGGATTGAAGGAGAAGACCCGGATCTACATCTTCACCAAGCCGTTCTTCATTTCCCCCTCGTTCTCTCGAGGATTCTTGTTTCTAGGGTTAGCTTTGTGTTACCCTAGATTCTTGTGCTCATTTGTTGTTGTATTTGTGACAGTGCTGTTGATTTGGGAGCCCCCAATTCAGTTGTGGGTGTGTGCCCCAAGAACCGTGTAAGGGCTCCGGATTCCGCCTTGAAGGTGAACCAAGCCTTTGTGGCAAAGTTCATCGGAGAATAGGGTGAGGCCTTTGTGGCGTTGAGTAGGCTTTTGTGGCGAGCTCACACCCCTCCAACGAGATGTACTCCCTTAACAAGGAGGAACTCGGGAATACATCCTTGTCTCCGCGTGCTTCCCTTCGGTTACCTCTTTCCATCTATCTTGTTCTTACGTTGTGCTACTTGTTTAATCGTAATTTCCATCTTGTCATATAGGTAAATTCATCGTAGATGCATGTCTAGATAATTTACCGTTTTGCTAAAGCCTAAAATCGAAAAAGACTTAAAATTTGGTGTAGCACCTATTCACCCCCCTCTAGGTGCCCATACGATCCCTTTCAATTGGTATCAGAGCCTTGGCTCTTGAATTAGGTTTAACCGCCTAAGAGAGTATGGGTGACGGTGATGGTGTGTCGGGTGGTAGCACCCCTCCGGTGACCATGGATGATCTCAAGAGTTTGGAAACAAGCTTGAAATCATCCATGAGCACTCAAATGGAGGAGTTGCGTGCTATGATGAGGGAACTCATGAAGGCTAACATGCCACCCGCTACATCATCCCTAGAGGCTAATGCTTCTGCCGCACATGTTGGGGAGGGCGAACAACGCACTAATGAACCCCCTCCTAAAATTGATGGTGGGAGGCCGGGGTACAATGCGGTTCCATTCGCATACTCGGCCGACCTCCCTATGCCACATTATCATATAAACAATAGGGGTGATCCACCTAAGCTTAATCCATCTTGTTTTACTAATTGGCAATTTATGATGAAATCTCATGTCAAGGGCTCTTCTAGTGAACTATGGAGAATCATTGAAGTTGGGTTCAAGGCCGTCGATCCAAACAACATGACAAGAAGAGAAGCCGTGGATTCTCAACTCAATGACTTGGCTCTCAACATCATTCACACCGCCGTGGGAGAAAAGCACATGTCTCTCATTGAGCTTGCCACCACCGCCAAAGAAGCGTGGGATATTCTCACTAAAGAGTTTGTTGGTAATGAGAGCATGCAAAGGAATAGGTTTGAAGCTTTGACCAACCAAGCCAAGGGCTTTTTCATGATAGAAGGTGAAGACCATGAAGAAATGTATCGAAGGCTCAAGACCCTTGCCACTCAATTTCGAGCCCTTGGTGCAACCTATGTGGATGATGCTTGGATAAAGAGGAAGTATGTGAGTGCCCTTTGGCCGTTTGAATCTACCGATTTGAAGAGTCTCCAAGGAAGACACAACTATCACCTCATGTCATCTAATGAGGTCATGCAAGAGATGGCGGCATACAAGGTGGCCGCTAAGAATGCCGAAGATGCTCGAGCTCGAGCCATTGGAATGCATAGAGGTTCTTCACTTGCTTTGAAGGCTAAGGTTGTGGTACACGACAATGATGATGAGACTCAAGAAGATGTGTCACATTGGGATCCCAAAGAGCTTGAAGACACTCTCAAGGATTACTCGGCTCTCACCTCCAAAGTCTTTTGGAAGAGCCCGTCCAAGGCAAGGGATTTTGTCAACAAGACCGTTGGAAGGAAGGAGGGTGGACAAAGGGTTCGTTCTTGCTACAATTGTCAAGACAAATATCACTTTGTGGCCAATTGTCCGTTTGAGAATAGAGAACACCATGGAGGGAAGCTTGTTCGAAAGGACAAGTCTAAGGACGCCCATAGGAAACCTTTCTTCAAGAAGAATGCTATCAACAAGAAGCCTCTAAGGATTGTGTTGCTTGCTCAAGAAGAGTACTCATCCGGAGAAGAAGAAGAACCCAAAGATGAAGTAGCCGCCATTTTTATTGCTTCTTCATCATCTCCTTCCCTATTTGAATCCCCCAATGAGAATGTCTCCAACTCCTCCGCAAGATGCTTCATGGCCAAGACTACCGAGGTATCACCTCCCTCATCTCCTAAGGCTATAAGTTCTATGGATGATGCTACTAGTCTTAAAATCAAAGAGGAGATTGTTGCTTTCGATCATTTTATCACTAACATGCAAGGTGAAACAAAGAAGCATGTTGAGGCTGTTATGAGTCAATATGGTGAAGCTCAAGAAATGCTTGAGATCAAGGGTAAGATCGAAAGAGAGGATGCTATGGAAATTGCATCTTTAAAAGACAATCTAGAAGAAGAACATGAGCTTAGAGTTTCTTTAGAGCAACAACTTGAATGTATAGAAGAATCTAATGATGTTATTGTTGCTAAACTCATTAAAGAACGGGACCATGCAATTGCTAAATACAAAGCATGTAAGAAAGAAAAGGTTGAGCTTGGTGTTGGTCATTCTAGACTAATCGAGGAGCTAGAGAAGCTCTCCAAGGCCTACAAAGCTTTGGAGAGTGAGCACTCTACCCTCACCAAGTCGTATGAACAACTTCAAGCTCAACCGCCTAACAATGATATGCCTAGTTCCTCCACTTCTATTACTTGTGATCATGCAAATATCATTGAGGAAAATGCTAGGTTGAAGATCAATCTTGCTAAGGCCATCTCCCTAGGTAAGAAACCTTTTGTCACTTCACAAAAGGGGAGAGTTGGTCTTGGGTTTGTGGAGGAAGAAAAGGAGAAGGAAAGCTTCATGAAGGATGCTAGAACTCCTCAAACAAAGAAGACCCCACAAGCTAAGAAGGCCAACATTCCTAGTGCTCCTCAAGCAAAGAGGATCCCTCAAGCAAAGAAGAAGGTCAACATTGCTAATGGTGGTGCCACAAGGGGCAAAACCATTAGTGATGACTTTGCGGGAAAGACTAACCCTCACTACATTATCTTTGTTGATTATTATGGGGATGTCTATGCTAAGTTTGTTGGTCCTAGAAATGTACCCATTGCTCGTTATATTTGGGTTCCTAAGACCCTTGTTGCTAATAAAAGAGGACCCATTGAAAAATGGGGACCTAAATCCAAGCAATGATTTCTTGTAGGACTATGCTTTCGGTGGGTCAAAATGGGTGCTTGATAGTGGATGCACAAAACATATGACCGGAAGCAAGGAGTTGATGACGGAGTTGAGATCAAATCTAAATCATGCAACCGTCACTTATGGAGATCGATCAAAATCCGAGGTATTGGGCTTTGGCAAGGTGGTAGTCGCTAAGGATATCACCTTAGCGAATGTCATGCTTGTCAAAGACCTTGGTTTTAATTTACTTTCCATTCATGCACTTAATAAGATGGGTTATGCCGTCTTCTTTGATATTGATGTTGTGGTAATCTTGTGGAGCAAGACTCTAAAGGTCGCTTTCGTTGGGTACGTCGAGGATGATTTGTTTGTGGTTGACTTTTCGAGGGAAACCACTTCAAATTCGATGTGCCTATTCGGAAAGGCCGACAAGGGTTGGTTGTGGCATCGCTGCCTAGCCCATGTCAATATGAGAACTTTGCAAAGTCTCCACAAGGGTGGCCACATTCTTGGACTAAAAGAAGATGTCTCTTTCGCGAAAGATCGTGTTTGTAGGGCTTGTGTTGAAGGAAAGATGCATGACTCTCCCCATCCGTCCAAGACTATTATTTCATCCAAGAGGATCTTGGAGCTCCTCCATGTGGATCTTTTTGGTACCGTTACCGAAGCTAGTCTTGGTGGGAAGAAGTATTGCTTGGTGATTGTTGATGATTATTCAAGATTTACTTGGGTTTATTTCTTCAAGTCGAAGAGTGAGACTCAACAAACCTTCATCGACTTCTCCATTGAAATGCAACATTAACACAATGTACCCATATTGGCAATTAGAAGTGATAATGGCTCCGAGTTCAAAAACTACACCCTCAATGAGTTTCTTAGTGAAGAGGGCATTCGTCATCAATATTCCGCAACCTATACCCCTCAACAAAATGGTGTAGCCGAGAGGAAGAACCAGACTCTTATGGATATAGCAAGGTCCATGTTAGCGGAGTTTAAGACTCCGTTGACCTTTTGGGCGGAGGCTATTTCCACGGCTTGTCACTCCTCCAACCGGCTCTACTTCCGCAAAGGGTTGAACAAGACTCCTTATGAGATCCTCACCGGCAACAAACCTAAGATCTCCTACTTCCGTGTCTTCGGTTGTAAGTGATATGGGGTTGCCCGATCTTCTCGTTGAGCACTTCGTCGGATGATGGATAATTTGGTGTCACCGATGAACTCTCCTTGCTAGATCCCTGATGCCAATGCAGCAGCTCTCTACCCTTTGGATATTCACGACTTCACACACTTGCGCACGTAGCCGTCGACCACGAAACGGTATAATTGCAATCTACTAATTCCCAATGGAAAGAACAGATCACACTTCAATTGAGGTTCAACTCTCCAGATCGATACGAATTGGAGATGTATAATTTCAGAGGAAAGCTTTCGCTGTTCAACTAGAAACTAGGGTTTTATCTAAACGTGGTCTAACCTCCCAACTCGCAGGTTGGAGGTATTTAAGGGGAAAGGGCCGGCGCCCCAACTAGACTCTGGGTGCAACCCGACTTGGTACAAACCGACCACATGAGTGGTTCGGTCCAAACTTAGGCATGCAAGCCTGTGTCGCTGTCGTGGCACAATATGGTGCCCATCTTGCTGCCGTGGCACAAATTGCTGCCATGGTGGACGTCTCCTTCTGTTCCGTGGATGCCGGCCTCCCTCTCCTCCCTCGCATCCTTTGCTTGCTCCAGAACTTGTTCTCCTCCATGCATCACCTCCTTGCTTCCCCGTGCTAGGTCACCTTCTCCCATAAACCTGATCATGCAAACATACAAAGATTTAGGCAGTAAACAATTCTCATTAATAAAATAATCAGATTCTTTTAGGAGCAAATTCACCTGTTGTTCTATTAGTTTCGCACGAGCTCTTGTAATAGGACCAATTCTGATTTCATCATTGGACTTCGTTGCAGCAATTTGATGATCATCATCATCATGAGGTAAAGATGTGTCAAACGTATGGATGTCCTCATCATCTCCCCCCCTTCAAAAGGCGTCGCCCTCGACGCTCCAAGGTCTTCTCCATCATATGGTGACAAATCAGCAACGTTGAAGCTGTTGCTAATGCCACCAAACTCAGCAATAGGAATATCAATCGAGTAGGCATTATCATTGATCTTAGCTAGCACCTTGTAAGGACCAGCACCACGCGGCTTCAACTTGGAACTTCTGAGCTGTGGAAACCTATCCTTGCGAAGATGCACCCAAACCATATCTCCCGGCTGAAACAAAACTTGCTTTCTTGATTTGTTTCTTGCAGCAGCAATGTTCTTGCCTTTCTTCTCAATAGCCTCTCGTGTCTTCTCATGAATCTTCTTCACATAATCTGCTCTTTTTGATGCCTCCATGTTAACTCTCTCATGCAATGGAAGAGGCAGCAAATCTAGTGGTGTGATTGGTTTGAAGCCATACACCACCTCAAAAGGACAAAGCTGAGTAGTAGTGTGCACCGCTCTGTTATAAGCAAACTCAACATGTGGCAAACACTCCTCCCACTCACGCAGATTTTTCTTGATCATAGCTCGCAACAATTGTGACAATGTTCTATTCACCACCTCCGTTTGACCATCTGTTTGAGGATGACATGTTGTGCTGAACAACAACTTCGTTCCTAGCTTCCCCCACAATGTCTTCCAGAAGTAGCTCATGAACTTGACATCACGATCTGAAACAATCGTCCTAGGTACTCCATGTATGCGTACGATGTCCCTGAAAAACAGATTAGCAACATGCGACGCATCGTCGCTCTTGTGGCATGCAATGAAATGTGCCATCTTAGAGAATCTATCCACTACCACAAAAATACTATCATGTCCTCTTTTAGTGCGTGGTAAACCTAACACAAAATCCATACTAATATCTGCCCATGGCGTGTTAGGTGTAGGTAGTGGTGTATACAAACCGTGAGGCTTCAGTTTTGACTTGGACTTGTTGCATGTAATGCAGCGCCTAACAAACCTGTCCACGTCGCGCCTCATCTTGGGCCAATAAAAGTGATCAGCTAGCATGAGCAACGTCTTCTCACGCCCGAAGTGACCCATCAATCCTCCAGCATGTGATTCCTGCAACAATAGCAAACGCACCGACGATTCTGGAACACATAGTTTGTTAGCTCGAAACAGAAATCTATCATGTATGTAGTACTTGTCCCATGCGTTGCGAAGCAAACACAAACGATATGGTTCAGCAAAATCATGATCAGTTGCATACAAATCACACAAGCTCTCTAAACCAGGAATTTTAACATCAAGTTGTGTCAATAACATGTTCTTCCTAGATAAAGCATCAGCAACAACATTATCTTTCCCTTTCTTATGCTTAATAATGTAGGGAAAAGACTCAATGAACTCAACCCACTTAGCTAGGCGTCTATGCAGATTTGATTGAGCTTTCAAATACTTCAATGCTTCATGATCAGAATGTATGATAAATTCTTTTGGCCACAAATAATGTTGCCAAACCTCAAGAACTCTAACAAGCGCATACAATTCTTTATCATAAATAGGATAATTTAATCTAGCACCAGAAAGTTTCTCGCTGAAATAAGCAATAGGTCGACCGTCCTGCATCAAAACACCACCAATTCCTATACCACTAGCATCACATTCAACTTCAAATTGCTTGGAAAAATCTGGTAGTGCAAGTAATGGTGCAGAAGTAAGCAAACGTTTGAGCTCATCAAATGCAAGGTCTTGGGCAGCGCCCCACACAAAAGGTACACCTTTCTTAGTTAATTCATTCAATGGTGCAGCAATAGTACTAAAGTCTTTCACAAAACGCCTATAGAACCCAGCAAGACCGTGAAAACTTCGTACTTGACTCACATTCATGGGAGTAGGCCAATTTTGAATTGCTTCAATTTTAGATGAATCTACTTCTACCCCATGCTTAGATACAACGTATCCCAGAAATATCACCTTATCTTTTGCAAATGTGCACTTCTCAAGATTAGCATACAATTTGGCATCACGCAACACTTGCAAAACTTGTCTAAGAAGATCACAATGTGCAGATTCAGTTCGGCTGTAAACAAGTATATCATCAAAATACACAACCACAAATCTACCAATGAAATCTCTCAAAACATGATTCATTAAACGCATGAAAGTGCTAGGTGCATTAGTAAGACCAAAAGGCATAACTAGCCACTCATATAAACCAAATTTTGTTTTGAAAGCAGTTTTCCATTCATCCCCCTCCTTCATCCTAATTTGATGGTACCCACTACGCAAATCAATCTTAGAGAAAACAGCAGCACCACTCAATTCATCTAGCATATCTTCTAACCGTGGAATAGGATGACGATATCGAATAGTGATGTTATTTATAGCTCTACAATCTATACACATACGCCATGTACCATCTTTCTTAGGAACCAAAATGACCGGAACAGCACAAGGACTAAGAGAGACTCGAATATACCCTTTGTCCAATAGCGCTTGCACTTGCTTCTGGATCTCCTTAGTCTCCTCGGGGTTTGTCCTGTATGGTGCTCGGTTGGGAAGGGTAGCACCTGGTATGAGATCAATTTGGTGTTCAATGCCACGCAAAGGTGGCAACCCTGCCGGTACCTCCTCCGGAAACACATCATCAAACTCCTGCAAAACATTAGACACACCAAGAGAAACAGGTTGCATATCATTAGAAACTAAAACCTCACCTTTGTACAGAAGCACAAGAGGCATGGCTGTAGGATCCTCACTAAATTCTCTCATGTCTTCTTTGGTGGCTAATATAAGTAAGCTAGGCGCTCTCTCACTTTTCGTTATATGATCACTCACAGCTATTACATTGTTCTCTCGTGAAGGTGGCTGTTCTATATTCACTTCAATTTTCTGACGAGATTCATTCACTATTTGCTGCGGTGACATAGGCTGCAAATTAATTTTCTTGCCCTTGAACTCCAAGTGATAAGTGTTGGCTCGGCCATTGTGTTGCACATGGCGATCATACAGCCATGGCCGACCCAAAAGGAGATGACAAACGGTCATAGGGACCACATCAAACTCAATGGTATCCTTGTATGGTCCAATCTCAAAATTCACACGCACCATATGATTTACCTTCATCTCACCATTGTCACTCAACCACTGAATATAATATGGATTGGGATGAGGTATATATGTCAATTTCAGTTTGGCACACAACTCTTTACTTGCAAGATTCCTGCAGCTACCTCCATCAATGATAACTTTGCAAGCTTTATTGGAGCCAACAAGTGCTTTTGTTTGAAACAGATTGCAACGCTGAGAATCCATATGTGGCTGCACACTCAATGTACGTGGTGAAACAACAATAATAGGGGCTGTAGAAGCAAAAGCATCCATGGCACCATCACTTGTATAGCCATCGTCATCATCATCATTAGGATCAGCATCATCACCTGTTTCATATTCATTGTTCTCATTAATAAGCATGACTTTCCTGTTGGGACATTCTCTCTTGAAGTGCCCTTTGCCCCCACATGTGTGGCAGTTCATGTCCCTATTGCGTGCTGTAGACATAGACGAATCAGCACTAGCAGCAGCTGTGGCTGGCCTTTTTGAGACAGGAGCATTGGAGGCTGGCTTAGAATAAGATGAAGAGGCACGGCTGGACTGCCCCTCCATTGGTGCAGCCGATGGTGTGGGCGCTCTACTAGAGAAACGCGCAGAACTAGTGTATCTTGCTTTGAATTGTGCCTCTTCCGCGAGCTGTGATTCAGCCTCCCTTGCATGGTGTAACAGCTCATTCATAGTGGTGTACTGGTGATGTCTCACAATTCCCTTGATGGTGAATTTTAATCCATGAAGAAATCGCTGCATAGTCATCTCAACAGATTCACGAACACGTGCACGCTGCAACAACATCTCCATCTCCATGTAATATGCATCAACCGTCATAGTCCCTTGCTTCAATTGTGTCAACTTGTCAAAAACGGAGCGCAAATAATTAGAGGGCACAAAACGAGCTCTCATAACAGCCTTCATCTCACGCCATGTAAGAACAGGAACCTCATTGTCATCTCGACGGTTTTGCACAATACTATCCCACCAACGCAAGGCATATCCATCAAATTCAGAAGAAGCAAGCTTAACCTTCCTATCTTCTGTATAGTCATGTAAACGCCATAATTTTTCTATCTTCAGCTCCCAAGTAAGATATTCTTCAACATCCGGAGAACCCTCAAACCGTGGAATAGAAAACTTGGGTTTGCCGAGCCCATCATCGTGTGCTTGGAGAGGGACACGTTGAGCACGTCCCACGGGAGCAAAACCACGGGCCTGATTAGGATGAATACGCCCACGGCCATTAACATTCATATTTTCTCCCTGCACACTATCATCATCAAGAGCATCATCAAAGTGTTGTTGGTTCGGCTGTCTTTGGTCCAAAGTATGGCGCAAAGCATCAATGGATTGCTGTACGGTTTGCACACTCGTTTGGAGAGTATCCACCTTAGTTTGGATGGCATTCACCGTAGTTTCGGTTTCGTCCAACTTGAGCTGCATTGCTTGTATGTCTCCTTCAACTGTGGTAGCCGACTTTTCAAACAGCCCAGTCAAGTGATCACGCAAATGCTCGTAGTCCCTCCATGTAACAGGAGTATCTGCATCCTTTTTCTGCATCACAACCTCAGCACTAGAAGACATGATTAGTATGTTAGTGCAAAAATCAAAATCGATATGGTGGTACACTCACAACTCACTCAGAACAACAAGAAAAGGTAATCTTAAAATTCCAAAGTGAATAGCAATGCGTACCCGGTCGTAGAGATGACTAAATGCACTGATGTGATGAAGTGAATATCAGGGTATGAGAACGGTCACACGACAAAGCAGGGTAATATATGGTGGGGCTGTAGGTATGGAATCCTAACAACACCAACTTACAAAACCTATTTGGTGTTTGTGTGATACAGATTTCACCTACAGAAACTCACACAAATATGGAGACAAATGTGGCCAGCAACTATATGGAAGAAATTGTTGCAAAGCACTCGAAAGACACTAGCCAAGCTCAAGGAAAACAGGCACAAGATTGCTCAAGGACTAGTGCAACAGCAGTGTAAAACAGCTCCAACTTGTAATAACTATCAACAAAATTTCAGGCCTGTTTTCTCTCTTTTTTTTTTCACTCTTTGATTTTTCCACTCTTTTGTATATATATTGCTCTCACGTGTACTGTAGCTACAGTACCTAAAATTGATTTTTTGAACAGAGCAGCCTGTAGAGCAAAGAAACAGCTAGTCTTGTGGGTATGTACCTAGAGTCCTGCTGTCGAAAGGCTGTGGCTAAGTCTCACAAAGATCAGAAGGAATAACCTAAGAAAAGTGCAAAACTAGACTCACAGATGACTATAATACCGTGGCAGAAAAATCGGCGGAAAACGGTGCCGTGGCAGATTCGGACTGCGAGTGTGAGTAGAAACAGGACACGCGCGTACCGTGGCAGAAAATCTGCGGGAAAACGGTGCCGTGGCAGACTCGGACGCGGCAGCGGAAAACCAGTCCAACTCGGGCGGTGCCAGGGGAAACACGGAAACGAGTCCGATTTGGGATCGGGTCGCGGCAGAGGAAATGACGATTTTGGTTGCCGCGGCAGAACTCGAATCCAACTTGGAAACAAGACCCAAACTAGGACTCGGTAACTAATTTTTTTTTGGTATTTTTGATATGGACTCGAAGATAAACAGAAAACACAATACGAACACAAAAGAACCCTAACCCTAACTAGACCAACTCGAAACTAAAACGAGAAAAAGGGAAACGCAAAGATCAACACAAACAGCAACTAGAAGGAGCAAGTTGGCTGATCTACGGCTATGGCAGGAGCTAAACCTAATCTTTTTGTCTGGCTTTTTTTCTGGATAGGACTAAAAACACGAACTAATCTACGGTATGATATGTGGATGCTCACCGAGTAAACCTGGGAATCTGATACCAGATGATATGGGGTTGCCCGATCTTCTCGTTGAGCACTTCGTCGGATGATGGATAATTTGGTGTCACCGATGAACTCTCCTTGCTAGATCCCTGATGCCAATGCAGCAGCTCTCTACCCTTTGGATATTCACGACTTCACACACTTGCGCACGTAGCCGTCGACCACGAAACAGTATAATTGCAATCTACTAATTCCCAATGGAAAGAACAGATCACACTTCAATTGAGGTTCAACTCTCCAGATCGATACGAATTGGAGATGTATAATTTCAGAGGAAAGCTTTCGCTGTTCAACTAGAAACTAGGGTTTTATCTAAACGTGGTCTAACCTCCCAACTCGCAGGTTGGAGGTATTTAAGGGAAAAGGGCCGGCGCCCCAACTAGACTCTGGGTGCAACCCGACTTGGTACAAACCGACCACATGAGTGGTTCGGTCCAAACTTAGGCATGCAAGCCTGTGTCGCTGTCGTGGCACAATATGGTGCCCATCTTGCTACCGTGGCACAAATCGCTGCCATGGTGGACGTCTCCTTCTGTTCCGTGGATGCCGGCCTGCCTCTCCTCCCTCGCATCCTTTGCTTGCTCCAGAACTTGTTCTCCTCCATGCATCACCTCCTTGCTTCCCCGTGCTAGGTCACCTTCTCCCATAAACCTGATCATGCAAACATACAAAGATTTAGGCAGTAAACAATTCTCATTAATAAAATAATCAGATTCTTTTAGGAGCAAATTCACCTGTTGTTCTATTAGTTTCGCACGAGCTCTTGTAATAGGACCAATTCTGATTTCATCATTGGACTTCGTTGCAGCAATTTGATGATCATCATCATCATGAGGTAAAGATGTGTCAAACGTATGGATGTCCTCATCACTACGGGGATGGATTGCTCACCGAGTAAACGCTGGAAATCTGATACCAAGATGATAAGGGGTTGCCCGATCTTCTCAGTGAGCCGATGGTGGATTGGGTGGTTGATGAAGATAACTTGCGAGATGCTCTCGAACTCTCCGGCTGTTCCCCCGTTGCCAATGCAACAGCTCTTCAACCCAATGGATATTCGCAACACCACACACTTGCGCAACGTAGCCGCCGACCACGAGCGGTTTGCAATCTACTAATTCCCAATGGAACAACAGATTACACTCAAACTTTGGTAGCAATAATCTCCAGATCGAAACAAAGTGGAGAGGTTGTATTCCTGATCGCAACAAAGAGGAACACGAAAATAGATGAATGCTTGTAGCAATCCGATCTAGGGTTTAAGCAAAAACGTGGTCTAACCCTCAACTACGGCACCCCTCCTGTACTTATAGGAGTTGGGGCGTCCTACCCTTATACGTGGACTCAAGTACGACTCGACTTGATACAAACCGACCCAAGTTGGGTTCGGCCTAATTGGCACGCAGGCCTCATGTGGTGCACCTTAGACGTATGTGATCATCCCTTGGATGTCCTGGTGCGCCACATTAGCTTGTCACGCATGATCTCCCTCTCTTGGTGATGCGCCTGCCTCCCTCTCCTCCCTCGCGCATATGTTGGAAATCTTCTCTTCTTCTTCTTGCTGCAACTCTCCTTCTCCATGTGCAACGCTTGTGCCATCCTCATATCTGATCATAGACAAATACAAAGACTTAGGTAGTATAAAATTCTCATGATCATGAATATCACTTAAGAACGAATTCACCTGTTGGCCAAGTAGCTTTGCACGTGCTCTAGTCATAGGTCCAATCCGAACTTCATTAGTTGGAGCTTGAGCAGCAACATCATCTTTAGGAAAAGATGGTAAGGAGCTAGGGATGTCCTCATCACCAGCCGCCCTAGGGTTAGGGTTTTGCCCGGCCCCCCTTTGGGCCTTAGCCCTAGCCCGCATGGGCCTTTGTGGCCAGGTGGTGCGGCTGGCCCATGAGGCCACTGCACCACCCCTTTTGCTCATGTGGGCCCCATACTCCTATGGGCCCCACTTCTAGACTCCTCTAGAACCTTCTAGAATATTCCGGTACCCTACCGGAAAATTCCCGGACTTTCCGATGCCTCCAGAAACTACTTTACTTATATGAATCTTATTCTCCAGACTCTTCCGGATCTCCTCGTGACGTCTAGGATCCCATCCGAGACTCCGAATCAATATTCATTCATACCATCAAATTATCTCATCGCTAACCCTAGCTACATCGGAGCGTTAAGTGTGTGACCCTACGGGTTCGAGAACATGCAGACATGATCCGATCAATAATCAATAGCGGGAACGGGATGCCCATATTGACTCCTACATATTCAACGAAGTTCCTTATCGATTGAACCACGATGCCGGAGATTCTTAATCTCGTATACGATTCACTTCGTCTCACCGATATTTAACTTGCCCGAGATTCGATCGTCGATATCTCCATATATAGTTTCATGTTGTTACCTAGCAAGTTCTCTTTACTCGTCCATAATATAGGATCTCCGTGATTAACACTTAATCTCATGGTTGCAACCTTTCTGATGCTATATTACCGAGAGGGCCCAGAGATATCTTTTCCATCACAAGGAAGGACAAATCCCACTCTTGATTCATGTCACCCAACAAATACCATCGGAGATACCTGAAAGCCACCTTTATACTCACCCAATTACGAAGTGATGTTTGATGTCCACAAAGCATTCCTCCGGTAAACGGGAGTGACATAATCTCATGGTCTAAGGAAACTATACTTGGCATATACTAAAAACGTTGACAATGAAACTGTATGACACGATCAATTGTAACTCTCTTATTATTGGGTCTTGTCCATCACATCATTACTCCTAATGATATGACTCCGTTATCAAGTGACTATAACAAGTCCATGGTCAGGAAACTCTAACCATCTCTTGACTAACGGACTAGTCCGTTAGAGGCTTACTAGGGACAACTGGTTGTTTATATTCCACACATGTATTATGTTTCCAATTAACACAATTATAGCATGGATAATAAACTATTATCATCAACATGAATATGCTAATAAACCATTTTATTATTGCCTCTAGGGCATATTCCCAACAGTAGCCCCCGGCAGAGCCCCCTCGGAGTGAGGCTATCCCTCTTCCACGAAGGGAGACTCGACGCCGGTGGGTGTGGTCGGAGCGTTGAGGTCGCCCGGCCGCCTCTTCTTGCATGGTTGCCCCGGGGAAGAGTTCCCGGGGCGCTTGCCCTTGGTCTTGCTTGATTCTTTTGGTGGAGCGTCTCGCTCTGCTACCAGCACAGCGCTGATCACCTGGTTGGTGGCAGCGATGTAAAATAGCAGGGCTCCTTCTCAACTGGGGCCACTAGGTTTGGTGGCGAGGCGAGGTAGCGCCTGTGGGACTGAAGAGCTTCCTCGGCCTCGGGGGTCCATTCCATGGGGTCTATCTTCTTGAGCAACTTGAAGAACGGTAGGGCCCGCTCTCCAAGTCTTGAGATCAAGCGGCCGAGTGCGGTCATGCTCCCGTTAAGGCGCTATACGTCCTTGACCCGCCGGGGCGCCTCCATGCGCTCAATAGCCTTGATTTTGTCGGGGTTTGCCTCTATTCCCCAATGAGAGACTAGGAAACCCAGCAGCTTGCCGGAAGGAACCCCGAACATGCACTTGTCCGGGTTGAGCTTGAAGTTGACCCGACGGAGGTTGTCGAAGGTCTCGTGTAGGTCTTGGATGAGGGATTCCTTGCGCTGCATCTTGACCACGATGTCGTCGATGTAGGCTTCAACGTTGCGGCCCAGCTGGGGCCCAAGGCACGCCTGCATAGCACCCTGGAAGGTAGCGCCATCGTTCCGGAGACCGAATGTCATCCGGGTGTAGCAGTAGCAGCCCTTGGGGGTGATGAAGGCCGTCTTCTCCTGGTCCTCGACCGCCATCATGATCTGATGATACCCGGAGAAGGCATCCAAGAAACACAGCAATTCGCACCCGGCCGTGGAGTCCATGATCGAGTCGATGCGCGGCAGAGTGAAAGGGTCCTTGGGGCAGGCATTGTTTAGGTCTGTGAAGTCGATACAGAGTCGCCGCTTGAAGGTCATGGGCTTTGGCACCACGACGGGGTTGGCTACCCAAGTCAGGTGAGGAACCGCCGTGATGATGCCGGCTTCTATCAGCTTGTCAATCTCGGTGACAATGAACTCCAGCTTCTCCTTGCTTTGTTTCCGTAGAACTTGCTTCACGGGGCGGGCATCCGCGCTTACTGCCAGTTTGTGCTCAATCACATCCCTTTGTACGCCGGGTAAACCTGACGCCTCCCACACGAAGACATCAGAATTTTCCCCCAGGAAGGCGATGAGCGCGCTTTCCTATTTGTCAGTGAGGTGAGCACCGATGGTGATGGTGCGGACGCCATCTAATGGGGGGATACTTTCCGGGTAGGCCCATGGAGCCAGAAGGTGGACGCGCCAAGACCAAGAAGGCCAAAGCTGGGTTACACTTCAAGCAACATGGGCTGGACAAGGAGCAAGCCGGCCAGCCCATCACGAGTTAGCAGAAGGGAAAGGACACGGCGAAGACTGGAGTCCCAATACAACCCGGAGTACCAACTTGGAAGGCAAGGACCTAGAGTAGGACTCCGTGTTCATGTGTAACTCGGCATAACCTGTAAGTCCATGGACCCGGCCGCCATTATAAGGTGGGCCCTGGACCTTAGATCGACAAGAAAGCTAAACTCACACAAGTCCCGTAGTCGCTGACTCTTGAGATAACGAGATCAGAACCTTGTATCGACATCAAGACCAAGCAATAAAGAACAAGCAGGAAGTAGGTCTTTACCTCCATTGAGAGGGGCCGAACCTGGGTAACTCCTTATCCCCTTGTCGAGATAAACCAGCTCCTGTGTCCTAGTCGCCATGGCCCCACAATTTTGCTTCCCGGAGGAAGTACTTGCCGTGACAACCCAACGATAGTTGGCGCCCACCGTGGGGCCGGTGATGAAAGGAGCATGGGAGAAGCTCGCCGAGGTATGGAGAAGCTCGCCATTAGCAGGGTCTACACCAACCAGTACGGCGAGACCGAGATCGACAACTACGGGTGGAGCCTGGAGATGGATGAAGTTGATGAAGGCTACCAGCTCATCTTCGGCAAGATCAATGTGTTCATTGGCATGGTCAACGTGTCAGGTAACTGTGTTAGCGAGTTGAATTCTATTTCAGAGGCAACAACTATTGTTGAGTTCGATGGAGAGGAGTCCATCGGCACATCAGAAGTTGGCATAATAGCCGGACAAGAGGAGCCGGAGATGCTGTCAGAGCCAGGTTCAGAGCCGGACTATTATCGAGATTCAGAGTCAATTTTACCACTGTTTGAAGATCAGCTAAGATATGGAGTTGAGGAAGAGTACGTACAGTCACCAGTACATCCACAGCATGTTGGAGTGTACATGTTAGGAGGAGAACACGGTGGAGAACTGATACGTGTCAAACGTATCTATAATTTTTGATTGATCCATGCTAGTTTTGTGATGTTGTCACATGTTTCTACTATCATATTACATCATTTTTATGCATTTTGTTGAACTAACCTATTGACAAGATGCCCAGTGCCAGTTCCCTGTTTTTGTCATGTTTTTGTTGCACAAAGTTACTTCTGGAAATATTCTCGGAATTGGACAAAAATTTATGGAGATTTTTTATTGAGGAAATAAGGACCGGAGCCAGAAGGGGTGATGAGGACATCCCTAGTTCCTTACCATCTTTTCCTAAAGATGATGATGAGGACATCCATACACTTGACACATCTTCACCTCATGATGATGATCACCAAGCTGCTGCAAAGAAGTTCAATGATGAAATCAGAATTGGACCTATTACAAGAGCTCGTGCAAAGCTATTAGAACAACAGGTGAACTCACTCCTAATAGAATCTGAATATTTTGTTAATGAGAATTGTTTACTGCCTAAGTCTTTGTTTGTGTGCATACTCAGGTTCGTTGAAGAAGAAGGCATAGCACGAGGGAGCGAGGAGCTGCAGCACATGGAGCAAGAGGATCAAGGCGTGGAGTACACGAGCTGAAGAGGACACGAGGGAGGAGAGGGAGGCAGCGTCCAAGGGCCAGGAGGCCACCACGCCACACATGGGCAGGCGCCAAATCAGGCCTGCGTGCCTTAAGGCTGAACCCAATACTTTGGGTCAGTTTGTATCATTTGAGTCGAACCGGTTTAGGGTTGCACCAAGTCGGTTGCACCGGGTCGGTACTATAGCTACAGTACGCCCCTTCCCCTTTATATACTAGTCCAGCCGCCATAGATGAGTTTAGACCATGTTTAAGATAAACCCTAGTTCATGAGACTGCTGTAAGCATTCATCTTGAATCCTCGTCTCCAATTCGTTTCGATCTAGAGATCATATACTGCAAGTTAAGTGTGATCCGCTGTTCCATTGGGAATTAGTGAATTGCAATTATACCGTTTCGTGGTCGACGGCTACGTGCGCAAGTGTTTGACGTTGTGAATATCCAAAGGGTTGAGAGCTGCTGCATTGGCATCAGGGATCAAGCGAGGAGAGTTCATCGGCGACATACAAAGTTATCTATCCATCATCATCATCACCACCGCAGCTTACTGAGAAGATCGGGCCACCCCTTTCCATCTTGGTATCAGATTCCACGGTTTACTCGGTGAGCATCCACAAATCCATCCCCGTAGATTAGTTGAGTGTTTTTATTCCTATCCAGAAAAAGCCAACAAAAAAATTTAGGTTTAGTTCCTGCCATAGCCATAGATCAACCCAATTTGCTTCTCCTAGTTGCTGTTTGTGTTGATCATTGCGTCCCTGTTTTTCTTTTGTGTCGAGTTGCTAGGTTTAGGGTTCTTATTTTTAGGTCTACTAGTCTCTAGTTTCTGGTTCGAGTCCATATCAAAAGATCTCAAAAAAAAAATCAGTACCGAGTTGATCTCAAGGTTGCAACCCGAGTTGAAGTAGTAGTCCTGCCGCGGCACAAATTTTGTCACTTTTCCCTGCCGCGATCTCCTACTCCGAGTTGCGCTCGAAATCCTGCCGTGTCCGGCACCAATTTGCGCAACAATCTGCCTCGCGATCATACCTCTACTCGGTCTCGGTTTCACCTGCCTGCCGCGGCACAAAATCGGCGGGTTTTACCTGCCGCGACACAAAATCGCGCAGTTTTTCTGCCGCGATCTCCTAGTAAGTCCTTTAGTGTTATTTTCAGTTTTCTTTTGCAATTTTCATTAGGGTTTCATATCAGATCTTTGTGAGACATAGCTCCAGCCTATCTACACATATCTTTAGGTACCTTACCTATAAGACTAGCTTCTTAATTGCTCACAGGCTACTCAATAGGCTTTTGCACGGCGTTGTGTTTTTCTGAAAAATTTTGCTTCGCAGTGCGACATATTGTGGTCAAAAGAGACGTGCTACAGTAAACACAGGCGACTTTACTGTAGCGGTGCGACATTACTGTAGCAGTACGTGAAAGAGTATAAAATACAAAAGAGTCACATGAGAAAAAAAAACAAGAGAGAGGGAAAACAGGCCTGAAATTTTGTTGCTAGTTACTACAAGTTGGAGCTGTTTTACTTTGCTGTTTGCACTAGTCCTTTGAGCAATCTTGTGCCTGTTTCATTGAGCTTGGCTAGTGTCTTTCGAGTGCTTTGCAACAAATTCTTCCATATAGTTGCTGGCCACTTTTGTCTCCATAAGTGTGTGAGTTTCTGTAGGTGAATTCTGTATCACACAAACAGCAAATAGGTTTTGTACGTTGGTGTTGTTAGGATTCCATACCTACAGCTCCACCATAAATCACCCTGCTTTGCCGTGTGACCATTCTCATACCCTGGTATTCACTTCATCACATCCGTGCATTAGTCATCTATTCGAACGGGTAAGCTTTTGCTATTCACTTTGGAACGGTAAGATTTCCTTTTCTTGTCAGTTTTTGAGTGAGTTGTGAGAGTTCCACCAAACAGATTTTTGATTTAGTGCACTAACCTACTAATCATGTCTTCTAGTGGTGTTGATCTGATGCAGAAAAAGGCTGATGATGCTACTGTAACATGGAGGGAATATGAAGCTCTCCGTGATCATTTGACAGTGATTATAGATAGATCCACTGCTACCATTGATGGTGATATTCAGGCCATACAAATTAAAGTGGATGCAACTGAAAATACAGTCAATGCAATGCAAACACAAGTCACTGATCTTCAGACAAGTATTCAGCAATTGACAACTTCAGTTAATGGCCTGCATGTAGTTGTTGAACAACGCCACCGTGACGGCCATGGAGATGATGATAGTCCATGGAGACAATGAGCATATGCTGGGCAATAATGGTCGTGGCCATGGACTGGGGGTTCGGCCACCACCACATCTTGGTGCTCGGCGTGTACCACTTCAGGAGGAGGATAGCTTGGGCAAGCCCAAATTCACTATCCCAAAATTTGAGGGCACCCCTGATGTGGAAGAGTATCTTACTTGGGAGCTCAAGATTGAAAAATTGTGGCGTTTGCATGACTACACTGAAGATAGGAAGGTTAAACTTGCTTCCTCTGAATTTGATGGTTATGCATTGCGTTGGTGGGAAAGCATTGTGAGTAACCGTCGAGATGACAATGAACTTCCTGTTCTTTCATGGCGTGAGATGAAGGAGGTTATGCGTGCTCGCTTTGTGCCCACTAATTATCTCCATACAGTTTATGACAAGTTGCAACAATTGAAGCAAGGGACTATGACCGTTGATGCATATTACATGGAGATGGAGATGTTGCTGCAGCGTGCACGAGTTAGAGAATCCGTTGAGATGACTATGCAGCGATTTCTTCATGGGCTGAAATATAACATCAAGGGCATTGTAAGGCATTGCCAATACAACAATATGAATCAGCTATTGCATCAAGCAAGGGAGGCTGAATCACAGCTAGCTGAAGAGGCTCAACTCAAGGCGAGATATTCAAGTTCTGGGAGGTTTTCTAGCAGAGCGCCATCACCATCTGTCACGCCTATGGAGAGTCCATCTAACCGCCCAGCTTCTTCCTTCTCCAAGCAAGCCTCCAATGCTTCTCCTGCAAAGAAACCACCTACCCCTGCTGCTAGTACTGGTTCTAATGTGTCTACAGCCCGTAATAGAGACATCGTTTGTCATACTTGTGGAGGCAAAGGACACTTCAAGAGGGAATGTCCTGATGTAGCCCCACATGTGGACAACACCATGCCAATTGGCCCAATGACAAGATCAAGAGTCAAAGCTCTTCATGAAAAGGTGACCTCGCTCCTCTCGATGTGTGATCTCGACCTCCCTTTGAATTGTCTGCTACCTCATGCCGGTACCTTGTGTATACTCAGGATCCACCCGGAAGATGACCCACAATGGAGTCAAGAAGATGGTCAAGAGGAAATCCAAGAAGAGGAAGAAGGAGGCAAAAGCTCAAGGCGGAGCCAGCCGGCCTCCAGGCCGGCCTGGGCCGGCCCCCAGGCCGGACTCCCACCCGAGCCGGCCGGCCGCCAGGCCGGACCTCCACCCGACGCAGCCGGCCTCCAGGCCGGTTTCCAGGCCGGACCTCCACCTGACGCGGCCGGCCTCCTGGCCGGCCTAGGCCGGTTTCCAGGCCGGCCCTCCACCCGACGCAGCTGGCCTCCAGGCCGGCCTAGGCCGGTTTCTAGGCTGGATCTCCACCCGTGCCGGCCGGCCTAGGCCGGCCCCCAGGCTGGTTCCCCACCTTCCTGCCTCGTTTTGTACTAAGACTATAAACCGCTTTCCCCTTTTCCCCATTTGAGGGTAGACTGAATCTGAGACTTGTGTGAGCTATGCTCCTCCTCCCTCGTAGCTAGGGTGCCTCATTGAGGTAGATCTTGTTGTTGCTACTCTTTCACTACGGTGTCTCTAGTAGTGCAAACCAATCTTTCACTGCGGTGATTCTATTGGATCGGTGGACCGACGGGTAAGAGCAATCAGTTTCAACAAGAGTAAGTTTGGCTTTGAGTCTTCGATCCACTACCTTTTTGAGGGTTTGTTGTTGGGTGGAGTTCTCAGCAGGATTTGCTAGTTATCCTTGTGTTTTGCCCACGAATCTCCCTCGCTACCCCTCCGTGTTCTTCGTGTTCATCCCCTTTTCCCACTCAAATCCATGAAGATCGGGCCTAGCCCTACATCATTTGGTATCAAGAGCAAGGGTTTCCACGGATTTGGATCGTGTTTTCACCTTTTATTAGCCATTTTTCCACCAAAATTTTTCTTTCCCATACCAATTTCAAAAATTCAAAAAAAAATTTAGCCCATATGGATTTCGTTCGATCTTTCGATTTGGTGAGCAATTTGTGGTTTTGATCCACGGATCTCATGCTTAAGACCTTTTCCCCACTTTCCGTTGGTGTTTTCCGGAGGCTTTTTCTGCTCCAAGTCCAAGCGCGTCGCGCAATTCGTCGCCGGCGGTACTACCGTCCGAACGGCCGGTACTACCGCCCGCAATCGGTCCTACCGCCCGTTCGGCCGGTGCTACCGCCTCACGACTATTCACCGAGTCTATCTTCGTGTCGCTTCATCGCTACCTCGACGGCATCAAAGGTATAGCTTCCGACACATCCCTTTCCATTTCGCGAAACTTTTTCCTAGGAGCTAGCTCTTCATAGTGTGAGCATTGCACTAGTGTGAAACCAAGTGACCATATCATCATCTTGTGAGCATCTAGTTGTAGCGGACTCGGCTCGGGCAAAAGCATAAAGCAAAAGAGAAATAGAAAAGATTCAAAAAAAAAAGAGAAAAGCCGAGCCGTGATCCTAGTCATCCTCAAGCTCCAATTACCAATAGAGAAACGGGTCCACTTGTGCAAATCGGGTGCTCCTTTACATACACTTGAGCTAGTTGTCCTTCGAGAGGTGGTGCGGCACGAGCATAGTCTTCGTTAGGTCCAAGTTGCTCTTTCCCATAGTCGCACCACCCACGTTTGTCTCCACGTGTGAGTCTCTTTTGTTTCTAGGATTGTGTGGATAGTCTCTTTTGTTTCTTGATCTTTGTGGTTATCCTCCACTTGTTGCAATAGCCTTTTCGTTGGTTTCGTTTCGATTTCTTGCCACTTTACCATACCTAAGCTCCTCATAAGTGTGTGTGTGAGTCGCTTTTGGATCACTAATCAACCAACTCTTACTCTTGTGACACTTTTGTCTCGGAAGGCAGGCCCATTGGTCCAATACTATCAACAAAGGTAAGAGAAGTTATTAGCCACCACATATTCCACATATCACTTGTGTTTGCTTATCATGGCTAGGGACGAACAAGACGCCGACTTCGGCAAACAAGCGGAGTCCCTTAGGAGGTACATCGACGACAACTTACGCCGCTATGAGGAGCGTCATCATGCCGCGCAACGTGAAAACGCTGAGCGTTTCGCTCAACTACAAGACGCCCAACGCGTAAGCGATGAGCGTTCCATTCGTATCGAGGGGCTGCTTCTCGAAAGACGACACCGGCACTCTTCAAGACCAAGCTCAAAGTCTTCACACCGTTCTGACGCAAGAAGCAAAGCTCCAAGCGACGTTGGTCAAGGTCCACAAAACGGCCGCCATCACCACAAAGCTCCAAGCGACGCTGAGCTCCAAGCGACGTTGGTCAAGGTCCACCAAGCTCCAAGCGACGTTCATCAACAAGCGAACATGGATCCTCAACAACACCAAGACCAACATCGTCAAGAAGAGCCGCACCCCCAAGCGATCGTACACCATCACCAACATCAAGATCGCCATCGACAAGAAATTCCAATTCCAAATGTTAACTTGGATCCCCCACACCGCCATGAGGACAATCGACATCATCGTCATGATCTACCTCCACATCGAGCCCGCCGAGTGCCATTGGCCGACAATCATGTTGATATTGACGATGACGAGGATTATGTTCCACACCACCACCCAAGGCATCGTCACCGAGACCGCCATCGCCACCATGATGATGGTGAGGATGATCACAAAAACCGCTTCAATCCTCCCAAGCTCGTCATTCCTAAGTTCCATGGCACCAACGACCCGGAGGATTACATGGCATGGGAATCCAAGGTCTCCAAGCTATTTCGAGTCTACAAGGTGCCGCAAGACAAACGAGTTGACCTCGCATCCCTCGAGTTCGAAGGCTATGCGCAACTATGGTGGGAACAACTCCAAGCATCCTTTGAAGACCCAATCGACACATGGAATGACATGAGGAAGGAAATGCACAAGCGCTTTGTGCCACATCATTATGCGCGAGATTTGTACAAGAAGCTACAAGAACTCAAGCAAGGTATCAAGACGGTCGACGAGTACTACAAGGAGATGGAGTCCACTCTCTCCCGTGCACACACTGTAGAGTCCGAGGAACAATCAATGGCACGCTTCTTGAACGGCCTCACGTACCCCATCAAGAAGATAGTGGAATTCCAACCTTATGATAACCTTGTTGAGCTAGTTCATCAAGCCATGAAGGCCGAGCGCCAAGTCGCCGAAGAACTCAAGTATGTCAAGGCCAAGTCCTTCTTCGCCACTAGAGCTTCTTCATCAACACAACCCATCACTCAAGTCCAAGCTCAAGGAAATATCAAAAGTCCTACACCGCAGCCCACTACAACCTCCCAGAAGACGTCGCCCTCACCCCAAGCAACCAAGTCATATATCACTTGCTACAAGTGTGGAGGTCAAGGGCACAAGTCATTTGAGTGCACCAACAAGAAGGTGATGATCATCAATGAAAATGGAGACTATGAGTCTATGAGTGAAGATGAGTACCACGCATTGAACAAGGTGGCCACGATGCAAAGCTTGGATGACGCCGATGATTACATCTATTGTGATGGTGACCCCAACCCCANACTACAAGACGCCCAACGCGTGAGTGATGAGCGTTCCATTCGTATCGAGGGGCTGCTTCTCGAAAGACGACACCGGCATTCTTCAAGACCAAGCTCAAGGTCTTCACACCGTTCTGACGCAAGAAGCAAAGCTCCAAGCGACGTTGGTCAAGGTCCACAAAACGGCCACCATCACCACGAGATGCCTCATCAACAAGCGAACATGGATCCACAACAACACCAAGACCAACATCGTCAAGAAGAGCCGCACCCCCAAGCGATCGTACACCATCACCAACATCAAGATCGCCATCGACAAGAAATTCCAATTCCAAATGTTAACTTGGATCCCCCACACCGCCATGAGGACAATCGACATCATCGTCATGATCTACCTCCACATCGAGCCCGCCGAGTGCCATTGGCCGACAATCATGTTGATATTGACGATGACGAGGATTATGTTCCACACCACCACCCAAGGCATCGTCACCGAGACCGCCATCGCCACCATGATGATGATTATGAGGATGATCACAAAAACCGCTTCAATCCTCCCAAGCTCGTCATTCCTAAGTTCCATGGCACCAATGACCCGGAGGACTACATGGCATGGGAATCCAAGGTCTCCAAGCTATTTCGAGTCTACAAGGTGCCGCAAGACAAACGAGTTGACCTCGCATCACTCGAGTTCGAAAGGCTATGCGCAACTATGGTGGGAACAACTCCAAGCGTCCTTTGAAGACCCAATCGACACATGGAATGACATGAAGAAGGAAATGTACAAGCGCTTTGTGCCACATCATTATGCGCGAGATTTGTACAAGAAGCTACAAGAACTCAAGCAAGGTATCAAGACGGTCGATGAGTACTACAAGGAGATGGAGTCCACTCTCTCCCGTGCACACATTGTAGAGTCCGAGGAACAATCAATGGCATGCTTCTTGAACGGCCTCACATACCCCATCAAGAAGATAGTGGAATTCCAACCTTATGAGAACCTTGTTGAGCTAGTTCATCAAGCCATGAAGGCCGAGCGCCAAGTCGCCGAAGAACTCAAGTATGTCAAGGCCAAGTCCTTCTTCACCACTAGAGCTTCTTCATCAACACAACCCATCACTCAAGTCCAAGCTCAAGGCAATATCAAGAGTCCTACACCGCAAACCACTACAACCTCCAAGAAGACGTCGCCCTCACCCCAAGCCACCAAGTCATATATCACTTGCTACAAGTGTGGAGGTCAAGGGCACAAGTCATTTGAGTGCACCAACAAGAAGGTGATGATCGTCAATGAAAATGGAGACTATGAGTCTATGAGTGAAGATGAGTACCATGCATTGAACAAGGTGGCCACGATGCAAAGCTTGGATGACGACGATGACTACATCTATTGTGATGGTGACCCCAACCCCACTCTAGTTGTCACTCGAGTCTTGACTACAATCAACCAAGGTGATGACGCTCAAAGATGCAACTTGTTCCAAACCAAGGCCGGCATCAACGGCAAATCAATCAAGGTAATCATTGATGGTGGGAGTTGTCACAACTTGGCAAGCAAGGAGCTATGTGAGAAACTCAACTTGACGTACAAGAAGCACCCCAATCCTTACCATGTGCAATGGCTTAGTGACTCCAGCACCGTGAAGATCCAACACACGGTTCAAGTATCCTTCAAGATTGGCTCTTACGAGGACACGGTGGATTGTGATGTGGTACCAATGTCGGTTTGCCACTTACTTCTTGGCCGCCCTTGGCAATTTGACAAGGCCGCTACTCATGATGGGCGCACCAACTACTATAGCTTCAAATGGAACAATAAGATCCCAGTGCTCCGCCCAATGACTCCAAGCCAAATCATCGCCGACAATGCCAAGACAATTGTTAGAGCGCAAGAAAAGCAATCCCCTAGTGAGTTGAGTGGTGAGAGAGCGAACCACATTCACGTGAGTGAGAGCCACAAGCCAAATATGAGTGAGAAAGGGAAAAGAGTGAGTCCAGGCGTAGTCTTGTTAGCCACCAAAAGTGAGATGAGAGAAGTGAGAGCAAACCCATCCACTTTCCACTTCGTGCTCTTATGCAAAGGAGATGGCAACGACACTAACGACTTAACCCAAGTTCCTCCGTCTATGTTGTCTATTTTGCAGGAATTCAAAGATGTCTTTCCGGATGAGCTACCTCAAGGACTTCCTCCCCTCCGTGGAATCGAGCATCGCATCGACCTCATTCCCGGTGCCCCTCTACCTAATAGAGCGCCATACCGCACCAACCCTGAGGAGACAAAGGAGATCGAACGCCAAATTCAAGAACTCCTCGCCAAGGGACATGTTCGTGAAAGCTTGAGTCCGTGCGCCGTTCCGGTCATCCTCGTCCCCAAGCAAGACGACACACTCCGAATGTGCATGGATTGCCGTCCCATCAACAATATCACGGTGAGGTATCGACATCCTATCCCACGACTTGATGACATGCTAGATGAGCTTAGTGGTGCCACGATCTTCTCCAAAATTGATTTGAAAAGTGGTTAGCACCAAATCCGTATGCATGAAGGAGATGAATGGAAAACCGCATTTAAAACAAAACTTGGTCTTTATGAGTGGCTTGTCATGCCCTTTGGTCTTTCCAATACTCCTTCCACATTTATGCGTCTTATGAATCACGTCTTGCGCGCTTTCATTGGCAAGTTTGTGGTTGTCTACTTTGATGACATCCTTGTTTATAGCAAGTCTTTGCATGAACATGTCGACCATGTGAAGCAAGTTTTGTTGGCCCTTTGTAATGCTTCGCTTTTTGCCAACCTCAAGAAATTCACCAACGAGCTCAAAGTCTATGCACTGTTTTTAATCTAAACTCAAGCTAACCCTAAAACGATGCCTAGCAGCTCCTTATATGAGGGGGCTACAGTACCGCGCTACAGTACCTCCCCACTAATGGGCCCAACGTTGACTTGGTTGGACAGGCCCAAACCAAGCCCAAACTCATAATTATTAAAAACTCTAATTATTTAAAATAGCAACACACGACGAATACATCTAACTTGGTGGAGTCCTGAAATTGGGCTGCACCTCCCCCGTCGTGCCCATATCATTGAGGCAATCACAAATTGGCCACCGCCAACTAATCTTGCTCAACTTCGTAGCGCCCTTGGTTTGTTTGGATTTTACCGCCGCTTTGTGAAAGATTTTAGCACAATTGCTTGCCCCTTGATTGAGCTTACCAAAAAGAATGTACCCTTCATTTGGGGCAATGCGCAAGAATCGGCTTTCAATGAACTCAAGAAGAGATTGACCGAAGCTCCTTTACTTGCTTTACCGGATTTCTCAAAAACCTTTGAACTTGAGTGTGACGCTAGTGGCCTTGGCATCGGTGGCGTTCTCATGCAATGTGGCCGTCCCGTTGCCTATTATAGCGAAAAACTTGATGGTGCTCGCCTAAACTACCCAATATACGACAAGGAACTCTATGCCTTAGTCCGTGTTTTGGAAGTGTGGCAACACTACCTTTGGCCCAAAGAGTTTGTTATCCATTCCGATCACGAATCATTGAAATATTTGAAAACCCAAACCAATTTGAACAAAAGGCATGCCAAATGGGTTGAATTCATCGAGTCTTTTCCCTATGTGGTGAAGTACAAAAAAGGCAAGGACAATATAGTTGCGGATGCTCTTTCCCGCAAGATGATCTTACTCACCCAACTTGAAATCAACGTTTTGGGTCTTGATGAGCTTAAAGAACTCTATGCTTCCGATTCTTTCTTTGGTCCTATCTTTACCAAGTGCACAATTGACAAAGGATGCGATGATTTCTACTTGCACAAGGGTTTCTTGTTTAAGGCTAACAAACTATGCATCCCCGAGTCCTCGCTCCGTTTGTTACTTCTACAGGAATCACATAGTGGAGGCCTCATGGGACACTTTGGACGTGACAAGACACTCGCCATGCTATCTACACACTATTTTTGGCCAAGGATGACGCGTGATGTGGAGCGCTTGGTGCGCCGTTCCCCAACTTGCCTCAAAGCTAAGTCCACGTTGAACTCTCATGGTCTTTACATGCCTTTACCAATACCACACACACCTTGGTCCGACATTAGCATGGATTTCGTCTTAGGATTACCTCGAACAAAAAATGGCAAAGATTCAATATTTGTTGTTATCGACCGCTTCTCTAAAATGGCACACTTTATTCCTTGCAATAAGACCAACGATGCTTCACACATTGCAACTTTGTTCTTTAGGGAAATTGTTCGTCTACATGGAGTGCCGAAGACCATTGTTTCGGACCGAGATGTCAAGTTCACAAGCTACTTTTGGAAGGCATTGATGGCAAAGCTGGGAGTCAAGCTCCTCTTCTCCACCGCTTACCACCCACAAACCGATGGCCAAACCGAGGTGGTGAATCGAAGCTTATCAACTCTCCTTCGCGCATTAATCAAGCCAAACCTCAAAGGTTGGGAAGAATGCATCCCGCACGCCGAGTTCGCTTACAACCGTGCATCACACCGGGCGACCAAGGGAAGCCCGTTCGAGATTGTCTATGGGTTCAACCCCAACACCGCCCTGGACATCCTACCACTTCCTCTGCACGAGCGCACCGACATGGACGTCGACAAGAGAGCCGACTACATGAAGTCATTGTATGAGTCAACTCGAGCAACTCTAGAGGAGCACACCAAGCGCCAAGCTACCAAGATCAACAAGTTGAAGAAGCCCATGACATTCGAAGAAGGGGATCTTGTGTGGCTTCACCTCCGCAAGGACCGTTTTCCAGATGAAAGAAAATCCAAGCTTGCTCCTCGCGGTGACGGGCCTTTCAAAGTGCTCAAGCGCATCAACGACAACGCCTACAAGATCGATATCCCAACATCCAAGTAATTGGTGCATGACACGTTCAACGTCGCCGACCTATCTCCCTTCCACGGAGATGCAAGCGTTCAAGAGGATGACGAGTCGAAGACGACTCTTTCCGAAGGGGGGGAGATGATGTAGCCCCACATGTGGACAACACCATGGACACCATGCCGATTGGCCCAATGACAAGATCAAGAGTCAAAGCCCTTCATGAAAAGGTGACCTCGCTCCTCTCGATGTGTGATCTCGACCTACCTTTGAATTGTTTGCTACCTCATGCCGGTACGTTGTGTATACTCAGGATCCACCCGGATGATGACCCACAATGGAGTCAAGAAGATGGCCAAGAGGAAATCCAAGAGGATGGGCAAGAAGAGGAGGAAGAAGGTGATATGGGCACGATGGAGGAGGTTGTTGATAACACACACATTGGAGGAGGACCAGAGGAGCGGCAAGAATTGGAGTACAACGTCACCTATGGCGCGAGGGAGGAGAGGGAGGAATGCGCAAAGAAGGGAGACGAAGAAACCCAGGCAGCCCGGCCTGAGGCCGGCCTCAGCCCGGCCTAGGCCGGCCATGTGCCCGAAGCGGCCGGCCTCAGCCCGGCCTCCGCCCGGCCAGGCCGGGTTGCATGTCATGCAAATCCCAGCCCGGCCTAGCCCCGGCCTAAGCCTGGCCTGGACCCGGCCTAGCCCCGGCCTAAGCCCGGCCTGGACCCGGCCTGCTCACCAGATTTGGACCGAACCAGTTTTGGTTGGTTTGTATTCGCTTTTTGGGTCGAACCAAACCCTGTTTGAGTCGGTTTGAGTGTTTCCCTAGCCCTAGGACTCCTATAAAAGGCTAGGGCCGGCGGCTAGGGTTAGGTTAGCTTTGAGTTTAGATTAAAAACAGTCCATAGACTTTGAGCTCCATTGGTGAAGCTTCCCTCCGGGGACGGCGATGCCGTTTATCAGTTTGTAATAAAGATTGCTGCGGAGGTTCTTGTGTTCATCAAGGATTGTCGTACTTTGGTTGGAGGCGTGGAGATCTTCATCACGTTGCTTGCTGGATTCGTTCCTCTTCTCCAGGTTTGCGTTCATCGTTAAATTGGGAGAATTACTATCCGGGTTACTCGCTGTGAAAGATCGGGCAAAACTTTAGGATCATCCTCTTTGATCCTTATCATGTGGTATCAGAGCAACCAGGTTGGATCCTTATCATGTGGTATCACCCAGGCAGCCCGGCCTGAGGCCGGCCTCAGCCCGGCCTAGGCCGGTCATGTGCCCGAAGCGGCCGGCCTCAGCCCGGCCTCCGCCCGGCCAGGCCGGGTTGCATGTCATGCAAATCCCAGCCCGGCCTAGCCCCGGCCTAAGCCTGGCCTGGACCCGGCCTAGCCCCGGCCTAAGCCCGGCCTGGACCCGGCCTGCTCACCAGATTTGGACCGAACCAGTTTTGGTTGGTTTGTATTCGCTTTTTGGGTCGAACCAAACCCTGTTTGAGTCGGTTTGAGTGTTTCCCTAGCCCTAGGACTCCTATAAAAGGCTAGGGCCGGCGGCTAGGGTTAGGTTAGCTTTGAGTTTAGATTAAAAACAGTCCATAGACTTTGAGCTCCATTGGTGAAGCTTCCCTCCGGGGACGGCGATGCCGTTTATCAGTTTGTAATAAAGATTGCTGCGGAGGTTCTTGTGTTCATCAAGGATTGTCGTACTTTGGTTGGAGGCGTGGAGATCTTCATCACGTTGCTTGCTGGATTCGTTCCTCTTCTCCAGGTTTGCGTTCATCGTTAAATTGGGAGAATTACTATCCGGGTTACTCGCTGTGAAAGATCAGGCAAAACTTTAGGATCATCCCCTTTGATCCTTATCATGTGGTATCAGAGCAACCAGGTTGATCACGGCGAGGTTGTGTTGATCGATCTCATCTAGATCGGTTGACTTGGAGGGGTTTGCGGCTGCTGTTGGTGGTGATCCCTTTGCATCAAGGCTGATCTGTTGGGCGGCTGCTGTGGGAGGAGATTGCTTTGTTTGTGCAGATTGGTTCTGTCGAATTGATTTGCGAGGAGGCTGCTAGAGGTTGAAGGAACGCGACCAGATCGAGATTGTTGTTGGAAGATCGGTTTCCGATCAAAGGGTTTTGCTTGGATTGGGTTTGTGGCATCGTTCAAGTTGCGGATCAAGTAGAACTCGAGAAAATTCCTGCGGCAGTAATTCCTGTTCGTGTGATGGCGAAGTCCGATGATATATATCATGACTACACTACTGTCATGGTAGGTTTCAAATTAGATCCCGCAAAAATAAAGTGGAGATTGGAGAGTTCCGCGACATATGCAGAATATCAGTCTTGGGAGTCAGACATGGATCGTGGTTTTGAGAGATGTCGCACACTTGATAGCACGTTTGGTGGTCATACGGAATATGTCCTTGCCTACCGGCGTGTGGATGAGATTTTGGCTAGTTTATGGCGTGAAGCGAGGTCCGCGATGGGAATAACTTCTAGTTGGAAAGATTTCAAACAATTTTTGAGTGCTAGATTTTTGGAGAAGTCCACGGAGATGGACAAGGTGGTTATTCCTGAGGATGTTGAACCTTTGAGTGGGCTGAATATGCAACTCAAGAGGGTTCATGATGATGCTTGCAAAATAGTTGACAAGGGTCAGCGATGGAGTTTATTTCAGACTCAGTGCATGATAAAAGGCAAAGAGTGCAAGCTCATGATTGATGGTGGTAGCTGTACTAATGGCATAAGCAAGGCAATGGTGGCAGCGTTGGGGTTGTCCACATGGCGTATTCCTGAACCCAAGCATGTTGAGTGGTTGAATAGCTGCGGTATGCTGAAGGTTACTCATAAGGTGCGTGTGTCATTTGCAGTTGGTGACTATGTTGATGAGGTAGAGTGCGATGTGTTGCCATTGGAGGTGTGTGGGCTGTTACTTGGACGTCCATGGCAGTATGATCACAATGCTATGCATGCTGGAAGAGCAAATACATATTCGTTTGTGCATGATGGCAAACAGCGGACTTTGAAGCCTATGCAAGATGATCAAATCAAGTCCGATGTGGTGCTGGTGGTGCGCAAGGAGAAGTTGCGCAAGGCTAAGCCAAAGCCAAGGCTAGCTAAGTTGCAGCAAGAGGAGCATGATGCAAGGAGCGTTGGTACTGAAACTGATTCAGCCGTGCATGTAGATGACGAGCCAGTTGTTCTTGTTGTTGACAAGCCGGTTGAAGAAAAGAGGGATATTACAGCATGTGTTCCAGTTTGTGTTGACAAAGGTGTTCACACCGATGATGATTGTGCTGATTGTGTTTCGGTGAGTGTGGTGCCGCGAGTAGACGGTCGCAGCTATGTCAACACACCTATGAGGCATTTTGTTGGAGCAACAGTGCGGATGCATAAAGGCAATGATGGACGTGTTCGTCAGTTGTGTGGTCCAGGAATTACTATTTTGCAGGGTCGTGCAACGAAGATTCATGTTCCACAAAGGGCTCCATCCAGATTTGAGAAGAAGAAGGTAGTGGCGCCAAATTCCAAGCTCATGTGGAGAAGAAAAGAAGCGCCAAGTGCTGTATCAAGTCGAGTAGGCCGAGAGGGAGGATGTGGCGTGGAAGGCAAGCAAGACTTGAAGACGGCAAACAAGCGTGATGCTCTTGTTTATATACCTCCACCTTTTCGAGTAGACCCACACGCGTTGGGGACAACGCTTCTTGAAGGGGGGGAGGATGATATGGGCACGATGGAGGAGGTTGTTGATAACACACACTTTGGAGGAGGACCAGAGGAGCGGCAAGAATTGGAGTACAACGTCACCTATGGCGCGAGGGAGGAGCGGGAGGAATGCGCAAAGAAGGGAGATGAAGAAACCCAGGCAGCCCGGCCTGAGGCCGGCCTCAGCCCGGCCTAGGCCGGCCATGTGCCCGAAGCGGCCGGCCTCAGCCCGGCCAGGCCGGGTTGCATGTCATGCAAATCCCAGCCCGGCCTAGCCCCGGCCTAAGCCTGGCCTGGACCCGGCCTAGCCCCGGCCTAAGCCCGGCCTGGACCCGGCCTGCGCGCCAGATTTGGACCGAACCAGTTTTGGTCGGTTTGTATTCGCTTTTTGGGTCGAACCAAACCCTGTTTGAGTCGGTTTGAGTGTTTCCCTAGCCCTAGGACTCCTATAAAAGGCTAGGGCCGGCGGCTAGGGTTAGGTTAGCTTTGAGTTTAGATTAAAAACAGTCCATAGACTTTGAGCTCCATTGGTGAAGCTTCCCTCCGGGGACGGCGATGCCGTTTATCAGTTTGTAATAAAGATTGCTGCGGAGGTTCTTGTGTTCATCAAGGATTGTCGTACTTTGGTTGGAGGCGTGGAGATCTTCATCACGTTGCTTGCTGGATTCGTTCCTCTTCTCCAGGTTTGCGTTCATCGTTAAATTGGGAGAATTACTATCCGGGTTACTTGCTGTGAAAGATCGGGCAAAACTTTAGGATCATCCCCTTTGATCCTTATCATGTGGTATCAGAGCAACCAGGTTGGATCCTTATCATGTGGTATCACCCAGGCAGCCCGGCCTGAGGCCGGCCTCAGCCCGGCCTGAGGCCGGCCTCAGCCCGGCCTAGGCCGGTCATGTGCCCGAAGCGGCCGGCCTCAGCCCGGCCTCCGCCCGGCCAGGCCGGGTTGCATGTCATGCAAATCCCAGCCCGGCCTAGCCCCGGCCTAAGCCTGGCCTGGACCCGGCCTAGCCCCGGCCTAAGCCCGGCCTGGACCCGGCCTGCTCGCCAGATTTGGACCGAACCAGTTTTGGTTGGTTTGTATTCGCTTTTTGGGTCGAACCAAACCCTGTTTGAGTCGGTTTGAGTGTTTCCCTAGCCCTAGGACTCCTATAAAAGGCTAGGGCCGGCGGCTAGGGTTAGGTTAGCTTTGAGTTTAGATTAAAAACAGTCCATAGACTTTGAGCTCCATTGGTGAAGCTTCCCTCCGGGGACGGCGATGCCGTTTATCAGTTTGTAATAAAGATTGCTGCGGAGGTTCTTGTGTTCATCAAGGATTGTCGTACTTTGGTTGGAGGCGTGGAGATCTTCATCACGTTGCTTGCTGGATTCGTTCCTCTTCTCCAGGTTTGCGTTCATCGTTAAATTGGGAGAATTACTATCCGGGTTACTCGCTGTGAAAGATCGGGCAAAACTTTAGGATCATCCCCTTTGATCCTTATCATGTGGTATCAGAGCAACCAGGTTGATCACGGCGAGGTTGTGTTGATTGATCTCATCTAGATCGGTTGACTTGGAGGGGTTTGCGGCTGCTGTTGGTGGTGATCCCTTTGCATCAAGGCTGATCTGTTGGGCGGCTGCTGTGGGAGGAGATTGCTTTGTTTGTGCAGATTGGTTCTGTCGAATTGATTTGCGAGGAGGCTGCTAGAGGTTGAAGGAACGCGACCAGATCGAGATTGTTGTTGGAAGATCGGTTTCCGATCAAAGGGTTTTGCTTGGATTGGGTTTGTGGCATCGTTCAAGTTGCGGATCAAGTAGAACTCGAGAAAATTCCTGCGGCAGTAATTCCTGTTCGTGTGATGGCGAAGTCCGATGATATATATCATGACTACACTACTGTCATGGTAGGTTTCAAATTAGATCCCGCAAAAATAAAGTGGAGATTGGAGAGTTCCGCGACATATGCAGAATATCAGTCTTGGGAGTCAGACATGGATCGTGGTTTTGAGAGATGTCGCACACTTGATAGCACGTTTGGTGGTCATACGGAATATGTCCTTGCCTACCGGCGTGTGGATGAGATTTTGGCTAGTTTATGGCGTGAAGCGAGGTCCGCGATGGGAATAACTTCTAGTTGGAAAGATTTCAAACAATTTTTGAGTGCTAGATTTTTGGAGAAGTCCACGGAGATGGACAAGGTGGTTATTCCTGAGGATGTTGAACCTTTGAGTGGGCTGAATATGCAACTCAAGAGGGTTCATGATGATGCTTGCAAAATAGTTGACAAGGGTCAGCGATGGAGTTTATTTCACACTCAGTGCATGATAAAAGGCAAAGAGTGCAAGCTCATGATTGATGGTGGTAGCTGTACTAATGGCATAAGCAAGGCAATGGTGGCAGCGTTGGGGTTGTCCACATGGCGTATTCCTGAACCCAAGCATGTTGAGTGGTTGAATAGCTGCGGTATGCTGAAGGTTACTCATAAGGTGCGTGTGTCATTTGCAGTTGGTGACTATGTTGATGAGGTAGAGTGCGATGTGTTGCCATTGGAGGTGTGTGGGCTGTTACTTGGACGTCCATGGCAGTATGATCACAATGCTATGCATGCTGGAAGAGCAAATACATATTCGTTTGTGCATGATGGCAAACAGCGGACTTTGAAGCCTATGCAAGATGATCAAATCAAGTCCGATGTGGTGCTGGTGGTGCGCAAGGAGAAGTTGCGCAAGGCTAAGCCAAAGCCAAGGCTAGCTAAGTTGCAGCAAGAGGAGCATGATGCAAGGAGCGTTGGTACTGAAACTGATTCAGCCGTGCATGTAGATGACGAGCCAGTTGTTCTTGTTGGTGACAAGCCGGTTGAAGAAAAGAGGGATATTACAGCATGTGTTCCAGTTTGTGTTGACAAAGGTGTTCACACCGATGATGATTGTGCTGATTGTGTTTCGGTGAGTGTGGTGCCGCGAGTAGACGGTCGCAGCTATGTCAACACACCTATGAGGCATTTTGTTGGAGCAACAGTGCGGATGCATAAAGGCAATGATGGACGTGTTCGTCAGTTGTGTGGTCCAGGAATTACTATTTTGCAGGGTCGTGCAACGAAGATTCATGTTCCACAAAGGGCTCCATCCAGATTTGAGAAGAAGAAGGTAGTGGCGCCAAATTCCAAGCTCATGTGGAGAAGAAAAGAAGCGCCAAGTGCTGTATCAAGTCGAGTAGGCCGAGAGGGAGGATGTGGCGTGGAAGGCAAGCAAGACTTGAAGACGGCAAACAAGCGTGATGCTCTTGTTTATATACCTCCACCTTTTCGAGTAGACCCACACGCGTTGGGGACAACGCTTCTTGAAGGGGGGGAGGATGATATGGGCACGATGGAGGAGGTTGTTGATAACACACACTTTGGAGGAGGACCAGAGGAGCGGCAAGAATTGGAGTACAACGTCACCTATGGCGCGAGGGAGGAGCGGGAGGAATGCGCAAAGAAGGGAGATGAAGAAACCCAGGCAGCCCGGCCTGAGGCCGGCCTCAGCCCGGCCTAGGCCGGCCATGTGCCCGAAGCGGCCGGCCTCAGCCCGGCCAGGCCGGGTTGCATGTCATGCAAATCCCAGCCCGGCCTAAGCCTGGCCTGGACCCGGCCTAGCCCCGGCCTAAGCCCGGCCTGGACCCGGCCTGCACGCCAGATTTGGACCGAACCAGTTTTGGTCGGTTTGTATTCGCTTTTTGGGTCGAACCAAACCCTGTTTGAGTCGGTTTGAGTGTTTCCCTAGCCCTAGGACTCCTATAAAAGGCTAGGGCCGGCGGCTAGGGTTAGGTTAGCTTTGAGTTTAGATTAAAAACAGTCCATAGACTTTGAGCTCCATTGGTGAAGCTTCCCTCCGGGGACGGCGATGCCGTTTATCAGTTTGTAATAAAGATTGCTGCGGAGGTTCTTGTGTTCATCAAGGATTGTCGTACTTTGGTTGGAGGCGTGGAGATCTTCATCACGTTGCTTGCTGGATTCGTTCCTCTTCTCCAGGTTTGCGTTCATCGTTAAATTGGGAGAATTACTATCCGGGTTACTCGCTGTGAAAGATCGGGCAAAACTTTAGGATCATCCCCTTTGATCCTTATCATGTGGTATCAGAGCAACCAGGTTGGATCCTTATCATGTGGTATCACCCAGGCAGCCCGGCCTGAGGCCGGCCTCAGCCCGGCCTAGGCCGGTCATGTGCCCGAAGCGGCCGGCCTCAGCCCGGCCTCCGCCCGGCCAGGCCGGGTTGCATGTCATGCAAATCCCAGCCCGGCCTAGCCCCGGCCTAAGCCTGGCCTGGACCCGGCCTAGCCCCGGCCTAAGCCCGGCCTGGACCCGGCCTGCTCGCCAGATTTGGACCGAACCAGTTTTGGTTGGTTTGTATTCGCTTTTTGGGTCGAACCAAACCCTGTTTGAGTCGGTTTGAGTGTTTCCCTAGCCCTAGGACTCCTATAAAAGGCTAGGGCCGGCGGCTAGGGTTAGGTTAGCTTTGAGTTTAGATTAAAAACAGTCCATAGACTTTGAGCTCCATTGGTGAAGCTTCCCTCCGGGGACGGCGATGCCGTTTATCAGTTTGTAATAAAGATTGCTGCGGAGGTTCTTGTGTTCATCAAGGATTGTCGTACTTTGGTTGGAGGCGTGGAGATCTTCATCACGTTGCTTGCTGGATTCGTTCCTCTTCTCCAGGTTTGCGTTCATCGTTAAATTGGGAGAATTACTATCCGGGTTACTCGCTGTGAAAGATCGGGCAAAACTTTAGGATCATCCCCTTTGATCCTTATCATGTGGTATCAGAGCAACCAGGTTGATCACGGCGAGGTTGTGTTGATCGATCTCATCTAGATCGGTTGACTTGGAGGGGTTTGCGGCTGCTGTTGGTGGTGATCCCTTTGCATCAAGGCTGATCTGTTGGGCGGCTGCTGTGGGAGGAGATTGCTTTGTTTGTGCAGATTGGTTCTGTCGAATTGATTTGCGAGGAGGCTGCTAGAGGTTGAAGGAACGCGACCAGATCGAGATTGTTGTTGGAAGATCGGTTTCCGATCAAAGGGTTTTGCTTGGATTGGGTTTGTGGCATCGTTCAAGTTGCGGATCAAGTAGAACTCGAGAAAATTCCTGCGGCAGTAATTCCTGTTCGTGTGATGGCGAAGTCCGATGATATATATCATGACTACACTACTGTCATGGTAGGTTTCAAATTAGATCCCGCAAAAATAAAGTGGAGATTGGAGAGTTCCGCGACATATGCAGAATATCAGTCTTGGGAGTCAGACATGGATCGTGGTTTTGAGAGATGTCGCACACTTGATAGCACGTTTGGTGGTCATACGGAATATGTCCTTGCCTACCGGCGTGTGGATGAGATTTTGGCTAGTTTATGGCGTGAAGCGAGGTCCGCGATGGGAATAACTTCTAGTTGGAAAGATTTCAAACAATTTTTGAGTGCTAGATTTTTGGAGAAGTCCACGGAGATGGACAAGGTGGTTATTCCTGAGGATGTTGAACCTTTGAGTGGGCTGAATATGCAACTCAAGAGGGTTCATGATGATGCTTGCAAAATAGTTGACAAGGGTCAGCGATGGAGTTTATTTCAGACTCAGTGCATGATAAAAGGCAAAGAGTGCAAGCTCATGATTGATGGTGGTAGCTGTACTAATGGCATAAGCAAGGCAATGGTGGCAGCGTTGGGGTTGTCCACATGGCGTATTCCTGAACCCAAGCATGTTGAGTGGTTGAATAGCTGCGGTATGCTGAAGGTTACTCATAAGGTGCGTGTGTCATTTGCAGTTGGTGACTATGTTGATGAGGTAGAGTGCGATGTGTTGCCATTGGAGGTGTGTGGGCTGTTACTTGGACGTCCATGGCAGTATGATCACAATGCTATGCATGCTGGAAGAGCAAATACATATTCGTTTGTGCATGATGGCAAACAGCGGACTTTGAAGCCTATGCAAGATGATCAAATCAAGTCCGATGTGGTGCTGGTGGTGCGCAAGGAGAAGTTGCGCAAGGCTAAGCCAAAGCCAAGGCTAGCTAAGTTGCAGCAAGAGGAGCATGATGCAAGGAGCGTTGGTACTGAAACTGATTCAGCCGTGCATGTAGATGACGAGCCAGTTGTTCTTGTTGGTGACAAGCCGGTTGAAGAAAAGAGGGATATTACAGCATGTGTTCCAGTTTGTGTTGACAAAGGTGTTCACACCGATGATGATTGTGCTGATTGTGTTTCGGTGAGTGTGGTGCCGCGAGTAGACGGTCGCAGCTATGTCAACACACCTATGAGGCATTTTGTTGGAGCAACAGTGCGGATGCATAAAGGCAATGATGGACGTGTTCGTCAGTTGTGTGGTCCAGGAATTACTATTTTGCAGGGTCGTGCAACGAAGATTCATGTTCCACAAAGGGCTCCATCCAGATTTGAGAAGAAGAAGGTAGTGGCGCCAAATTCCAAGCTCATGTGGAGAAGAAAAGAAGCGCCAAGTGCTGTATCAAGTCGAGTAGGCCGAGAGGGAGGATGTGGCGTGGAAGGCAAGCAAGACTTGAAGACGGCAAACAAGCGTGATGCTCTTGTTTATATACCTCCACCTTTTCGAGTAGACCCACACGCGTTGGGGACAACGCTTCTTGAAGGGGGGGAGGATGATATGGGCACGATGGAGGAGGTTGTTGATAACACACACTTTGGAGGAGGACCAGAGGAGCGGCAAGAATTGGAGTACAACGTCACCTATGGCGCGAGGGAGGAGCGGGAGGAATGCGCAAAGAAGGGAGATGAAGAAACCCAGGCAGCCCGGCCTGAGGCCGGCCTCAGCCCGGCCTAGGCCGGCCATGTGCCCGAAGCGGCCGGCCTCAGCCCGGCCAGGCCGGGTTGCATGTCATGCAAATCCCAGCCCGGCCTAGCCCCGGCCTAAGCCTGGCCTGGACCCGGCCTAGCCCCGGCCTAAGCCCGGCCTGGACCCGGCCTGCGCGCCAGATTTGGACCGAACCAGTTTTGGTCGGTTTGTATTCGCTTTTTGGGTCGAACCAAACCCTGTTTGAGTCGGTTTGAGTGTTTCCCTAGCCCTAGGACTCCTATAAAAGGCTAGGGCCGGCGGCTAGGGTTAGGTTAGCTTTGAGTTTAGATTAAAAACAGTCCATAGACTTTGAGCTCCATTGGTGAAGCTTCCCTCCGGGGACGGCGATGCCGTTTATCAGTTTGTAATAAAGATTGCTGCGGAGGTTCTTGTGTTCATCAAGGATTGTCGTACTTTGGTTGGAGGCGTGGAGATCTTCATCACGTTGCTTGCTGGATTCGTTCCTCTTCTCCAGGTTTGCGTTCATCGTTAAATTGGGAGAATTACTATCCGGGTTACTCGCTGTGAAAGATCGGGCAAAACTTTAGGATCATCCCCTTTGATCCTTATCAGAAGGAGGCAAAAGCTCAAGGCGGAGCCAGCCGGCCTGGGCCGGCCCCCAGGCCGGACCCCCACCCGAGCCGGCTGGCCTCCAGGCCGGCCTAGGCCGGCCCCCAGGCCGGACCTCCACCCGACGCGACCGGCCTCCAGGCCGGCCTAGGCCGGTTTCCAGGCCGGACCTCCACCCGACGCAGCCGGCCTCCAGGCCGGCCTAGGCCGGGTTCCAGGCCGGCCCTCCACCCGACGCAGCCGGCCCTCCACCCGACGCAGCCGGCCTCCAGGCCGGTTCCCCACCTTCCTGCCTCGTTTTGTACTAAGACTATAAATAGCTTTCCCCTTTCCCCTTTCGAGGTTAGACTGAATTTGAGACTTGTGTGAGCTATGCTCCTCCTCCCTCGTAGCTAGGGTGCCTCGTTGAGGTAGATCTTGTTGTTGCTACTCTTTCACTACGGTGTCTCTAGTAGTGCAAACTAATCTTTCACTGCGGTGATTCTATTGGATCGGTGGACCAGCCGGTAAGAGCAATCGGTTTCAACAAGAGTAAGTTTGGCTTTGATTCTTCGATCCAAAGGCTACCTTTTTGAGGGTTTGTTGTTGGGTGGAGTTCTCAGCAGGATTTGCTAGTTATCCTTGTGTTTTGCCCACGAATCTCCCTCGCTACCCTCCGTGTTCTTCGTGTTCATCCCCGTTTCCCCTCAAATCCATGAAGATTGGGCCTAGCCCTACATCACCATCGGCTTCGTATCCATCGTGTCAAACCTAGCAATGCAAAGGGGCGGATGCTCAAGTAGCATACCATTCCAAAGGGTAGGAAATGAGATCTCGAAGAGGAAAGAGTTCACCTTTGACGCCCATGGTGACTTGGCATGTGTCGGATGGTTTGTCCTTGTGATGGACGTGGGTTGGGCTACATCATCTCCCCCTCTTTCGAAAAGCGTCGTCCACGACGCTAGCACGTCCTCATCAAGTGAAGTTGATAGATGTCTCGACGTTGAAGTGGAAGTCACCATGCCGCTATTGATACCTATACGCACCAAAGACCAAGCAAAATATGTGTGTGCATGATAGAGGAGCACATCATTAATGACATGTCCAAATTTGTTCATAACACCATTAGCACAACACAAATATATGGAATGGAAAACAAATGCAAGGTCAATGTGCAAACAACTCGTCCAAACATCCTCAAAATTTGGGAACACAAAATCTCCAAGAAAATTTGAGAAGGCTAAGGTAGCTATCTCATTTTGAACCATATGATGTTCATTGCATTGAAAGCGTCGGAAAGAGAGGTTTGTGAACCACACAAGGTGAGAGAGGCTCTTATCATCGCCATCATGGGTGCAAACAATGCAAAGAGAAGAGCAAGTGTTCATCAATTTTGTTGCAACACCAAGAAGATAACATCCCAAGGCCTCATGACAAGACATGCTCAAAATATCATTATGGTGACCAACAAACATAAGGAAAGAGAAATTGCTCATCAAGTTTGCGGCAACACATAAATCATCTGCAAGGAAGATCAAGGGAGCATGAATGTCACAAAGGAAAACCAAAGCACTCACATGTTTGCACGCGAACCAAAGGAAAGAGCAATTGTTCAATTTGTTCGATGCAAAACATGGAAAAGGAAATAGAGGTTGGTCAGAGCCACAACTCTCATGGTAAGTGCTCTCAAGAGCTCTTTTTGTCAACTCATGTTCAGTTGAAGTTGACATTATGAAGCATGAGCCATTACACACGAAATTCCATAAAAAGAAATTGTGTGCATGGTACATGAATGCATCATCCATCATGATGCGTCTCTTCATTTGCACATCACCAAACACACCACGTTCAAAATGGAAGTGTGAAGTATGCAGATGGTCAACATGCAAAATGAAGGAAGGAAAATTCTCAACATAGCAAAAGGAACCATCTCCAAAAATTGAGAATGCTATGGGGGCAAACTCATTATCAAGCATTTTATCATCATTGCAAGCAACACATAGGAAAGAGAAATTGTTCGACATATTGCATGCAACAATGGGAGAAAATTGGAAAGATTCATAGCAAGGCATGCATGTGGCAAGATCATCACACATAGGAAATTCCACATGATCAACATTGGTTTGGAACAAGGTATCACATGGGAATATGAAAGAATCATAGGTGACATCGAAAGAAACATCCACATCATGCAAGCAATCACAAGTCATCATGTCCACTAGTGGGATCATGGCATCATCAACACCCATATGCGTACCTTTGTAGTCCCGCTCAAGAGAAGTAGGTGTTGTGGTAGAGGTAGCGGCGTCCATGTAGCCGACTTGTACATCTTCATGTAAGCATGGGGTGGCATCATCTTCATCCTCCATGTACATCTTCTCCATAAGAGGCACCATCATGGCGAAGCTTGGCGTCTCATCATCCATGGAACCTAGTAGAACATGAGAGAACACACTAGAGGTAGATGGTAAGTTGTTAGAAATAAAAATGTCCTCACTTGACCTATCAACTACCTCTCCCAACTCAAGTGGTGTATCCCTCATTCCCTCAAAATGTAAGCACTCAATCTCGCATATGGTGGAGGCACTCAACTCACTTGCACTCTCACTCAAGTGGGCTAGGTGGCTCTCATTCTCACATTGGATTGGTACCATCTCATCATTCAAGCACATAGGGATAGGCTCGGTATGCTCAACTCCAATCGCCACCTTGGTTGAAGGGAAACTCCCATGCTCAACCTTCTCAACCTTTTCGCCTCCAAAGGTGAATGCCGTAGGGTGGGCATCATCACTCGACTCCTTTGCCGAAGGGAACATCCCATGCTCCGCATCTCCACTTGACTTGACATTCATAGTGGAAGCATCCTCCATGCTCGCCTCCTTGGTCGAAGGGAAAATCCCATGCTCGACCGTCTTCTCGCCATCTTCTTGGTCACCAACTTGTAGTGGCGTCGACGATAAGCTCGGTGAAGAGTCATGTGAGGGCGTGAAGAACTTGGATAACCCGGCAACGAACTCCTCGTGGATGGTCTTGAGGTCGGCCATGAGCTTGTCGCAATCGGCGTTGGCCTTGAGCTTGGCTTGCTCGATCGCGAAGTTGGCATTGTCGGTGTCGCGCTCGTTCTTCAACTTGGCGAGGTCGACCATGAGTTCGTCCCATTTCTTCGTGTAGCTTGATCTATGCTTGGACGCCCTTTTGGTTGTGGCACGCGGAGGAGACTCCATATGATGTATACTTGCCGCCATCTTGGAAGTTGATGTAGATGCATGATGGCGTGGCCTTGAGTAGGTTGAGTCCTCATAGTGACGTCGATGATGATCATGAGTAGACATACGCCGATGAAGATCCTTGGTGTTCCGTGATGAAGACTCATGTGCATAGGCACTTTGCGTTGGCCGCCATCTTGAGGGTGAGGTAGCTTGACGTCGAGGAGGGGGGCGTGTCTCCTTGTCCTCTAGGCGAAGATGTCTTGAGCTCCGTCTCCTTGAGCCTGAAGTAGGTGCTTGACGGCGGTGGTGCTCTTGAGTTCTTGGCCTTGAGGAGCGCCGAGGTGGGTACTCATCGTCGGAGTCGTCATCAACAAGGTGTGTAGAGCCTCGTGGAAGATCCTTGACGTGCCTTGAGGAGCCGTAGTCAATGTAGGGTTCCACCACCTCATTGGAGTTGTAGTCGAAGTAGTGGTCCACCATGGAGTTGACGCTTGTGGGCTCGAAGTCATTGTAGGTCTCCATGTCGCGGGCGGTTGCGGTATCATACTCGTGGTAGTGGTGGTGCTCCGCCATGTAGTCCATGCTCGTGGAGGTGACGTCGATGTCGTGGTCCACCATGTCATTCATGCTTGGGGCGCCGTAGTCGTTGTCGCTCATGATGTCATCCATGCTTGGCGCGCCGAAGTCGTTGTCGCTCATCATGTTCTCATCATCATGGCCTCCATAGGATGCTCCACTCTCACTAGACATGGTCAATCACAAGACAAGTGTATATAGATGTGGAGGTGAAAGGAACTATGAAACCAACCTCACCTAGTAGATAGTATTGGAACTAGTGGACAATGCCAAGAGAAACCGATACACAAGAATGCGGGTGACTTGAATTTCAAAGATCCAAACGCAACTCCAAAACACACACGGCTTATGAGTGGATAGGTATGAATTGTGGAAAGCAAATGGAACAACCGGAAACCAAGATATTGTAAGGGCAAGTAGAGAACCACGATGACCAAAAAGAAAATACAAGTCGATCTCAAAAGATAGGAGTGAAGCACATAGAAACACACGCTTTGATAAGTGGGACTTGTGCAACCAAAAATGAGCTAGTGATGGACCTAGCGAAGACTAAAGCTCAAGGTGCACAAGTACAAGAGAAACCAACTCGATTGCAATTATTGGTGGGCTACAAGATTTGCACAAAGATACCACACCTATGAATTTTTCATCGAGCTAGCGCGACCTACAAGAGATATGGCAATGAGGCTCTTTTTTTTTTCTTTTCTCTCTTTTGATTCTTTTATATGCTCTCTTTTGGCCTCTTACTCTCTTTTCTCTTTTGCCTCTTACTTGCTTGCCAACAAGAACTATATCAACTAGCGCATACAAGGTTTGCTCGGAACACTACGAGGTATCAATCATAGATGAGCTAGTCTCAATAGGTAAGATAAGCACAAATGGCTTGGCTAACAAGTGATGCAAGGTGGGAGAAGGTTCGGGGATGTTATACCTTTCGTCGACGATCTTCACCCAGTGGAGTGGAATGTCCCTTCCTTTCTCACGAAATATGGTGGCAATAGATGATGGATCAACCGCCGTGGTGATGTAGAGCTTGTCCGTAGCTTCGATTAGAGACGAAAATCACCAAAAACGGAGTCCGGAGTGAAAAGTTATGGCCAAAACAAAATTTCAGCAGGGGAACCGGCCTGGGGGCCGGCCTAGGCCGGGCTGGAGGCCGGCGGCTTCTGCCGGGGGTCCGGCCTAGAGGCCAGCCTAGGCCGGGCTGGAGGCCGGCCGACACTGCCTTTCCGGGACGCGAAAATGGGCGATTTTGGGCGGAAAACGGCCCGAAAAACACCAAATCGGAGGGAAAATCAACGGAATTTGGCCATGGGAACGCAAAGGAAGGTAGATCAACAAGTATAGCAATGGATCCACGGATCAAAACCTACCAAAACTCACAAGAATCTCAGATCGAACCCAAAGCAATTTGAGGCTATTTTTGGTGGAAATTTTCGAAATTAGCAAAATCAAAAAAAAAATTGTGGATATGGGGGTGGAAACAAAGGTAAATCCGTGGCAACCCTTGCTCTGTTACCAAATGATGTAGGGGGTTGGCCCGATCTTCACGGATTTGAGGGGAAAAGAGGATGAACACGAAGAACACGGAGGTGGAAACGAAGAACACGAGGGGAAAAGGGCAAATTCGTGGAGGATAACTCGCGAAGGCTACGAGGGAGAATCACCCGGCAACAAACCCCCAACGGAGCAGCCTCCGGATCCCAAAACCCAAGTCAACAACACGCTTAATGAAACCGATTTCTCTTACCGGCCGGTCCACCGATCCAATAGAATCCACAAGGGAAAGATTGGTTTGCACTACTAGAGACACCTAAGTGAAAGAGTAGCTACAACAAGAGATTCATCATCCTCCTCGGAGGAACCCATCACGGGAAGGAGCAACGCTCAACTCTAGTTCATTCTTCTCTACCTCAAATGGAAAAGGGGGAAAGCTATTTATAGTCTAGTACAAAACGGTGGGGGTCCGGCCTGGGCCGGCCTGGAGGCCGGCGTCGTCTGGTGGGGGACCGGCCTAGGCCGGCCTGGAGGCCGGCAGCATCTGGAGGGGGCCCGGCCTGGGAGCCGGCCTAGGCCGGCCTGGAGGCCGGCGTCGTCTGGAGGGGGGGCCGGCCTGGGAGCCGGCCTAGGCCGGCCTGGGGGCCGGCTGGCTCCTGCCTTGTGCTTTTGCCTTGACGCTTCCTCCTCCTCATCCACGCGTATGCCTTGGATGAAATCAACTCTTGGGCTTCCTCGGCACCTCCCATCGGCTTCGTATCCATCGTGTCAAACCTAGCAATGCAAAGGGGCGGATGCTCAAGTAGCATACCATTCCAAAGGGTAGGAAATGAGATCTCGAAGAGGAAAGAGTTCACCTTTGACGCCCATGGTGACTTGGCATGTGTCGGATGGTTTGTCCTTGTGATGGACGTGGGTTGGGCTACATGAATATGGCCTTGGTGTTGCCTACAGTAATATACAGGGTGAATGTATATTTCTTTGGTTTGATTCCTTGCAAAGCATGAAGTGATATCTGCAGTTGTGCACCTTCATTTTCTCCTTCAGGTGTATCTGAATCCTCATCATATTCGTCAATGTACACAATTTCTGCATCTTCCAAATTGTGGGCTTTAAGGGCATTGATTTGTGCAATTTGTGACATTTTACATACTTTCTTATGGCCTGGGAACCAAGGTTCCTTACACTTGTAGCAAATATTCTTTAGTTTGGCTTGTTGTATGATGGTTGCATTTGGATTTGTATTTGTTGGAGTCTTAGGCTGTTCAAAAGTAACTTGTCTCCTTACAGATGGAAAATATTGTCTAATTGCAGGTGCTTGGGGAGGTGCTGCTTGTTCCATGCGACGTGCATACCACATTGCTTCCTGCATATCTGCTAGCTTTAAGCATTGTAAATGGTTCTGAATGTAAGGAGTTAATCCTGAGTGTTGGATTGTCTCTTCTCATAAGATTCATAGCCTTTTCAAACTTTTCTATATATTCTGCCACTATAGAAGATTAAGTAAGGGAGTGAAACATTTTGACATTGTCACATACTGAAGAGACAGAGAACCTGTCAGAGAGATATCTGCAGAATCTATGCTATGGAACATTTGCTGGAGCAAATCCTGTTCCTCTCCACCACTGAATTGCTGGACCCTTGAGATAAGTGGTTGCAATGGCAGTTCGCTGATCAAGCTGAGTTCTTACAGAGTCAAAGTACTATTCAATTGTTTGGATCCATGAGTCAGGGTCTTCTCCATCAAATTCTGGAATGTTGAGCTTAGCTGGTTTCACAACAGGGTTTAATCTTCTGAGCTCAGGCTGGCCGTAGCCACGAAACCTGGTGTTACCCCTTTTGTCTCCCCCATCTGAATCATCATCTACATGAACTTCATTGAAGGTTGCTGGAGCTGGCAAAGCCTGGTGTGTTGGATTTGCATTGTGATTTGGGTGTCTGTATGGGATCTTTGGGGTTCCATCCAAATGCAATTCATTCCCAGCTAAATACTGCAGTGTGGCAACACCTACCACCTGTGGTGCATTGTTCTGGGTGACACTACCCTGTCCTGGTGATGCAACTACTGCTTGGGACCCTGAAGGAGGAACATCACCTGGAACCTTTTGCTTCTCTAGGATGTCCTTGTGAACCTCAAACAACTTCTGAAAGCTCGACTGGATAGCAGTAAAATTTTCCTGGATGTTATTGAAATTCGGATTGACACTTACAGTAAAATCCTGGAATTCCTTTTTATCTGCATCCCTCGTCTGCTGTATGGTTTTAATGTCCAGTTGCAGGGATTTCAGTTCCAGAAGATCAGTGTTCTCGGAATCAGATCTCTTCTCCATATTTTTGCTAGTGCACTTACTGCTTGCTGAAGAACTTGGGTGGGTGAGGAGGGATGGCACCGCAACTACCCGACTGGATCTCCAATTTCTACCGCCGCCGTCACCGCCGCCTGCGCCACCCGCCACCAGTGCTGCATGGATTAGGGAGGGTGGTGGGATTTGACACTGGGAAAGTATTTCCTGGAAACCACTCCCCTTCCCTTGATCTGCAGCCGAACATAGCCTCCGCCGCCAAGTCACCTCCGACAGATCTGAAGAGGAAGGGCTCTACTCTGCCACCGGGATCAAGTCAGGGGTGAGGGATTTCACGGGAGATCCCAACCCCACCACAAACAAGATCCAGATCGCCTCCGAGGATCACACCTGGCTCTGATACCAATTGACAAGCCCAAGTCCACTGGTTCATGAATTCTAACAAAGACACGAGAACAAATAGAGCGGTGGACGATTCTACTAGCTCGATTAATTCAGAGAATTATGCAGTTACAGATGAAGCCAAGGCCAGACCCTCAACAGAGGCGGCTAGGGTTTAACCCGATACAAGAATCTGCCGCTCCCACTCTGGAGATCGAGGCTAAAAAGCAAAGGATGGAGAACAAGACAAACAACCGAGTGGTTGAGTCAAAAAGTACAGGTAAAGCTAGCTGTTCAAAGTACTAGGCGCGAAATGGTAAGGAAGATGCTGGGTCCTGACAGGAAGGTTGTCAATCTTCGTAGTCTGCTGAAAACAAAGCGGTTAAAAGTATAGTGTAGTGAAATGATTTATGAAAATGGACCAGCGAACAAGTGATAATGGAAAGCAAGTAAACGAGGTTGTAAATAATGTAAAAAGATGGACCGGGGGGCATGGGTTCACTAGCGGTGTCTCTCCAATAAATAAAATAATCATATGAAGGGTAAACGAATTACAGCTGGGCAATTGACAGAATTATGACACAAACTTAATCTAGCTATATCAAAGTGTTCATGGTAATATTCATGTAGGCATCACAAAAAGGAACAAAGGCCGGCATCCGACTGCATCTTTGTCTAAAATGTCCACCTAGGGATCGCTATCCAGCCTGTCACCCATCGGTATTAAGTTGCAATCAACAGACAATTGCATTAAGTTAAGTGTATGATGTATGCAACATTTATAATCATGTAGACATAGACATCGCTGTTTTACCATTAGTCGCAACAGCACACCCTCGTCCTTAGACATTTCTGTCACTCGTGCCCAGGCACAAAAGGGGGCATGAACCAACTATCTAGCATAAATACTCCCTCTTGGAGAAACACACAATTACTTGGCCAAAGCAACTACAGACATCAGAGAGCATGCAAGAACATAAATTAACATATAAGAATCATGCACAATCTAATTATAACTTCATAATCCATGGGATCCCAGGAAACACATCATATAGCATTACAAATAGTCGATCTTGATCATGTACGGCAGCTCACAAGACCATAAACATGAAGCACAAGGGAGAGAGACAACCATCCAGCTACTGCCATGGACCCGTAGTCCAAGGTGGAACTACTCACACTTCATCCCGGTGGAAGGCATGGCGATGTAGAGCCCTCCCCGAATTATGGTTCGAGGTGGCGGCGGCGTCGGGTCGTGTTTCTGTAGCGCCCCGACCCCGGAATTATACAGAGATGCTATGTAACCCACAGGTCATGCTACACAATCGAAGGTTACTGGGGTTACCACTCCCAGGCCAAAACCTTTGGCAGGCGTGCTCGGAATGGATCATCGGCAACGCAACACCTCAATCATGCCATAATCACTTGCATAGCTATCAATGCAAAATAGAGAGATCAAGACTGCGGAACATCTGGCACATCACAGACTCTACGACACAAAGAGATCATAGTTCAACTCATATAATGAGAAAGATAGCAAAATACACATCAGAGGTCAGAGACCCAACATTACCTCATGCGGAAGCGAATTTAGTTGTATAAACAACAAGATCCAAATTATGGCCTAAGAGGCCTACAATAACATATCCCAGCCAGCCTATTCCGTGACGTCCCAAGCTGCCACCTGGGAACCCCAGACTACTCGTCGATGTCAACAAAGAACCCATCTTCCTGGTCGGTGACGTCCTCCTCTGAAACAAAATAATCAACAAAGCAAGGCTGAGTACGACGTACTCGCAAGGTTACAAGAGCTATATACGCTCAGATGATTGGCTTCAAAGCTGTATAGTAGTTGTTTTGGATAAAGCTAGTTTTCCTTTTTAAAGACAGGACTCATTGTCGTGGTGGATAGCACGGCATACCCATCAGTGATGGGGAAGATTGTGGGGCAATGCAACGATGCGCTCGGGATTGGGTAACAAGCACGCTAAGACACGCAATGTACCCAGGTTCGGGGCCCTCTTGTGGAGGTAACACCCCTACGTCCTGCTCTTCTAATTCCTATTACTTGATCACAGAATTTGGGCTACAATTTGCTCCTGGAGCTGTTTCAGGTGGCAGCCGGCTGGGGGTTCAAGTCGGCTGGAGGTGGAAGATGATGATCGTCCTGAGACGAGTGTGTGTCTGGGACCTGTGAAGCTTGCCCCGCGCAGGGGGCTCTAGCCCGCCTTATATAGGCGACGGGCTAGGGTTTTGGGTTACAAGGAATTTACAAGGCTATCCCTATGACATCAACTACACTCTGGTCCGGCTGGAGCTTGTTGTCATGATGTTGTACAGGAAAGGCCTGACAGGAAGTACTGTTCACAGGCAACGGTTACGCGGAGCTGGCCCACTTGGTACGGAACTGTCGGTTGGTGGATCCGGCCTTAGTCCAGCCGGACGGATGTATCCAGATAGATGCAGCCGGACGAGTGCCGCCAGTATGACGAAGCCGGTGCGTTGTAGCCGGCTTGTGGAGTTTGAAGAAATGAGCATCCTTAGGGTATCCGGGGTTCATCTCCCCGACACTGGCCCCCGAGATCGTGGAGTCTTGTCTGCTTGTTGGGGAGGCTTCGCGAGCTTCCCCGATTTGTGTTGTGCGTTGTTGAGGATGAAGAGCCCGGCTTGCGGGTAGCCGGCACGTTTAGAGGTCTTGAAGATGGCTCGCCCGGGTGCTCCTAGCCGGAACTAAAGACCATGGCGGCGTTGCTAGTGAATTTGGGTCGTGGCTTACGTCAGCCACGCTCCCACGTTCCGTCCGACTGGATTCTCCTCCCGGGATTCGAAGCAGAGCGCCTCAGCTTCGTCGAGGGGATCTTTTGTGGCAACTGTCAGTTAGTGGGATCTTTTGCAGAAATTTCGACAATAACCGCGCGCCACGCGGCGTGCGGGCACGCGATTTCTTCGCGGCGTCCTGCTTCAAAAGAGGAGGAAGGGGGGAACGGTTCGGGATACCGTTCCTCACTCTCCTGCTTGCACCTTCTTCTTCGTCTTCTTCTCGAGCGCATCGTCCTCCTTCGCATTCATCTGGTGCTTTCGTTTCTGCCGACGCCGTCCCACCTTCGATGGGGAACCGGACATCAATAGCGGGCACAGGCGCCTAGATGGGCTCCAGTGTCACTGGTGCGGAGCTCAGAAGGCTCCGCAGCGGGGGATTCATTGGCTCGAAGGAGGAGATCAGGACCCGCGTCCCTGACAATGAAGAGATTTCTCTGGCCCCGGAGGCGAACGAATCAGTGGTGTTCTCCTCGCATCTGGCGAGGGGGTTGGCGCTGCCGGCGAGTCCTTTCCTCCGGGAATTTCTGGGCTTCTACGGCTTGCAGTTCATCATCTGGGAGCTAACAGCATCACGCTGCTTTCCTGCTTCGTCACCCTCTGCGAGGCATACCTAGGCCTTTGGGCCAGCGTAGGGCTGTTTCGGGTGTTCTTCTTCCTCCGGGCACAGACCACTGGCAAGAAACTATGCGACTGCGGGAGTTTCTCCATATACACGAAGAACGTCCTCTTCCCCAAGGTCCATTTGCCGGATTCCATCAAGAAGTGGCAAAGCACCTACTTCTATGTCCGGAATCTCATGCCGGAAGACCGGGTTGGGCTTCCCGGCTTCACGAACACACAACCGGCCGAAAAGTCTTGGAACCGGAAAACACCCGTTGATGAAGCTCTGGAGGCGGCCGTGATGGCTCGGCTGCGGGAGCTGATTGGAGCCGGACTGACTTCCAGGGATCTGACTCTGGCTTGGAAGTCCCGGTGGGTGTTCCCGCTGCAGGCCCGGGAACACAAGATGTGTTTCTACTCGGGCGTCCGGGATCCCACCCGGGTTAGCACGGATACTCTGGACGGGGACAAGCTGCGTCGTTGGGCCGCCTCCGTGATCACTGATAAGATCAAGCGGAAGTGGTGGTTTGGACTCGAGCCGTTCTCACGGGCGGAGCGCGCTCCCGAGGTTGGCTTCCTTCATCATTTTTTTTATCTTGGGTTTCTTCTGGCCGACTGAAGAGTTGATTCGGCTGGCACTTCTTTGCAGATTTGTGAGCGTCAGAAGACCGAAGACCTTGACGCCGTCTTCGGGAAGGATCGAACGGGTCCTCTTCCAGAGGAGCGGATGGTCACCGGTGAAGAGTCCGCCTCCACCGAGCAAGCGGCCGACGATGAAGAGACTGCCTCAGAAGGTGAGGCGGACGGCGACTCCCCTGCTGCGTCAGACGCGGGGGAGCGGACGGACGGACGTGGTGACACCATGGAGACGTCTGGCACTGACGTCGATGCTGGTGCCGTTGGTGATGACGATGGCGGCCATGACGTGACGAGCCCTGCTCTGGCGGACTCCGGTTCTGACCGGGCCGCCTGCGAGGGCTCGGACCTCGACCGCGATGACGCTCCTCCAGCTCCGTCTTCTTGCGATAAGCGTCCCGTGCTCGATGTCGCCGGGCAAAACGGCAGCGGCGGCGTGCGCGTGGTTGTCGATCTCTCAACTGGCTCCGATCCGGACTTTGAGGGTTCTTCTTCCGTGCTAGCCTTCAAGCCGCCCGTGTCCAGCCGGAGAATGAAGGTGCTGGAGGCGATCGCCCGGAGGGCTTAGGCGATGCCTTCCCCTCAGATTGTGAAGGAGAGGCGGTCGAAGGCGGCTGCCGATTCAGATGCGGGCAAGGTCATCCGCAAGCTGATGTAGCCCCACATGTGGACAACACCATGGACACCACGCCGAATGGCCCAATGACAAGATCAAGAGTCAAGGCTCTTCATGAAAAGGTGAACTCGCTCCTCTCGATGTGTGACCTCGATCTTCCTTCGAATGGTTTGCTACTTCATGCCGGTACCTTGTGCATACTCAGGACCCACCCGGATGATGACCCACAACGGAGTCAAGGAGATGGCCAAGAGAAGGTCCAAGATGATGGAGAAGATGAACAACGGGAGATCCAAGAAGATGGACAAGAAGAGGAGGAGCGAGGCGAAGACAGGGTGGCCGGCCTAGGCCGGCCCCAAGACCGGGCTCCCACCCGAGGCGGCCGGCCTCCAAACCAGCCCAGGCCGGTCCCCAGGCCGAGCTCCCACCAGAGGCCGCCGGCCTCCCAGCCGGCCCCGGGCCGGCCCCAGGCCGGGCCACCCCCCGATGCAGCCGGCCTCCCGGCCGGCCTAGGCCGGTCTCCAGGCCGGTCACCTACCTGAGCCGGCCGGCCTCCCGGCCGGCCTAGGCTGGCCCCCAGGCCGGTTTCCCACCAGAGCCAGCCGGCCTCCAGGCCGGCCTAGGCCGGCCCCCAGGCCGGTTCCCCGCCTTTCCTGCCCGTTTTGTAATAGACTATAAATAGCTTTCCACTTTCCCCATTCCGGGTCAGACTGAATTTGAGACTTGTGTGAGCTATGCTCCTCCTCCCTCGTAGCTAGGGTGCCTCGTTGAGGTAGATCTTGTTGTTGCTACTCTTTCACTGCGGTGTCTCTAGTAGTGCAAACCAATCTTTCACTGCGGTGATTCTATTGGATCGGTGGACCGGCCGGTAAGAGCAATCGGTTTCAACAAGAGTAAGTTTGGCTTTGATTCTTCGATCCAAAGGCTACCTTTTTGAGGGTTTGTTGTTGGGTGGAGTTCTCAGCAGGATTTGCTAGTTATCCTTGTGTTTTGCCCACGAATCTCCCTCGCTACCCTCCGTGTTCTTCGTGTTCATCCCCGTTTTCCCTCAAATCCGTGAAGATCGGGCCTAGCCCTACACCATTTGGTATCAAGAGCAAGGGTTTCCATGGATTTGGATCGTGTTTCCACCTTTTATTAGCCATTTGTCCACCAAAATTTTTCTTTCCCATACCAATTTCGAAAATTCAAAAAAATAAAAAATAAATAGCCCATATGGATTTCGTTCGATCTTTCGATTTGGTGAGCGATTTGTGGTTTTGATCCACGGATCTCGTGCTTAAGACCTTTTCCCCACTTTCCGTTGGTGTTTTCCGGAGGCCTTTTCCGCTCCAAGCCCAAGCGTGCCGCGCAATTTGTCGCCGGCGGTACTACCGTCCGAACGGCCGTTACTACCGCCCGCAATCGGTCTTACCGCCCGTTCGGCCGGTGCTACCGCCGCACGACTATTCACCGACTTCATCTTCGTGTCGCTTCATCGCTACCTCGACGGCATCAAAGGTATAGCTTCCGACACATCCCTTTCCATTTCGCGAAACTTTTTCTTAGGAGCTAGCTCTTCATAGTGTGAGCATTGCACTAGTGTGACACCAAGTGACCATATCATAATCTTGTGAAGATCTAGTTGTAGCGGACTCGGCTCGGGCAAAAGCATAAAGCAAAAGAGAAATAGAAAAGATTCAAAAAAAAAAGGAGAAAAGCCGAGCCGTGATCCTAGTCATCCTCAAGATCCAATTACCAATAGAGAAATGGGTACACTTGTGCAAATCGGGTGCTCCTTCCCATACACTTGAGCTAGTTGTCCTTCGAGAGGTGGTGCGGCACGAGCATAGTCTTCGTTAGGTCAAAGTTGCTCCTCCCTATAGTCGCACCATCCACGTTTGTCTCCACGTGTGAGTCTCCTTTGTTTCTCGGATTGTGTGGTTAGTCTCTTTTGTTTCTTGATCTTTGTGGTTATCCTCCACTTGTTGCAATAGCCTTTTCGTTGGTTTCGTTTCGATTTCTTGCCACTTTACCATACCTAAGCTCTTCATAAGTGTGTGTGTGAGTCGCTTTTGGATCACTAATCAACCAACTCTTACTCTTGTGACACTTTTGGCTCGAAAGGCAAGGCCACTTGTCCAATACAATCAACCAAAGGTAAGAGCGGTTATTAGCCACCAAATTTTCCACATATCACTTGTGTTTGCTTATCATGGCTAGGGAAGAACAAGGCACCAGTTTTACCAAGCAAGAGGAGGCTCTCAAGAGGTACATCGACGACAACTTACGCCGCTACGAGGAGCGCCACCAAGCCGCACAACATGAAAACACCGAGCGCTTCGCTCATATACAAGAAGCCCAACGTGAGAACAATGACCGCTTCGCTCAAATACAAGACGACCAACGTGAGAACAAGGCGCGTTCCATTCGTCTCGAGGAGTTGCTTCTCGAAAGACGACACCGGCACTCTTCGAGATCAAGCTCAAGGTCCTCACATCGTTCCAACGCAAGAAGCAAAGGTCCAAGTGAGATTGTTCAAGGTCAACACCACGACATGCCTCACCCTCAAGCAAACTTGGACCATCACCAACACCAAGACCAACATCGTCAAGAACCACCTCACCCTCAAGCGAACATCGACCCTCCACTACATCAAGCTCGTCCTCGACAAGAAATTCCAATTCCAAAGGTTAACTTGGATCCCCTACACCTACATGAGGACAATCGACATCATCGTCATGATCTACCTCCACATCGAGCCCGCCAAGTGCCATTGGCCGACAATCATGTTGATATTGAAGATGATGAGGATTATGTTCCACGCCACCACCCAAGACATCGTCACCGAGACCGCCATCGCCACCATGATGATGATGATGAGGATGATCACAAAAACCGTTTCAATCCTCCCAAGCTCGTCATTCCTAAGTTCCATGGCACAAACGACCCGGAAGACTACATTGCATGGGAATCAAAGGTCTCCAAACTATTTCGAGTCTACAAGGTGCCGCAAGACAAACGAGTTGACCTCGCATCCCTCGAGTTTGAAGGCTATGCACAACTATGGTGGGAACAACTCCAAGCCTCATTTGAAGACCCAATCGATACATGGAATGACATGAAGAAGGAAATGCACAAGCGCTTTGTGCCACATCATTATGCGCGCGATTTGTACAAGAAGCTACAAGAACTCAAGCAAGGTCTCAAGACGGTCGACGAGTACTACAAAGAGATGGAGTCCACTCTCTCCCGCGCACACATTGTAGAGTCCGAGGAACAATCAATGGCACGTTTCTTGAACGGCCTCACGTACCCCATCAAGAAGATAGTGGAATTCCAACCTTATGAGAACCTTGTTGAGCTCGTTCATCAAGCCATGAAGGCCGAGCGCCAAGTCGCCAAAGAGCTCAAGTATGTCAAGGCCAAGTCCTTCTTCGCCACTAGAGCTTCATCATCAACACAACCCATGACTCAAGTCCAAGCTCAAGGCAATGCAAAAAGTTGTACACCGCAACCCACTAACACCTCCAAGAAGACGACGCCCTCACCACAAACCGTCAAGTCATATATCACTTGCTACAAGTGTGGAGGTCAAGGGCACAAGTCATTTGAATGCACCAACAAGAAGATGATGATAGTCAATGACAATGGAGACTATGAGTCCATGAGTGAAGATGAGTACCACGCATTGAACAAGGTGGCCACGATGCAAAGCTTGGATGACGACGATGACTACATCTATTGTGATGGTGACCCCAACCCCACTCTAGTTGTCACTCGAGTCTTGGCTACAATCAACCAAGGTGATGACGCTCAAAGATGCAACTTGTTCCAAACAAAGGCCGGCATCAACGACAAATCAATCAAGGTAATCATTGATGGTGGGAGTTGTCATAACTTGGCAAGCAAGGAGCTATGTGAGAAACTCAACTTGACGTACAAGAAGCACCCCAATCCTTACCATGTGCAATGGCTTAGTGACTCTGGTACCGTGAAGATCCAACACACGGTTCAAGTATCCTTCAAGATTGGCTCTTATGAGGACATGGTGGATTGTGATGTGGTACCCATGTCGGTTTGCCACTTACTTCTTGGCCGTCCTTGGCAATTTGACAAGGCCGCTACTCATGATGGGCGCACCAACTACTATAGCTTCAAATGGAACAATAAGATCCTAGTGCTCCGCCCAATGACTCCAAGCCAAATTATAGCCGACAATGCCAAGACAATTGTAAGAGCGCAAGAAAAACAATCCCCTAGTGAGTTGAGTGGTGAGAGAGCGAGCCACATTCACGTGAGTGAGAGCCACAAGCCAAATATGAGTGCGAAAGGGAAAAGAGTGAGTCCCGGCGTAGTCTTGTTAGCCACCAAAAGTGAGATGAGGGAAGCGAGAGCAAACCCATCCACTTTCCACTTCGTGCTCTTATGCAAAGGAGATGGCAAAGACACTAACGACTTAACCCAAGTTCCTCCGTCTATGTTGTCTATCTTGCAGGAATTCAAAGATGTATTTCCGGATGAGCTTCCTCAAGGACTTCCTCCTCTACGTGGAATCGAGCATCGCATCGATCTCATTCCCGGCGCCCCTCTACCCAATAGAGCGCCATACCGCACCAACCCCGAGGAGACAAAGGAGATAGAGCGCCAAATTCAAGAACTCCTCGCCAAGGGACATGTTCATGAAAGCTTGAGTCCGTGTGCCGTTCCGGTCATCCTCGAACCCAAGCAAGACGACACACTCCGAATGTGCATGGATTGCCGTCCCATCAACAATATCACGGTGAGGTATCGACATCCTATCCCACGACTTGATGACATGCTAGATGAGCTTAGTGGTGCCACTATCTTCTCCAAAATTGATTTGAAAAGTGGCTATCACCAAATCCGTATGCATGAAGGAGATGAATGGAAAACCGCATTTAAAACAAAACTTGGTCTTTATGAGTGGCTTGTCATGACCTTTGGTCTTTCCAATGCCCCTTCAACATTTGTGCGTCTTATGAATCACGTCTTGCGCGCTTTCATTGGCAAGTTTGTGGTTGTCTACTTTGATGACATCCTTGTTTATAGCAAATATTTGCATGAACATGTCGACCATGTGAAGCAAGTTTTGTTGGCCTTCGTAATGCTTCACTTTTTGCCAACCTCAAGAAATGTACCTTTTGCACCGACAAACTTGTGTTTTTGGGTTATGTAGTTTCTTCCAACGGGATTGAAGTTGACACCTCTAAGATTGAGGCAATCACAAATTGGCCACCGCCAACTAATCTTGCTCAACTTCGTAGCGCCCTTGGTTTGTTTGGGTTTTACCGCCGCTTTGTGAAAGATTTTAGCACAATTGCTTGCCCCTTGAATGAGCTTACCAAAAAGAATGTACCTTTCATTTGGGGCAATGCTCAAGAATCGGCTTTCAATGAACTCAAGAAGAGATTGACCGAAGCTCCTTTACTTGCTTTGCCGGATTTCTCCAAAACCTTTGAACTTGAGTGTGACGCTAGTGGCCTTGGCATCGGTGGCGTCCTCATGCAATGTGGCCGTCCCGTTGCCTATTATAGCGAAAAACTTGATGGTGCTCGCCTAAACTACCCAATCTACGACAAGGAACTCTATGCCTTAGTCCGTGTTTTGGAAGTGTGGCAACACTACCTTTGGCCCAAAGAGTTTGTTATCCATTCCGATCATGAATCTTTGAAATATTTGAAAACCCAAGCCAATTTGAACAAACGGCATGCCAAATGGGTTGAATTCATCGAGTCTTTTCCCTATGTGGTGAAGTACAAAAAAGGCAAGGACAATATAGTTGCGGATGCTCTTTCCCGCAAAATGATTTTACTCACCCAACTTGAAATCAACGTTTTGGGCCTTGATGACCTTAAAGAACTCTATGGTTCCGATCCTTTGTTTGGTCCTATCTTTACAAAGTGCACAATTGACAAAGGATACGATGATTTCTACTTGCACAAGGGTTTCTTGTTTAAGGCTAACAAACTATGCATTCCCGAGTCCTCGCTCCGTTTGTTGCTTTTGCAGGAATCACATAGTGGGGGCCTCATGGGACACTTTGGACGTGACAAGAAAATCGCCATGCTATCTACACACTACTTTTAGCCAAGGATGACGCGTGATGTGGATCGCTTGGTGCGCCGTTGCCCAACTTGCCTCAAAGCTAAGTCCACGTTGAACTCTCATGGTCTTTATATGCCTTTACCAATACCACACACACCTTGGTCCGACATTAGCATGGATTTCGTATTAGGATTACCTCGAACAAAAAATGGCAAAGATTCAATATTTGTTGTTGTCGATCGCTTCTCTAAAATGGCACATTTTATTCCTTGCAATAAGACCAACGATGCTTCACACATTGCAACTTTGTTCTTTAGGGAAATTGTTCGTCTACATGGAGTGCCGAAGACCATTGTTTCGGACCGAGATGTCAAATTCACAAGCTACTTTTGGAAGGCTTTGATGGCAAAGCTAGGAGTCAAGCTCCTCTTCTCCACCACTTACCATCCCCAAACCGATGGCCAAACCGAGGTGGTGAATCGACGCTTATCAACTCTCCTTCGCGCATTAATCAAGCCAAACCTCAAAGGTTGGGAGGAATGCATACCGCACGCCGAGTTCGCCTACAACCGTGCAACCCACCGGGCGACCAAACGAAGCCCGTTCGAGGTTGTCTATGGGTTCAACCCCAACACCGCCCTAGACATCCTACCACTTCCTCTACACGAGCGCACCGACATGGACGTCGACAAAAGGGCCGACTACATGAAGACATTACATGAGTCAACTCGAGCAACTCTAGAAGAGCACACCAAGCGCTAAGCTACCAAGATCAACAAGTTGAAGAAGCCCATGATATTCGAAGAAGGAGATCTTGTGTGGCTACACCTCCGCAAGGACCGTTTCCCGGATGAAAGAAAATCCAAGCTTGCTCCTCGCGGTGACGGGCCTTTCAAAGTGCTCAAGCGCATCAACGACAACGCCTACAAGATCGATATCCCAACCTCCAAGTACTTGGTGCACGACACGTTCAACGTCGCCGACCTATCCCCTTTCCACGGAGATGCAAGCGTTCAAGAGGATGACGAGTCGAAGACGACTCTTTCCGAAGGGGGGGGAGATGATGTAGCCCCACATGTGGACAACACCATGGACACCACGCCGAATGGCCCAATGACAAGATCAAGAGTCAAGGCTCTTCATGAAAAGGTGAACTCGCTCCTCTCGATGTGTGACCTCGATCTTCCTTCGAATGGTTTGCTACTTCATTCCGGTATCTTGTGCATACTCAGGACCCACCCGGATGATGACCCACAACGGAGTCAAGGAGATGGCCAAGAGAAGGTCCAAGATGATGGAGAAGATGAACAAGGGGAGATCCAAGAAGATGGACAAGAAGAGGAGGAGCGAGGCGAAGACAGGGTGGCCGGCCTCCCAGCCGGCCTAGGCCGGCCCCAAGACCGGGCTCCCACCCGAGGCGGCCGGCCTCCAAACCGGCCCAGGCTGGGCTCCCACCAGAGGCCGCCGGCTTCCCAGCCGGCCCCGGGCCTGCCCCAGGCCGGGCCACCCCCCGACGCAGCCGGCCTCCCGGCCGGCCTAGGCCGGTCTCAAGGCCGGTCACCTACCTGAGCCGGCCGGCCTAGGCCGGCCCCCAGGCCGGTTTCCCACCAGAGCCAGCCGGCCTCTAGGCCGGCCTAGGCCGGCCCCTAGGCCGGTTCCCCGCCTTTCCTGCCCGTTTTGTAATAGACTATAAATAGCTTTCCACTTTCCCCATTCCGGGTCAGACTGAATTTGAGACTTGTGTGAGCTATGCTCCTCCTCCCTCGTAGCTAGGGTGCCTCGTTGAGGTAGATCTTGTTGTTGCTACTCTTTCACTGCGGTGTCTCTAGTAGTGCAAACCAATCTTTCACTGCGGTGATTCTATTGGATCGGTGGACCGGCCGGTAAGAGCAATCGGTTTCAACAAGAGTAAGTTTTGCTTTGATTCTTCGATCCAAAGGCTACCTTTTTGAGGGTTTGTTGTTGGGTGGAGTTCTCAGCAGGATTTGCTAGTTATCCTTGTGTTTTGCCCACGAATCTCCCTCGCTACCCTCCGTGTTCTTCGTGTTCATCCCCGTTTTCCCTCAAATCCGTGAAGATCGGGCCTAGCCCTACACCACAAGCGGAGGGGGTCCTTCATGCAGCGGGCGGCGCTGCCCGCGAAGAAGTTATCTTCGGCGTCCAGCCGGCTTGACGCCTGCCAGAAAGCTCGCCGTGGAGGCGCGTGTGGACACGATTGAGGCCGATATCAGGGCCGAAGTTCCGCAAGGATGGAGGAGAAGCTGGATGCTCCCGCTGGTGGAGCTTGCACTAAGGTGATTGGTCGCGCTCTCGGGGGTGACTTCATTTTCGACTTGAGTCAGGATGATTTGGCAAGGGAGTTTTATGCATGTATTGCGCAGGCGGATTTGGCCAAGGACGCTTTCAACGCCGGTCTGACCGTGGAGCAGCTAGTGACTTCCAGGGAAGTTGGGGCGAAGGCGAAGGCGGATGTAGACACCAGCAAGACCGTGGAGGCCGGAGCTGGGCTAAGGTGGCGCCGGCTTCACCGAAGAAGCCGGCTGACGACCCCGCCGTTTCCGCGAAGGGCGTGGGAGCGCCCGCTAGAGGTGCGAAGCGTCCGCCTGGAGATGCGCTGGCTCCACCTTCAAAGCGATCGAGGAGGAGAAAACCGGAGGACTTGGGCACGCATGACGGGTAAACCCTCATGTTCAGGTGAGGAATCTTCGTAATCCATGCTTCTTGTCATGACGCTTTCGTCGTTGTGCAGGGAGCCGCTCGCGATTGGCGGAGCAGCGCCCGGCGCGGCGGTTGGGCCTGCCTCAGAGCTTGTCCATGAAGCTTCCAAAGCGCTGGCGACTGGTCCGCCTCCAGAGGTCACGAGGGCGGAGACGGGCGTTACGTCAGGCGGCCAAGTGCCACCGGATGCAGCTCCCCTCATAGTGGATCTTGGTCCTTCAGCTGCCGGTGGTGGCGACGATGTGAGGGTTGGCGCCTTCGAGGTGACTCCCCGGCCGCAACCAGAGGCCGGAAACGTCGCCTTTCTTCTTCCTTCTTCGTCCGTGGCCGAGATGACCAAGGACCTGGCGATGGCGGTGGTGGCGGCTTCACCTCTCGGGCCGCATCAATCGACCTTGGTGAGCAGCCCTCCGTACTCTGGGCCGGTGCCGCCCCGGCTGGATGTGTCAGGGCACTTCTCCCTCGCCGCGTTGGTGGAGAAGAGAGCGCAGGAGCAGCTGGCCGACGTTTCGCTGCTCCGCTCCTCGGTGGAATATGCCCTCTCTGATGCGGCCAAGGAGATTGCGACGCTCAAGCAGGAGCTTGTTGCCGCCAAAGGTTTGATTTCGCCTCTCTGCCGTATCCTTCCGCCTTGCTGTCTTGTTCTTTCCTTGATTGCTTGACTTGGTGATGGTTTTGCTTTGTCAGGTGACTCCACCTCCCGTGCTGGCTTGGAGAAGCAACTGGCGGCTTCAATTTCTCTCACTGCGCATAACGGTCAGTTGAAGAGGAAGGATGCTGCCCATGCGCTGGTCGTGGCCGACCTCCAAGCGGCAGAGAAGACGTCGGAGGAGCGCCACCTGGAGGTTGTCCGGCTGGCGGAAGAGGTGAAGAGGCTGCAGGAAGCTGAGAAGCAGAGGCTGGGCGAAGTCAAAACCCTTCGGATGAATGGGGAAGACTTGAGGCGCCAGCTGAAGGAATCTGTCGACGCCCATGATCAGACCGCTCGGGCAGCCAGGGAGCGTGAGCTCGAGCATGAGCAGCTGGTGGGCGGCCTGATTTCAGAGGTTGAGCGGGTGAACGAGCTGATCCTCGGTACGTGATATCTTTCTCTTCTTCATCCCTTGTTTGGAGTCCTCCTCTCGGTCTCACCGGCTTGAAACGCAGGCTTCTATCCCGAGGTGGACGCGCGAAACCAAAGGGCGTCCGCCTCTGAACGCACGTTGCCGGAGTCTTCTGGCACTACTGCTGGGGCGATGCCGTCTGTTGTCTCCCGTCTTCTCCAATTTGGCCGAGAGTTCAAATCGTTGAAGGAAGCAGCCGGCGGCGTCCTCGAGAACCAGTGGTCGGATGCTCCCGTACCAGATGCTCTTCATGATTTGGCCGTCCGGCTTGACGGAGCGCCGGCTGGCATCGATGAACAGGTGGAGATGGCAGCTCGTGGAGGCACCGTCATGGCGTTGGCCCTTGTGAAGTCTTGGTATCCTGATGTGAAGATGGATATGCTGACGGGCGGCTTTCGTACGGGGACGTCCCTTGCAAGCTTGCGTCCAGAGATCCTCATGGCTTCAGGGCGAATCGCCAAGGCGGTTGATCTGACATAGCTCGTCCCTGCTGAGCCGTCTGCAGCGACGAGGCCAAGTGAAGGTGCTGGAACCAACGATGCTGCTGCTACGCTTCCTTAGTTCTCCTTTTCCCCGGGATGCCGAGCGTATATGTATGACTTGTTGACAAGAACTGATGTCCGGCTCGAGCTGTTACTCGTTTTGATGTGGATCTGTTTCCACTTCTATTAATTGTTACCTTTAAAAATATTGCCTTTGAAGTTGTTGAACCTTTACATGGGAATTTGTGTTTGACCTAGTGATGATATTCACCATATCTAGCCCCCGAATTTTGGGCCGGCTTGAGTATCGAGTCGGATCAAAATTTTATGTTTTTCTCCGTTTTGCGCTTCTTGATGCCGTTCTGACGACGTAGCAGACCCCGAGTCCATCTCGTGGTGGCATAGTTTGGTGTGGCTCGTGGCCCGATCTTCACGGATAGACGGATGGCAAGCGGTGGACGCGAAGAACCAAAAGGGGAAAACACAAAGATAAACGGGAGACCGACTCGGATCGCAACCGCAAGAAGGACTTACCCTTGGAGTTCCTTTTGCCTCACCGGTAGGATCAACCGGACCAATAGAATCCCGAAGAGAGACCACGAGGTAGAATCTTCGGGAGAGATTGGTGAGCGAACGGTAGAATCACAAGCACGAGAGACCCGAAGGTAGAATCATACTTATGAGAGACCGTACACAAAGAGGGGCCTTGTACATCACCTAGACAAGTCTAGTGTGGCCATGAATTCCACAAAGGGAATGTAGGAGCAAAGCTCAAAGTTCTATTCTTAGTCTAACCCTAGATCTGAGGGAGGTAGGGGGTATTTATAGTCTAGCCACGAAGGATACGGTGGGAGGACGCGGGAGACCGGCCTGGGAGCCGGCCTAGGCCAGCCTGGAGGCCGGCTGCTTCTGCCGGGGGTCCAGCCTGGTGGCCGGCCTAGGCCGGGCTGGAGGCCGGGCAGGAGGCCGGTCTGGGGGCCGGCGGGCTCTAGCTAGTGGCCGGCCTGGAGGCCGGGCGCCTCTGCCTGGGTTCCAGCCTGGGAGCCGGCCCAGGCCGGGCTGGGGGCCGGGCTGGAGGCCGGTCTGGGGGCCGGCGGGCTCTGGCTGGTGGCCGGCCTGGGAGCCGGCCCAGGCCAGGCTGGAGGCCGGGCGCCTCTGCTGGGAGGCCGGCCTGGCTGTCTCCGCTTCTTCCTCTTCTTCGTCTTCTTCTTCCTTCGCTTCCATGCGTGCGTCTTGGATGGCTTCGACTCTTGGGCTCTCTCAGCATCTCCCTTGGCGTCCGTATTCGTCATGTGACACCTAGTAATATACAAGGGTAGTCGCTTAGGTAGTATACCATCCAAAGACGGCGTATTGGGGTTCGTAGAGAGGATTGAGTTCACCTTTGATGTCCATGGTGACATGGCATGTGTTGGAATGCTTGATATGGTGGTGACGTTGGGTTCGGCTACATCATCTCCCCCTCCTTCCAAAAACGTCGTCCTCGACGCTTGCTCGTCATCACCATGTGAAGGAGGTAGATGGTTCGCCGTTGAAGTGGAAGTCACCATTCCGTAATTTTTACCTACACACACCAAAGACCAAGCAAACAATGTGTGTGCATGATAGTGGAGGACATCATCGATGACATGTCCAATCGTGTTCATAACACCGTTAGCACAACACACGTGTATAGAATGTAGTCCAAAAGTAAGGTCATTGGGAAAGCAACTCTTCAAAACATCCTCAAAAGTGTGAAGCACAAAATCTCCAAGAAGAATTGAGAAGGTCATGATACCTATCTCATTGTGAACCGTATGAAGTCCATTACATTCAAAGCATCGGAAATAGAGGTTTGTGAACCACACAATTTGAGGGAGGCTCTTATCATCGCCATCATGGGTGCAAGCAAAGCAAAGAGAAGGGCAAGTTTGCATCGATTTTCTTGCAACACCAATAATACAACATCCAAAGGCCTCATGACAAGACATGCTCAGAATATCATTACGCTTGCAAATAGGCCAACGGAATGAACAATTGTTCATCATACATTTTGCAACACATAAATCATCTACAAGGAAGATCAAGGGAGCATGAATGTCACAATGGAAAACCAAAGCACTCACATGTTTGCACGTGAACCAAAGGAAAGAGCAATTGTTCAATATGTTCGATGCAAAACATGAAAAGGAAATAGAGGCGGAATCGGTCAACAACTCTCATTGAAAATGCTCTCAAGAGCTCTTATGGTCAACTCATGTTCAATAGATGTTGACATTATCATTCGGGAACCATGGCACACGAAATTCCATAAAAAGAAATTGTGTGCATGGTACATGAATGCATCATCCATCATGATGCATCTATCCATTTGCACATCACCAAACACACCGAAATTAAAATAAATGGATGACATGTGTAGGTGGTCAATATGCAAAAGGAAGGGTAAATTTGCATCATTGCAAAAGGAAGAATCTCCAAATTTTGAGAAAGCTATGGGGGCATTCTCATAAGAAATTAGGGATTCATCATTGCAAAGCAAGCATTTGAAAGAACAATTGTTCAACATTTTGGATGCAATGATTGGAGAGAAGTAGAAACATCTAGGGCACAACATGTGTGTGGCATCATCATTACCAAGAGAGAATTCCACATGATCAACATTGTTTTTAGGCAAGTTATCACAAGGGAATGAGAAAGTAGCATATGTGATGTCCATAGAAGTATCTACAACATGCAAGTCCTCACAAATCATCATGTTCACTAGTGGGATCATGGCATCATCAACACCTCGTACCTTTGTATTGCCTCTCATGAGAAGTAGGTGTTGATGTAGTCGAAGCAGCATCCATGTGGTCGACTTGGTCATCTCGATGTAAACATGGGGTGGCTTCATCTTCATCCTCCATGTACATCTTCTCAAGTTGAGGCATATCGTCCTCCATGGAGCCTAGCACATCATAAGAAAATACACTAGAAGGAGAGGTTATGTCATTAGAAATCGAAATGGCCTTGCTTGCCCTATCGACTACCTCTCTCAACTTATATGGTGTATCACTCATGTTCTCAAAATGGAAGCACTCCATGTCACATATGGTGGAGCCACTCAACTCACTTGCACTCAAGTGGGCTAGGTGGCTCTCACTCTCATGGTGGTGGTTCGCTCCTTCACCACTCAACTCACATGGATGTGTCTCTTGTTGTTGAAGGTCCAAGTGTGCTTGAGGATGTGGGATGGCGGGACGATGGCGCTCTTGATGTTGTCGATGGAGATGACCTTGCGCAACCTCATGTGGAGCTTTCTTTCTCGCGTCGGAGCGGTGCGAGGGCCTTGATCTTGACCTTGACGAGGAAGGTCGATGTCGACGACCCATCCGTGCAATGTCCATCCTAAGAGCCTCGAAGTTGTTCTTGACACGCTCCTCAAGACGTGTCATCTTGGCGTCCATCCGCTCTTCCAGACGGTCCATCGCTTCTTGAGTGTCACGTTGAAGGGCCACATGTTGGTTTTTGGTGGTATAGATTGGGGCACCTCCCGAGCTTTCTCGTTGCTCCATTTCCCTAGACATGGTGAAGACACAATGGTCTCGTATATATGGTGGTTAGTGAAGATCAAACCCGACCGTCTCTTACCTTCAAAGATAGTATTGAGCCTTGTGGTCCTTGGTGAGTGAGAAGTCACGTCGCAAGGGTAAAGCATTTTGCAAGAAATGATCCGAGAGCAAATCACCAACACACACACTTATGAGGAGCTCGGTAGGGAAAGTGGCAAAGCAAATGCAACAATCAACGAAAAGGATATTGTTAAAGGTAGAAGATAACCACAATGATCCAAAACGAAAAGAACCAACCACACAAACCGACAATGGAACAAACACGTGGAGATGAATGTGGGTGATGCGACTATAGGGGTGAGCAAAAGGACCTAACGAAGACTATGCTCGTGTCGCAACACCGCTCGAAGGACAACTAGCTCTATTGCTTCGAAGGGCACCCGATTTGCACAAATGCGCACTCACTCTTTCTCAACACTCTTGATCTTTCGGAGCTTGCAAGATTAAGATTGTAGGATCTCGACTCGTTTTTTTTAATGGATTTTTTGCATGAGCCGAGACTACTAGACGATGGTAATGCTCACAACAGGACATGCACTCACTTAGTGTCGCACTTGTACAATGCCCGCAATTGATGAGAGCTAGCTCCTATAGGATTAGATCGCGAAGAGGATGGGGTTTTGTCGTAAGATATACCTTCAAAGTTGATGACGAACTTGAGCTTGCGGATGAGGTGGTGTAGGTGACTCCGATGCAATTGCGTAGTAGATGTTGCAAGCTTCGCGTGGTGTCGAAAATCAACGCAATCGGAGAAACCACGAAGGAAAAATGCCCAAAACAACAAATGGAAAATGGAGGAAGAAGCAGAGAAACCGGCCTGGTGGCCGGCCTGGGCCGGGCTGGAGGCCGGCCGCGTCTGCGGGGGTCGGGCCTGGGGGCCGGCCTGGGCCGGGCTGGAGGCCGGCCTGACTGTTCGAACTCGAAAATGAGCAAATCCGCGAATCCTCCAAATCCTTTAATTTCTGGGCAAAATTGGCTAAAAGTGACGCAATAGAAAGGTGGAAGGGGTCCTTAGGTGATAGATCCGTGGATCAAAACTACCAAAAACGCACCCAAACGATAGATGGTGTGGATTTTCGAAATTGGGCAAGAAGAAGAAAAAATTTGGTGGAAAAAGTGGCAAATCAACGGTCTAATCCGTGGCAACCAAAGCTTGTGATACCATATGGTGTGGCTCGTGGCCGGATCTTCACGGATAGACGGATGGCATGCGGTGGACGCGAAGAACCAAAAGGGGAAAACAGAAAGCTAAACGGGAGACCGACTCGGATAGCAACCGCAAGAAGGACTTACCCTTGGAGTTCCTTTTCCCTCAACGGTAGGATCAACCGGACCAATAGAATCCCGAAGAGAGACCGCGAGGTAGAATCTTTGGGAGAGATTGGTGAGCGAACGGTAGAATCACATGCACGAGAGACCCGAAGGTAGAATCATACTTATGAGAGACCGTACACAAAGAGGGGCCTTGTACATCACCTAGAAAAGTCTAGTGTGGCCATGAAATTCCACAAAGGGAAGGTAGGAGCAAAGCTCAAAGTTCTATTCTTAGTCTAACCCTATATCTGAGGGAGGTAGAGGGTATTTATAGTCTAGCCACGAAGGGTACGGTGGGAGGACGCGGGAGACCGGCCTGGGAGCCGGCCTAGGCCGGCCTGGAGGCCGACTGCTTCTGCCGGGGGTCCGGCCTGGTGGCCGGCCTAGGCCGGGCTGGAGGCCGGTCTGGGGGCCGGCGGGCTCTGGCTGGTGGCCGGCCTGGGATCCGGCCCAGGCCGGGCTGGAGGCCGGGCGCCTCTGCCTTGGGTCCGGCCTGGGAGCCGGCCCAGGCCGGGCTGGGGGCCGGCGGGCTCTGGCTGGTGGCTGGCCTGGGAGCCGGCCCAGGCCGAGCTGGAGGCCGGGCACCTCTGCTGAGAGGCCGGCCTGGGAGCCGGCCCAAGCCGGGCTGGGGCCCGGCCTGGCTGTCTCCGCCTTCTTCTTCTTCCTCTTCTTCGTCTTCTTCTTCCTCCGCTTCCATGCATGCGTCTTGGATGGCTTTGACTCTTGGGCTCTCTCGGTGTCTCCCTTGGCGTCCGTATTCGTCGTGTGACACCTAGTAATATACAAGGGTAGTCGCTTAGGTAGTATACCATCCAAAGGCGGCGTATTGGGGTTCGTAGAGAGGATTGAGTTCACCTTTGATGTCCATGGTGAATTGGCATGTGTTGGAATGCTTGATATGGTGGTGACGTTGGGTTGGGCTACATCATTGTTGTTCATCCGGGTGCTCGGAGCCGGCTTGGCGGCTGTGCAGCCCACGGGATTGAATTTGCTGCCGGCTGACGGCGTGGCATCCCCCGAGTCCCTAACTTGGGGTGTTGTACATGCATCCGGGTAGTCGGAGCCGGCTTGGCTGCTGCGCAGCCCCCGGGGATGAGTTTGATACCGGCTGACGGCGTGGTAGCCCCCGAGTCCCTGACTTGGGGTGTTGTAGATATGCATCCGGGTGCTCGGAGCCGGCTTGGCGGCTGCGCAGCACTCGGGGATGAGTTTGATGCCGGCTGACGGCGTGGCAGCCCCCGAGTCCCTGACTTGGGGTGTTGTAGATATGCATCCGGGTGCTCGGAGCCGGCTTGGCGGCTGCGCAGCCCCCGGGAATGATTTCCGGCTTGCCGCGTGCAGTGGCCACGTGTCAGGTTTGCTCTGACTAGATTCCTGCGCTGGTGCTGATTGCCTCTTCGGCTTCTCCATCCGGATTTTCTGTGGCCAGCGGACCTGCCAAGATCCCCTGCGGCTTGTGTCCTCCGTTTGGTTGGCCATGTTTCGTCTGGTGATACATCGGCGACGGTTGGGCTCTCTTCAGCTCGTGCATAAATAACCATGCGGAGGCATTCGGTTTGCTTCAAACTCTCTTTCTCTCTTCGTTTTCTCCCGTCATGGCGCCGAAGAAGGAGATCGGAGAGCCCTCGGGTGCGCCGACGAAGCGTGGGAGGGGTCGCCCACCAATTCGTGGGCGTGGCGGTGGCGGCCGCCACGGTGGCGGCGTGCGTGGCCAAGGTCATGGTCGAAGCGCTGGCGTTGATGCCGCGGATGCGACGGGTGATGGAGGGAGAAGCCCTTCTCCTGCTCGGTCTGATTCGCCGGCTGGAGGCTTTTGGGATGATTTTCCCATATCCGAGTTTGTGCTGACGTTGTACGAACCCGTCAAACGCGTACAGTGGCTTCCCCGAGCTGTTGCTGAGGCGCTGGGAGGTGAAGGTCCCATCTGGTTCGTTCTTCATCGGATTAGTGCTCGCCAGGGGACTTGGGAGGTCTTTGCTCGGGTCATCGTCAGCCATGTGGGTGGAGAAGTCCGCAGGCGGGCGGAGTTCTACAGCGGCTGCAAGACCTTCGCAAGATTTTACCGTTTGGAGCCTCCTTTCATCGTTCGCTTCTAGCTGAAGCGTCGTACTGGAGTCTTCTACATCAAGGTCTTCGACGGCTCCCTTTGCCTCAAGGAGTGGGAGGAGAGCGATGACGATATGATGCCTCCCCCGGCTTAGGTTTAGGTTGCCCAGTGTTCGGCTTCATCTGTATGCGAGGTTGTCCGCCTGTGGATGTCCTCTTTTTGGTTCATGTATTTTGTCTTGACTCGCGCTTGCTTGTAAGCTTTAAAATTACTGCTGTATTGCCGGCTTGTTGTTTGTAGTCGAATGATGTTATCCATCCTGTTCTTGTACCTATGTGCTTGAGACCGGCTTCGGATTCTTGCTGTGCCTCGCGTCCGGTTTCCGGGTCTCCGCAGCCGGCAAGCGGCATTTTGTACACAAAGCAGATGACGGAGCAGTTAGCTTGTTCAACTGGCTGTAAAATTTGCTTTTATTTTGTTCGTCTTAATTATCCGCTCGGCTGTAGCCATTCCTGCCATAGTTCTTGTGCACTTCACCGTCTAGCGGGATCATACACAGTACTATAACATTAGGCTTTGGGTTATTAGGCCAGGGTTTTTCAGTCGGCAACGAGCTCTTGTTCTTATGTCTTTCGCATACAGTCCGCCTCCAACTTATTCTCTTGCCGGCCTTGCCGGATTCGAAGAGGTAGCCGTTTAGCATCGTGTAGTTAATCGTCCGTAATAGGATAAGGAGTTGCCGACTGCCAGTTTGGCCGAGTTTGCAGAATGACGTTTTTATCAGCCGACACTACTTTCCTTTGAGCGTTTTTCACGTTTTAGCATCCTCCAGCTTAATCTCTTGCCGGCTTTGCCAGATTCGAAGAGGTAGCCGTTTGGAGCTTATTCACGCTACACGGCCGCTGGAGGGAAGTTTGCCGACTGCCGGAGCAGCCGGAAGATTAAAAAGGAAAAGCGAAAGACTGCGAAAAATTGATTCATGTTCTCATCATTTTCACTCCTTTATTGATAGCATAGGTGATACATACATGGCACTCGTTCAAGTGTAGAATCGGCGTAAGAGTGAGGCATTCCATGGCCTTTCCGTTTCATCGCCTTCCTTGTCCATCTTGTCCTTCTTGTGCTCGCGGGCGTCGATGAGGTAGTAGGCATCGTTGATGAGTGCTTTGCTCATGATGACTAGTCCCTCCCAGGGTGATGACAGCTTGTGCATGTTCTTGGTGTCTTGGATTAACCGGAGCACGAGATCGCCTTCGCGGAAGCGTACATGCCTGGCTCTCCGACTGTGGTAGTTGCGTAGCTGCTGCTGGTACATGGTTGATCTTGATTCGGCGAGTTGGCGTGCTTCTTCGAGTAGGTCCATTCCGTCTTTGTAGGCTTGTTTGGCTTCCGCCTCCGTGAACAGGACGATATGGGGTGCATCGTGCTCGATGTCGGTCGGCACGACGGCTTCGGCTCCGTGGACGAGGAAGTATGGGGTGAAGCCGGTTGAGCGATCGGAATTGTCCTTAGGCTCCAGAGAACGGATGGCAGCTCTTCCAGCCATGCGCCGGCTGCTCGTTCAAGCGGCTCGAGCAACCGCGGTTTGATGCCAGCCAATATGAGTCTGTTTGCCCGCTCAACCTGCCTATTTGATTGCGGATGCGCGACAGAGGCGACGTCCAGCCGGATGCCGGCTCTGCCGCAGAATCTGGCGAATTCGCCCTTGATGAAGTTGGAGCCGTTGTCCGTGATGATGCTGTTGGGGTAGCCGAAGCGGTAAATGATGCTCTTGAAGAACTTGAAAGCGGTTGGACCGTCTAGCTTCTTGATCGGCTTGGCTTCGATCCATTTCTTGAACTTGTCAACGGCCACCAGCAGGTGCGTCATGCCGCCACTGGTCCTCCTCAACGGGCCAACCATGTCCAGCCCCCAGACGGCGAACGGCCAGGTGATGGGGATCGTCTTGAGTGCTGCAGCCGGCATATGCTTTTGAGTCGCAAATCGTTGGCAGCCGTTACAGAGCCGGACTAGCTGGTTTGCATCCGCCAGCGCAGTCGGCCAGTAGAATCCATGCCAGAATGCTTTGGCCATGATAGCCCTTGACGACGCGTGATGGCCGCATTCGCCTTGGTGAATTTCTCGGAGTATCTTGATTCCTTCTTCTTAACTTACGCAGCGCTGGAAGATGCCTGAGACGCTGCACTTGTACAACTCGTTGTTGATGATGGTGTATGCGCTTGCGCGGCGCTTGATTTGCCTGGCGGCGAGCTCGACCGCTGGAAGTTCGTCGTAGGCGAGGTAGGCAAGCAAGGGCTGCGTCCATGGCGGAGCTTCTTCGATGACGAGGACCTCAACGGCTTCCGGCTTGAGAGCAGCCGGCTCGTCCGGCTCTGCGCCTTGAGGCATCCGGATGGAGTCAGAGCCTGGGCACGACGTGATGGATGGCTTATATAGCTTTTCGAGGGCGACGCCGGGTGGAATTTCTTGTCGGAGGGAGCCGATGTTTGCCAATGTGTCGGCCGCCTCGTTGTAGGAGCGGTGGACGTGGTGGAATTCGCATCCGTCGAAGCATCCCGCAAGTTGTTGGACGTAGAAGCGGTAGGCGGCCATGTTGGGGTCCTTGGCGTCCCAATGACTGGTGGTTTGCTGGACCACCAAGTCGGAGTCTCCATAGAAGAGGATCCACTTGATGTTCATGGCCTTGGCGAGCTTGAGGCCGTGCGCGAGAGCTTCATATTCGGCTACGTTGTTGGACGCCGTGAAGTGGATTTGTAGCACGTAGTCGAGCCGGCATCCCTTGGGAGAGGTGAGGACGACTCCGGCTCCGAGTCCCCAGTATCTTTTGGAGCCGTCGAAGTGCATGAGCCAGTGTTGGCCGGAATCGGGAGGCGGCGGAACGCGTTCCGTCTCCGTCCAGTGATCACTGTTCTCTTGTCGTATTCGACTCCGTGCGCCGTAAGGTTGATCGCCCATTTTGCGATCCTGCCGATTGCGTCCTTGTTGCATATGATTTCGGCGAGCAGAGCCTCGCTTATCACTTTGATCGGGTGCTCTTGAAAGTAGTGTTTTAGTTTTTCGGCCGCCATGTATACGCCATATGCGAGCTTCTGGTAGTGAGGATAGTTTTGCTTTGATTGCGAGAGCACTTCGCTGAGGTAGTAGACCGGCCGCTGCACCAGCTGCTGTTTGCCGGTTTCTTCTCGCTCCACCACTAGGACGACGCTGACGACTCAGTTCGAGGCGGCAATGTACAGGAGCATGGGCTCCTTCGGGGTTGGTGGCGCTAGAACGGGGGTGGTGGCGAGTGCGCGCTTGAGCTCGATGAAGGCAGCATCGGCCGCCTCGCTCCAGACGAACTTGTCCGTTTTCTTCAACAGGTGATACAGTGGAGAGCCTTCTTGCCGAGCCGGCTGGTGAAGCGGCTGAGGGATGCCAGGCATCCGGTGAACTTCTGGATGTCCTTGATGTTTCTTGGTCGTCGCATGTTCTCGATGGCGGCAATCTTCTCCGGGTTGGCTTCGATTCCCCGTGCCGACACGAGGAAGCCGAGTAGCTGTCCGGCTGGCACGCCGAACACGCATTTCTCCGGATTGAGCTTCATCTGGAACCATCGCAAGTTGTCGAATGTTTCCTTTAGATCAGCGAGTAGGGTGTGCTTCTCCTTGGTTTGATGACGATGTCGTCGACGTAAGCGTGGACGTTGCGACCGATTTGATTGTGCAGGCATTTCTGCATGCATCGCTGGTACGTTGCCCCAGCGTTCTTCAAGCCAAACGACATGGTGGTGTAGGTCCGTAGGGGGTGATGAAGGCGGTCTTGAGTTGATCGTGCGGGTTCAACGGTATTTGGTGGTAGCCAGAGTAGGCGTCGAGGAGGGAGAGGAGGTTGCAGCCGGCCGTGGAGTCGATCACTTGGTCGATGCGCGGCAAGGCGAAGGGGTCCTTGGGGCAGGCCTTGTTAAGATGAGTGTAATCGATACACATTCTCCACCTCTTGTTTTTCTTGAGCACTAGAACTGGGTTAGCTAGGCATTATGTGTGTTGTACTTCCATGATGAACCCGGCTGCAAGCAGCCTGGCTATCTCTTCTCCTATTATCTTCCTTCTTTCTTCTGCAAAGCGGCGTAAGGATTGCTTGACCGGCTTTGCATCTGGCCGGACATGCAGAGAATGCTCGGCGAATTCCCTCGGCACACCAGGCATGTCCTTGGGAGACCACGCAAAGATGTCCCGGTTCTCACGGAGGAATTCGACGAGCTCGCTTTCCTATTTGGGGTCTAGGTTTGCCCCCACGACGACGAACTTGGACTTGTCGTCGTCATCGAAGTAAATCTTCTTAGTGTCTCGTGCCGCCTGGAAATTCGACTCGCCATCCGGCTTGGCCGACTCCGGTATCTCCAGCTTTTCCTCGCTGGCTTTGCGCTTGATGATAAGGGGTGGCCCGATCTTCTCAACGAGCGGTGGTAGATGGATGATGATGGTAGATAACTTGTGAGAATCCGACGAACTCTCCGGCTGCTCCCCTGTTGCCAATGCAACAGCTCTTCAACCCAATGGATATTCGCGACACCTCACACCGATGCAACGTAGCCGCCGGCCACGAAGCGGTTTCTGTGATCTACTAATTCCCAATGGAACAACAGATCACACTCAAACTTTGGTAGCAATAACCTCCAGATCGAAACAAAGTGGAGGGGTGAATTCCTGATCGAAGCAAAGAGGAATTCTAGTATAGATGAATGCTTAGCAATCCAATCTAGGGTTTAATCAAAACGTGGTCTCACCTCATCTAGCCGCCGGCCTTGGCTATTTAAGGGAGGCAACCGACCTAGCCTCAAAACCTAACTTGGTTTGGACTCAAACAGGTACAAACCGACCCAAAAAGTGGATTCGGCTGAAAAACTGGCGTGCAGGCCGGGTTGGAGCCGGCCTTGCCGGGCTGGAGGCCGGCCTAGGATTTTCATGGCAGTCCGGCCGGCCTAGGCCGGGTTGGAGGCCGGCCTGAAGGCCGGTTGCTTCGGTAGTGTGCACGGCCTAGGCCGGGCTGAGCCGGCCTTGTCTTCTGTGGAGGCCGGGTCCTTCGGGTGGTGAGCCGGCCTCGGGAATGTTGGAGGCCGGGAGCTTCTGGCACATGGCCGGCCTTGCCGGGCTGAGGCCGGCCCTAAGGCCGGGCTGCCTGGACTCTCTTCGTCATCCTTCTTTGCGCATTCCTCCCGCTCCTCCCTCGCGCCATAGATGACGTTGTACTCCAATTCTTGCCGCTCCTCTGGTCCTCCTCCAATGTGTGTGTTATCAACAACCCTAATCATACACAAGTGCATAGGCTTAGGTAGTATAACATTCTCGTTTATCAAAGTATTATTTTCAGCTAGGAAAGAATTCGCCTTATAATAATCATCGGTTAGGTTTAATATTTCCTTCCAGCTTAAACATGGACAAACACCATAACTTATGAATATATCCTTATCATCCTCCCTTTCTTCACGGACAGCCGTCCTCGGCTTTGGGTAAGCTGAAAGTGGAAGAAACAAAAAGAACAACGTGTACGCAGAATATATGTATATATAACATCGTTGATCAGTTTGGTTGACATTACTAGTATGTCCAAAATTGCACGTACAGAACACCCAAATGTCGTATGGGTACAAACCACATCTCAAAAATTCACAACTAAAATTGCAGGTATAAGTGAAGTTCATAAACTCACGATCAAGATGAGGAACACATATGTATAAAATTTTATTAGTCAATATTAAATCCAGTATCCGCACACAAGATCTATGATTAAATTTCATGCTAGCAAAGTAAAACCAATCCAAACGATGCAAATCAACACATGTTGGATACCATGCTTCCACTGCGCTACTCTGATATTTATAACAAAATAATGGCCATGCAGTAGCACAATTAGGTATATGGCCATAATCATTAATCCAGGTAGTGAAGATGCAACTCAAATTACAGATATAAGTGCAGTATAATTCAGTTTGGGACAAACAACAAGTATGTGCATAACCATATTCAAATCTAGCAAGATCAGAACAGTCCAACAAAGGTGAAACTACTTTGGTTTGCTGTAATACATCAACTAAACGAGAATACATCATATTGTCCCGAGAATTAGTAATTGTCCCTAAGCAAAAAGATTTCGACACATAGCATATATGACTGAAAATAGAACGTTTTAATTCAGCAATTTTATCATAGGTTATGCATATGTGATCGACCAAAAAATTCGCGTTCATGCTATAGTCACCAATTAAATAAAATCTGAAACAATTGACATAGGTGCTAGAATTTAAATATGAAATTTCTGCAATCTTATTCATAGCACAACCCACGGCAATAGGTTCATCTAGCATGATGTAATACAAAATATCAGCTGGTGGTATTGTAGCAAGGATCTCTTTATGTGTAATCTGTACCACATGATCAAAATTCAAATTTTGCAATTCATCACATGGTTGTAGCTCCGAATTAGTACCTATTGCAATGACAATCTCCTCAGATGTTGTAGGCACTGGAATGTCTTCCTCAATTGGTGATGCAGGTTGTACACTAGACGACTCCCTTTCTTCAAAAGCAACCTGCATATCACAAGAAACAACACTAGGAGTAGACATGATTATATTAGTAGAAACCTCACATGTCTCATCAACTTCCACACTCATGTTGTCTTTTTCTCTCTTACTCTCAAAGTGGATGCACTCAACCTCATGTTTAGTGGAATCATACAGCTCACTTTTTATAACACTCTCACTCAATTTGGCTATGTGGCTCTCATTCTCACATGGGATTTGATGCACACTATGGTCAAGATGACATATCATGGACACGTCACCATCCATGATGACCATGTACCTAGCGGACAAGCTGAATTCTTTTCTCCTCTCCTTGCGAAGAAGATGATACTCATGAAATTCGTCGGCTGGAGTACACAGTAGATATCTCCACTTCCTGTTCCATATGAAAGAAATTTTGTTGACGGCACGGTGGGCTTGAAATTGGAACTTTCTGCACCAGGGATCTCCCAATAGAACATGACAAGAATCAAGTGGCATGGGGGATACATCACAGCGCACAACCTCTGTATGCTTGCCGAAGGTAAAAGGAACTTCGGCAGTGTGGGAAATCAACAGTGTGCCATATGATGAACGTAGAAGGTATGGCTTTGGACGGGCACATTTAGGTAGCTGCAATTTCTCTACAACCTCAATGCTAATCAAATTGAGATTAGAAGATATGTCAATGGTGGCGGCAGCACATCGCTCACCAATCTGCACACAATGATTTGAAAGACCATCTCCATCAAAAGTACCATGTTCTTCCTTCCAAAAAGTAGCACTGCAATATTTATGGCGGAGAAAATGATATGCACATGTCTCCAAAGTATCTGTAGCACTGGCTGCCATGGTTAGATTAACAACACAGATATGTATATATGTATATATCCGTAGCTCTGATACCAAGATGATAAGGGGTGGCCCGATCTTCTCAATGAGCGGTGGTAGATGGATGATGATGGTAGATAACTTGCGAGATTCCGACGAACTCTCCAATTGCTCGTGATGACACACTACCTCGCCCATAGGAAGAACGAGGCACATATTTGGCATCTTTGGCCAACTGTAACTCAGCTTCACATGCTTGATGTAACAAATCTTGCACATCGCCATATTGATGATGACGTACAATTCTCTTGATGTTAAAGCTCAAACCTGAAAGGAAACGCTGCATAGTTTGTTCAGGTTCTTCTTGCACTTTAGCACGCTGCATGATCAACTCCATCTCCTTATAGTACTCATCAACGGACTTGGCACCTTGCTTCAAATTCTGCAACTTATCATACAAAGAACAGATGTAATTGCGAGGAACAAAACGATGACGCATCTCCGCCTTCATCTCTCGCCAAGACAAAATAGGTACATCATTTGCTTCACGCCTAGCACTCACAAGACCGTCCCACCATAGCAAAGCATAGCCATCGAACTCAGAAGATGCAAGCTTGATCTTTCTATCCTCAGTGTAGTCATGCAAACGCCATAATTGTTCCATCTTCAATTCCCAGTTAATATATTCTTCCACATCAACGGAACCTTCAAACTTGGGAATACTGAATTTGGGCTTACCAACACTATCATCATCACGGTTGGCTGCATGACCAAAATTGTCGCCGAGCATACGGCGCGCACCAAGAGGCGCAAAACCACGACCAGGAGGTATAGCACCACCTCGGCCACCTCCACGTCCACCATTAGCATGTGGTTGTGGTTGTTGTTGCCGTTGCAACCTCTCATGACGAGCAGCAGCTTGCTCATCATCCTCCTGAGCATCAAAATCAACACCGTGTTCACCATGAACACTTGCATCATCAACAGGTTGCTCATTTCGTTGCGTCAACACTTGCACGGCACGGTTCAATGCACCAATAGAATTCTGAATTGCTGTCAAGGCAGCTGCAGACTCAGTTGCCGTTTGTAGCACATTGTCAACCTTTATATCCATAGCAGTCAAATCAGCTTGTAACCTGTCGCATTGAGTGCTAAACTGACGTGTCAGGTGATCTCGAAGAGCTTCATATTCAGCCCAACAAACAGGAGCGTTGTCGTCCTTCTTTTTCCTCACAACACCATCATCCTCATCTCCTGAAGACATGATTAGTGCATACAAGGGTATATAGAAATATGTATGTGGAAAACTCTCAGCTCACTAAAACCAAAAGAAATTGTGTATCTTACCGTTCCAAAGTGAATAGTATAGCTTACCACTTGTATGGACAGAACGTGCACGGATGGGGTGAAGCGAATATTATGGGTCTCAAAGTGTTACACAACAAAACCAGGATATTTTTGTGGAGCTTGGTAGGGATACCTGATAGAGGCAAAGGTGTCCGATCTTTCGATGAGATGATACTATCGATTTGGGTGGCGTCGACGTTGACGATCCGACTACAAATGTGCGAGGACGCTGCGCCTTAGCAATCGCTACACCAACTCCGGGAAGGTTTATGACAGCGCCGTAGCACAATCGACCAAACCAACTAAGGTCTAATTCCTGCAGGCAATCGAAGAACAAGCAAGAACTAAGAATTGGCAATCTGAATATTGCAATTATGAATGATTAGAGATGAAAGTGGGGTTCCGAAGAGCGGTCTTGGTCTGGCCGATCTGGCACAAACGAAGTACGGCGAAGTTGCAGCGACGGCTAGCTAACTTTTGACTAAACAAAACCCAAGTCTAAAAGAAACCCTAGGTGTTGTATTTATGGGGGAAAAGAGGGGAAATTCGTGCTCCCATGGGTGGGGCCACGAAATCCAGCCTAAACCTCCTTTTCCCATCAATACGGACTCTAAAAACTGCCCACAAAGGGGTATGACGAAAATACATGGGCCTGGCCCAAAAATAAGGTGGCGCAACACCTATAATAGGTCTTGGACGAAAATAATAAAGTGGTAACTTGTATAATTCGTCCAAGACTTCATTTGGCATTACGATGGCTTCAGGCTGCGGTAGACTCCCTCCGTGACAGCATCCTCTTCAGCACTTGCATTCCTGCTGCCAGCTCCATGGACGATCATGCTCCAATACTTGTCCATCAACTCCTCGCTAGGTCCATTATTCCTAAGTGTAACAAACACATCGGTTTTAGGCAGTAGCATATTCTTATGTAAATTTGGAAAAGTTCCAAGAAACGAAAGTACCTGATAATTTAGTTGACGTGCACGAGCTCGAGTAATAGGTCCTTGTATTTGTGTAGTGGTAGGACTAGTGGTTGTAACTGTAGTTGGGATGTCCTCATCATCCTCCCCTTCTTGAATTGAAGTCGTCCTCGACACAACCTCATCCTCTTCACCGAAGTAGGGCTTCAAATCTGCAATGTTAAATGTGGGACTAACCCCATAGTCTGTAGGCAGCTCAAGTTTATATGCATTATCATTTATACGCTCTAACACCTTAAAAGGACCAGCAGCTCGTGGCATTAACTTGGACTTGCGCAAATCAGGAAAGCGATCTTTGCGCAAATGCAACCAAACAAGATCTCCAACATCAAACACAATATGCTTTCTTCCTCTATCTCCATACGATTTATATTTAGCATTCATGCGTGCAATGTTTTCTTTAGTTGTCTCATGCAATTTTAGTATCAATTCAGCACGTTGTGTAGCATCAAGATTATTTTGCACCGTAGATGGAAGAGGCAATAAATCAATAGGTGCACGAGGTACAAAACCATACACAATCTCAAAAGGGCACATCTTAGTGGTAGAATGCAGCGAACGATTATAAGCAAATTCAACATGAGGCAAACATTCTTCCCACAATTTCAAATTCTGTTTTAAAACAGCCCTAAGCATAGTAGACAAAGTTCGATTAACAACTTCAGTTTTTCCATCAGTTTGAGGATGACATGTAGTACTAAAAAGCAGTTTAGTCCCCAACTTAGCCCATAAACATCTCCAAAAATGGCCAAGAAATTTACTATCACGATCTGAAACAATTGTATTTGGCACACCATGCAAGCGAATGATTTCACGAAAGAACAAATCAGCAATATTAGCAGCATCATCGGTTTTATGACATGGTATAAAGTGTGCCATCTTAGAAAATCTGTCCACAACAACAAATATGCTATCTCTCCCCTTCTTTGTTCTAGGTAAACCCAAAACAAAGTCCATGGATATATCCTCCCACGGAACGCTAGGTACAGGTAAAGGCATATATAAACCATGAGGATTAAGTCGTGACTTAGCTTTTTGGCAAGTAGTGCAGCGGGCAACAAAACGCTCAACATCCCGTCTCATCTTTGGCCAAAAGAAATGCGTGGCTAGTACGTCCTCGGTCTTCTTGACGCCAAAGTGCCCCATTAGTCCTCCTCCATGCGCCTCCTGTAACAGCAAAAGACGAACGGAGCTAGCTGGAATGCATAGCTTGTTAGCACGAAACACAAATCCATCATTAAGGACGAATTTGTTCCATGTTCTACCATCCTTACAATTCTGCACTACTTCTTTAAAATCAGCATCATCCATATACAAATCTTTGATGGTCTCTAACCCAAAATTTTTGAAGTCAAGTTGTGAAAGCATAGTGTAACGTCGAGACAAAGCATCAGCAATAACATTATCTTTACCCTTCTTGTGTTTGATAACATAAGGAAAAGACTCAATAAATTCAACCCACTTAGCATGTCGATGGTTCAGTTTAACTTGACTACGAATATGTTTCAAAGATTCATGATCAGAATGTATAACAAATTCTTTGGGCCATAAATAATGTTGCCAAGTTTCTAAAGTCCGAACAAGAGCATATAATTCCTTATCATAAGTAGAATAGTTCAGACTAGGCCCACTCAATTTTTCACTAAAATATGCAACAGGTTTTCCCTCTTGTAACAACACTCCTCCCAACCCAATTCCACTAGCATCACATTCAAGCTCAAAAGTCTTATCAAAATTAGGAAGTTGGAGTAGGGGAGCATGGGTTAACTTATCTTTCAACATCATGAACGCATCCTGTTGTGCATCGCCCCAAACAAAGGGCACGTCCTTCTTTGTAAGCTCATTCAACGGCGCTGCAATAGACCCAAAGTCTTTGACAAAACGCCGGTAGAACCCAGCGAGACCAAGGAAACTCCTCACTTGGGTGACCGTTAGCGGAGTCGGCCAACTCGAAATCGCCTCAATCTTGGCGGGATCCACTTCAATGCCCTGCGCGGTAACAACATATCCAAGAAACGAAACTCGATCGGTGCAAAAGGTACACTTCTCAAGATTACCAAATAAACGCGCAGCACGCAAAGCATCAAAAACAGCACACAAATGATTCAAATGGTCCTCCAAAGATCTGCTGTATATGAGTATGTCATCAAAATAAACCACCACAAAACGTCCAATGAAAGCACGTAAAACTTCGTTCATTAATCTCATGAAAGTGCTAGGAGCGTTAGTTAAACCAAAAGGCATGACTAACCACTCATACAAACCGAACTTAGTTTTAAAAGCTGTTTTCCACTCATCTCCTAACTTCATTCGAATCTGGTGGTAACCACTACGCAAATCAACTTTAGAAAACATGGTAGAACCACTCAATTCATCAAGCATATCATCCAAACGTGGTATAGGGTGTCTATAACGGATTGTGATATTATTAATAGCCCTACAATCAGTACACATGCGGGAAGAACCATCTTTCTTAGGTACCAAAATAATTGGGACAGCACATGGACTAAGAGACTCACGAATATGACCTTTATCGAGTAATTCTTGAATTTGTCGTTGAATCTCTTTAGTCTCCTCAGGATTGGTATGGTAAGGAGCACGGTTCGGTAATGATGCACCGGGAATTAAATCAATTTGGTGCTCTATGCCTCGAATAGGTGGTAATCCCGGTGGTACAGCATTTGGAAAAACATCCGCAAACTCCTGCAAAATGTTAGCAACAGCAGGGGCAAAGAGGGAGGCATATCCTCAAAAGAAAACAATACCTCTTTGCAAACAATGGCATAGCAAACAGATTCATTAACATCCAAATCAGTAATATCAGACTTGCTAGCAAGTAAACATGGATTGGTCAATTTAATTTCAGTAGAAACATTGTTGGGTGATACATTATTAGTCTTATGTTGCTGCACAAATTCCTTAGCCACAATCTGATTTTCACTCTTTTGCTGCTCCTGTCTTTTTGCTTTACTAGCTCTAGCAATATCATCTTTTAGAATTTGTTCAGGAGACATGGGTAGCAACGCAATTTTCTTATCATTATGAACAAGAGTGTATTGATTAGTGCTACCATGGTGTACAGAGTTTTTATCAAATTGCCATGGCCTACCCAATAAAAGAGAACATGCTTGCATAGGGACGACATCACAATCAACAAAATCAGCATATGCAGCAATACTAAAGTGCACACGAACAGTACGAGTGATCTTAACCTTGCCGCTATTGTTGAACCATTGGATGTAGTAAGGACGAGGATGTGGTCTCGTTGTGAGCGCAAGCTTCTCCACCATCTCGACACTTGCCAAATTGTTGCAACTTCCTCCATCAATAATGATGCGTATAGAACGTTCTTTCACAACTCCCTTAGTGTGGAAAAGATTATGGCGCTGGTCTTGCTCAGCCTTAATTACCTGCACACTCAAAACTCGTTGAACAATTAACAAAGCATACCTATCCGCATCATCAGCAGCCATGCATTGTACATCCTGTTCACAGTCATTAGTGCCTTGTTCCTCGTGCGCAATAAGAGCCAAAGTCTCCTCATCAAAATCACTAGCGGAATCATATCCTCCATCTTCACGAGCAATCATCACATGCTTGTTTGTGCATTCACGTGCGTAATGACCCCAACCATCACATTTGCGGCATTGAATTTTGCTAGTGTTGCCCGTGGAAGCCATGGAAGATGAACTTGGTGTGGAACCAGCAGGAGTAGCCTTAAAGGAGGGTGGTGGTGCTGCCTTGCTTGACGTCTCTTTGCTGGGCGTGGTAGCAGAAGTAGAAGGGGGAAACGGGGTGCGCGTAGAACGTGCACGACCAGTCCATGATGTAGTCCGTCCTGCAGGGAAATTAGTCCGGGAAGCTTGCCTATCCTGCACTTCACGTTCGGCAATACAAGCAAGATGGAACAAACGGGTAATAGTATGATACTCCTTATACTCCAAAATGGTTTGAATTTCTTTATTTAACCCACCCACAAAACGTGCAAGCATAGGTTCAGTATCTTCCACAACACCACATCGAAGTAACCCAGTTTGCAATTGTTGATAATATTCCTCTACTGAATTTTTGCCTTGTTTTAGTTGCTGCAGTTTTTGAAGCAAATCACGTTGATAACATGGAGGCACCCAACAAGTACGCATGGCAGTTTTTAAGAAGGTCCAAGTGGTGGGGATGACATTAGGATTGACTCTACAATATTCAGACCACCAAATAGAAGCAAACCCAGTAAATTCACAAACAGCAGCTCGAACACGTCTATCTTCAGGGTAATGTAAGCATGCAAAACGTTGTTCAGTTTCTAATTCCCATGTGAGATAAGCATCAGGATCATATCTACCCTCAAAAGGTGAAATCGTTAACTTCAGTTTAGCAACATGGTCATCATCATGCAATACCTGAGGGCGTGGTGCAGCATTACCATTACGAATGTGGGCACGCGGCCGACCAGGTGGTTGTTGCTGCACTTCTACTCCTTCATACTCGTCCTCACCCTCGTAGTCATCAAAGGGCTCATCGACAGCCGCAGCTACTCCAAAATTTTGGCCTTGCTCACGGGGTACACATTGAGCGTACCCAACATACCCGGGGCGACGAGGAGCAGCAGCTGGCGGTGGTGGAAGACGAGCGAGCAACTCGTTGAATTTGGCATCAAGCTTGGTATCAAAGGATTGCTCGAGGCCGGTTATCTTTTCAAGTGCCTCGCCAAGTCGTTTGTCGATGTCCTGCGTGTTATCCATCACAAGCTTGGCGAACTTAGTGTGTAACTCTTTGTTCGTCATGCTCTCCCATTCGTCACCCGAGCCTGACATGGTTAGTAGAAGACAGGAAACAAATCACAAGAATATGTTCCTATGAACTACTAGGTGGTGGTGGAAAGAATGCGTAATCCGTCAAACCAAAAGCAAAGCTCTTACAAGTTCTTACCAAGCAGCAGTAGGTGATTGGCAACAAACGCTGTCAAAACTCGTCGAAGATTAGATGAAGCGATTGCCAGGAGAGAATCACAACGCACGATGTAGAAATCTGTGGAGCTTTAGGAAGGCTTAGCAAGGATTAGCAATGATCCAATCAGGAATGCAAGTTGAATAAACGCTCAAAGACGGTACTGTGCTGGTCCTAGGCTAGACCGTTTTAGAGACGCGAGCCTATAACACCAACGACGTCACGACGTGGCAACAACAAGCAAACAAGCAAAAAGGAGAATCAACCGCGGTAACAAAAGCTGCACGAAAGAAGGGAATTTTTTTTTCAAATCGGCTCACGCTAGACCACAGACGGTCTCTGTGGTCGGGCGGACGATTTTTTTTTTTTTTACAAAACTTGTCACGCTAGACCACAGACGGTCTCTGTGGTCGGGCGGATTTTTTTTTTATATATATATTTTTTTTACAGTAGGTCGCGGAAAAGGAAAACTAAACCTATCAGAACTCTTTTAGATCACGAAAAACTTGCAAGGAAAATAGAACAAAAGAACAAGAACCCTAACCCTAATCTGTGGTGGCGGCATAAGCGGCGGCTCGGTGGTGTGGCGGATCGGTATGCTCGTGCGAGGGCTTTTGGAGGCGGTGCGCTGCAAGAACGTGGCAGTGGCGGCACAAAGTGAGCTTTGTGGACAGAGGTGATGGTGGCTGTTGTATGATGCGTGGAAGCGAAGGTAGATGCGAGCGGTGCGATGAGTAGATGGAGATGCGCGAGCAACGGTGGATGGTGTTGCCGGCGGTACAGGGTGGGGGACGGCGGTGATCTGCAAGCGTACAAGTTGATGCAGCAGCGGCGATGACAAATTGTGCGAAGAACTCGAAACTCTACGGGACTAGACGCTAAGACCAGCAACTCGACACGACGATGCAGACGTGAACTCAACGATGCAATGCACTGAAAAGAAAATGCAATGGTTTAGATTGGTTCTAGGATGGAAGGATCTAACCTAATTATATTTTTTTGGTTTTTTCGTGGACTGTAGGTATGAAGAACAGATGCAATCTACACTAGTAAACTGTAAATCTCACCGATCAACCTGAAATCTGATACCACTTGATAGAGGCAAAGGTGTCCGATCTTTCGATGAGATGATACTATCGATTTGGGTGGCGTCGACGTTGACGATCCGACTACAAACGTGCGAGGACGCTGCGCCTTAGCAATCGCTACACCAACTCCGGGAAGGTTTATGACAGCGCCGTAGCACAATCGACCAAACCAACTAAGGTCTAATTCCTGCAGGCAATCGAAGAACAAGCAAGAACTAAGAATTGGCAATCTGAATATTGCAAATATGAATGATTAGAGATGAAAGTGGGGTTCCGAAGAGCGGTCTTGGTCTGGCCGATCTGGCACAAACGAAGTACGGTGAAGTTGCAGCGACGGCTAGCTAACTTTTGACTAAACAAAACCCAAGTCTAAAAGAAACCCTAGGTGTTGTATTTATGGGGGAAAAGAGGGGAAATTCGTGCTCCCATGGGTGGGGCCACGAAATCCAGCCTAAACCTCCTTTTCCCATCAATACGGACTCTAAAAACTGCCCACAAAGGGGTATGACAAAAATACATGGGCTTGGCCCAAAAATAAGGTGGCGCAGCACCTATAATAGGTCTTGGACGAAAATAATAAAATGGTAACTTGTATAATTCGTCCAAGACTTCATTTGGCATTACGATGGCTTCAGGCTGCGGTAGACTCCCTCCGTGACAGCATCCTCTTCAGCACTTGCATTCCTGCTGCCAGCTCCATGGACGATCATGCTCCAATACTTGTCCATCAACTCCTCGCTAGGTCCATCAACACATCGGTTTTAGGCAGTAGCATATTCTCATGTAAATTTGGAAAAGTTCCAAGAAATGAAAGTACCTGATAATTTAGTTGACGTGCACGAGCTCGAGTAATAGGTCCTTGTATTTGTGTAGTGGTAGGACTAGTGGTTATAACTGTAGTTGGGATGTCCTCATCAATACCTAAGTACACCAAAAGGAAAACCCTAGTGCTGGTCGGATAACACAAAGAAAACGCACACGGTGGAGATGAACAGGGCCAAGTGACTATGAACAAGGATGTCACAAAGCACTAGAAAGACACTAGCAAGTAGCTCAGTTTAACAGGCACATGATTGCTCAAGTACTAGCAGTGTCACAAACGATACAGAAACTTGCACTTTTATCTCTCTTTTTTTTAACTATCTTTTTTTTTACTATTAATGACCAACAACTTGAAATGCAAGACACACGTCCAAGAGCAGCCTGTGAGCACAAAACGTAGCTAGTATTATATGGGTAAGCTCCTATCACGTGCTGTAGAAAGGCTGTGTCTAAGTTTTTCACAAAAAGTTCAGTTTTTGCCGAAACTGAAACTTTGAAAGGCCAAAAACTCGATGTTCCCGGACGAATTTGGGGATTCCGAGACCGCCGTAAAGGCGTAATCAGACTTTTCGATACGAGCGTTTTGAGTGGTCGCATGTCGAAAACGGAGTTCGTATGCAAAAGTTATGGCCGTTTTACTAAAACTGTCAAAACCGGTGTCGCGGCAGAGAAAAACCACCAAAACCGTAACGCGGCAGGACGCACGGCAGGATTCTGATTGCAAATCGACTTGGCAACGAACAAGATACGCAAAAGGAAAATGACCAGCAACTAGAACTTGACCTAATAATGCAATCTAAGGCTATGGCGAAAAAACTAACCCTAATATTTTTGGCTTTTTCTGGATAGGACGAAAAACAGTAAATCTACGGGGATTTGTGGATGCTCACCGAGTAAACTCTGGAAATCTGATACCAAGATGATAAGGGGTGGCCCGATCTTCTCAATGAGCGGTGGTAGATGGATGATGCTGGTAGATAACTTGTGAGAATCCGACGAACTCTCCGGCTGCTCCCCTGTTGCCAATGCAACAGCTCTTCAACCCAATGGATATTCGCGACGCCTCACACCGATGCAACGTAGCCGCCGGCCACGAAGCGGTTTCTGGGATCTACTAATTCCCAATGGAACAACAGATCACACTCAAACTTTGGTAGCAATAAACTCCAGATCGAAACAAAGTGGAGGGGTGAATTCCTGATCGAAGTAAAGAGGAATTCTAGTATAGATGAATGCTTAGCAATCCAATCTAGGGTTTAATCAAAACGTGGTCTCACCTCATCTAGCCGCCGGCCTTGGCTATTTAAGGGAGCCAACCGACCTAGCCTCAAAACCTAACTTGGTTCGGACTCAAACAGGTACAAACCGACCCAAAAAGTGGGTTCGGCTGAAAAACTGGCGCGCAGGCTGGGTTGGAGCCGGCCTTGCCGGGCTGGAGGCCGGCCTAGGATTTGCATGGCAGTCCGGCCGGCCTAGGCCGGGTTGGAGGCCGGCCTGAAGGCCGGTTGCTTCGGTAGTGTGCCCGGCCTAGGCCGGGCTGAGCCGGCCTTGTCTTCTATGGAGGCTGGGTCCTTCGGGTGGTGAGCCGGCCTAGGCCGGGTTGAGCCGGCCTCGAGCATGTTGGAGGCCGGGCTGCCTGGACTCTCTTCGTCGTCCTTCTTTGCGCATTCCTCCCGCTCCTCCCTCGCGCCATAGATGACGTTGTACTCCAATTCTTGCCGCTCCTCTGGTCCTCCTCCAATGTGTGTGTTATCAACAACCCTAATCATACACAAGTGCATCGGCTTAGGTAGTATAACATTATCGTTTATCAAAGTATTATTTTCAGCTAGGAAAGAATTCACCTTATAATAATCATCGGTTAGGTTTAATATTTCCTTCTAGCTTAAACATGGACAAACACCATAACTTATGAATATATCCTTATCACTTGAACTGCCGCATCTCCTCGTTGCAAACCATGGTCTTGACCACCTTCGCGCTGTCGGTGGCGCAGGCGATGGAGCGCTTGTAATCCCCGGAGATGGTGATGATTCCACGCAGGCCTGGCAGCTTCATCTTGAGGTAGGCATAGTGAGTTACCGCCATGAACTTGGCGAGCGCCGGCCGCCCAAGAATGGCGTGATAGGCGCTAGTGTGGTCAACCACCTCGAAGGAGATGGTCTCGCGGCAATGGTTGTCTTTGGTGCCGAATAGGGCATCAAGCCGGATGAGCCCCATGGAGGAGCCGGCTCGACCTGGTACGATACCGTGGAAGATCGTCCGGCTTGGCATCAGGCTGGACTCGGAGACGCCCAGCTTCTCCAGCGTGTCGCGGTAGAGTATGTTGATGCTGCTGCCTCCGTCGATGAGGACACGTGAGAAGGTGCATGCACGCTTGGGGGAGATGATCATGGGCTCCAGAACTAGAGCGTAGCCGCCTGGGTTGGGCATCAGCTCTGGGTGGTCGTTGCGGTCCCAGGTGATCGCATCTTCCGACCAGTTGAAATACTGGGTGACGGGTGGAACCACCCCGTTCACCTCCTTGAATCGTTCTCGCCGGCTTCGCTTGACGTCGCGCTCGCTGACGAATACGATGTAGGCGGCGTCCGGGTTCCGGTATTCGTCGCGATCTCTTGGCGGTGGAGATGGAAGACGTTCCCTCCTTTGGTCGTCGCGTTGGCGATCATCGCGATTCCTGTCTTCACGTCGCCTGTCGTCGCGCCTCCGATCATCCCGTCCGGCTTCGTCCGGAGGTGGAGGTGGATCCCTTCGTCCGTATGGTGGTGTCATGGGGTTACTCTTTGACTACCCCACGGTGGTGATACCTGGGTCACGCCAAGCCCATCAACCCTATGGCGAGGGTCCAAGGAAGGCCCAAGAAGGACGACGTGCAGCCCAATGTAGTCGACGTTAGGTCATCAGCCTTGATCGTCCTGTAAGTGCCATCGGCACCGTTCACCCGAGACCCAACCTATCATATAAAGGCTGGGAGGGTCCCTCGTCTAGGGTAACTCGACTCCAGCTCATAGCCACCAGCTTAAACCATAGCGAGATCTTCATCTCGCCATTGTAGCCACGCTCAACATCAATACCAACAAGCAGGAAGTAGGGTGTTATCCTCCGGGAGCCTGAACCTGGGTAAAACCTCGCCTGTTAGCCGTCGTGATCACCAGCGCTCACCTCTCTCCCCCTCAATCAACCCGGGGTGCTCAACCCAGGGATTTGCCGAGTCACAACCTCGTCAATTGGCGCCGTCTGTGGGAAAGAACGAGTGTTGGAACCATGGTCGCTCCGGCTCCATCAACCTTGAAGACCGACGCCTGCACCAGGGAGCCAGTCCGGTCCAGCTCCCTCGAGTACGTCAGCCACCCGCCGGTTCATCGCTCGGCGTACGCTGAACTGAGTGAAGGTACGTGGATCACCTTTGGTAGCATGCGTTACCTCATAAACAGCTACGGAACACTCCGATCTACGGTGGCCGCGCTACGCGCGGAGACGACACCCGCGTCTGCATCGACTACGTCGACCACGCCTTCTCCTGCCGTGGAGATCGCATCTGCTGCGAATGCAGCGATCGCGTCTTCGACTGCCGCGAAGATCGCATCTGCTACGACTACAACGACCATGACATCACCCGCCGTGATCGCATCTACCGCGACTGCGACGATCGCATCCTCGATTGCCGTGAAGATCGCGAGCGTCTCGACTGCATCAACTGCCTCCATGGCAAAGATCGCGCCTGACGCGACCAAGACACCCGCACCTGCGGCTGCCAAGGAGATCGCATCGGCGGTGACCCCTGCACGGATCAAGTCTACTTCGACTACCTTGGTCGCGTCGCGGGCAAGGCCAAGATCTACATCGACTCCGACTACGTCGGCCACACCTCCGCGTCGCGAGATCATCCGCAAGCCAATCGCACCTGCGTCAACGACAGCGACTCCATTCCTCGCATCCGCGGTGAAGGCCGTGAAACTCTACGGAAGGAACCTCAACGGCAACTGTGGTACCCACCACATTGGAGCCATTTTCGACTCCGAGCACGGCTCGGATGAAGGAAGCAGCAGTGGAAGCATCAGCCCCACTTCCCGGGTTTACCACGCACAAGTCTACATGACCGGCCCGGCGCGGGCCAACGGCGACGAACCCGCATATCCACTGGAGGTGGTCATGCCGGATCAGACACGGCTCACCATCACCCGCGACATGGCAATCAGAGCCCTGAAGCACGTCGAGGAGGGCACATACCCCCCACCAGACGCACCCCGAGAGGACCTTTTGGTGGTCCAGTATCTGCTGCGGAAAAAAGGCGAACGACTCCGCGCAGAGAAGGCCGAGCTGCTTCGACGCAAGGAGGAAGCCGACGTGGCGAGTGCCAGGAGGGCCGCGTATTCATTCACTGCTGCCTCGACAGAGGTCTCACAAGGAGCAAGGCGCCACAGGCCCCGCGTGCCCCGGATGACAGAGGCCGAACGCGCCGAAATTACCCGCAACCTCGAGTCGTCATACATGACTGAAGATTCGGACGGGATACCCGTCCCCAAGACACCCGGAGCTGCCCTCATGGCAGTCGAAACATACCTGCGACTGACGCAGCCGCCTGAGGGTGACGCCCGCGCTCTCCTCCACAAGCAACAGATCATGTCCATCAAGGCAGTCGAAGAAGCTCTAGCGAACAAGGCGCCAACAGAAAGGGCGCAAGAGAATCGGGGTCGCCGCGACCGCGAACCCGCAGCGCTCGCAGGCCCAGCTCCAAGACAGCCGCGACAGCCGCAGCCAGGCGAAGACCTCCGCAACGTCATCACGCAGATGATGGTAGATCGCAACCGCACCCAGCGGATTGTCAGCACACCCAATGCTGACGACCGTGACGATAGCGAATTCAAGCCACGCGGTGCCCCATGCTTCAGCTTCAACATCCGCGACACAAGAATGCCCAAGGGCTTCAAGCTCACGGCAGAAGCGGTCAAGTACGACGGAAAGCAGGACCCGAGAGACTGGCTGGAAGACTACCTCATAGCCTGCAGTTGCCAGGGCGGTACTTCGACTATAACCATGCAGTACATCCAGCTAATACTCGATCACAGGATCTGCACGCGGGTGGCTCAACACTCAACCCAAGGACGCCTTCAGCACATGGGACGAGTTCGCAGATGCCTTCGTCAAGAGCTTCCTGGGGACATACTCAAGGCCGACAAATTTCGTCGAGCTCCAAGCGTGCAAACAAGGACGGGACGAGCCGCTCCGGTCCTACATCCAGCGGTGGACCCTGCTCCGCAACACCATGGAAGTCACCTCGGAAGACCGGGTGATGGATGCCTTCATGCACGGCGTTTACCGCCGCGACCTCCGCGAGGAATTTGGTAGCCTCCGGCCGAGAAACATGATTGACCTCATGAAGATAGCCAACCAGTGGGCAGACGGAGAGGACTCGGTCCGTGATACTCCACGAGACGAGGCTGGACCAAGCAACTGGCGGGAAGGACTCAATAGAGTTAGTAGCGGCGGGATTCGAAACCCCCCGCGAGAATGAAGCATACGACAGCAATCGCCAGTACAGTCAAAGGCAGTACAGTCGAAGCGACGACGACCAGAGTCGCCAATACAGCCAAGGGCAATTGAACCGAAGCGGTTGCAGCACTTACCGTGGCGATGGGAGCCGCAAGCGAGAGTGGCAGAGGCGCACGCTGACTCCGGAGGAAGAGCTGGAGCAACCCTGCAAGCACCACATGTTCAGGAACCCGGAAACGGGCAAATGGGGATCCCGTCACCTGTTGAAGGACTGCAAGAAGGCACGCAGGATATACCAGGCAATGCAGAAGATAGTCGCTCAGCCAGCCACGCAGTTGGCTCCCCAGGCAGCACCCGCAGCACAGCCAGTCGCGCAGTTAGCTCTCCAAGCAGCACCCGCACCTGCAGTCGCTAATCCAGCACAGGCAGCGGGAGTTTTTTATCTGCTGCAGCAGCCGCAGCAAGAAGCCCCTGACGCATATCCAGCGGCACGCAGACAGCTCAACATGATACAGAAGGGACGCCCTTCAAACAGGACACAGAAGATCATTACCCGCCAAGTCTACCAGGCTGTCACCTGTCCACCTGCAGTACCCGAATACCTGAGAGGGTCAGAGACACCGATCACGTTCTCCAGAGCAGATCATCCACCTGCGGTACCACGACCCGGGCACGCCGCTCTGGTAGTCGAAGCTCTGATCGGGGATTACACCTTGAAAAAGGTGTTCATGGACGGAGGCAGCGGCATCAACATTATCTTCGCCGACACCCTCAGAAGAATGAACAGGCCAACAACAAACTTGGCGCCATCAGGGACCACCTTCCATGGCATAGTACCAGGGCAAGCAGTCACGCCCATGGGAGCAATCACACTCGATGTCATCTTCGGCACACCCGACAACTTCCAGAGGGAGGCGATCGACTTCGAGGTAGTCGACTGGAAGTCGCAGTACCATGCGATACTCGGGCGCCCAACCTTTGCCAGATTCATGGCGATACCTCACTACGCCTATCTGATGCTCAAGATGCCTGGACCCAAGGGCGTCATCACGGTGCACGGCCACTTCGACCGCTCCAACAGCTACGACCGCGAATTCAGCCAGATCTCTGAATTCTTCGGAATGGAGGAGCACCTTGCGATGATGGCAGTCGACAACGACAAGACCATTTTCCCGCCACGCAAGAAACTAGCCAAGGACTCTGCCTTCAACACGACTGACGACACAAGAACCCATCAAGTCCACCCGACGGACGCCAGCAAGACAGTCAAGGTGTCGACAAGCCTGCCTATCGCATAGGAAGGCGCGCTCATCGAGTTTCTACGTGAGAACTGGGAGATCTTCGCCTGGCAACCTTCTGACATGCCAGGCATACCCAGGGAACTCGCCGAGCACTCCTTACGCGTCCACAAGGATGCCAGACCTGTCAAGCAGACCATGCGACGCTTTTCGGGTCCCAAGCGAGACGCCATCAGCAAGGAGATCGACCGGCTGCTCCACGCCGGATTCATCCGGGAAATCAAGGACTCGGACTGGGTAGCGAACCCGGTCCTGGTGGAGAAGAAGAAGACGAAGAAACTCCGCATGTGCGTCGACTTCACTGCCATTAACAAGTGCTGCCCCAAGGACCACTTTCCGCTTCCGCGGATAGACCAGATCATCGACTCGACTGCAGGCTGTGCGCGCCTATCCTTCCTGGACGCCTACTCCGGGTACCAGCAAATAAGGGTGAAAGTCGAAGATGAAAAGAAGACTGCATTTATCACACCCCATGGTGTGTTCTGCTACCAAATGATGCCCTTCGGGTTGAAGAACGCTGGAGCCACATACCAGCGCACGATGCAAGCTTGCCTGAAGGAGCTAATAGGAAAGATCGTACAAGTCTACGTCGACGACATAGTCATCACCACTCGAACGGAAGACAGTTTAATTGCTGACCTCCGCAAAGTATTCGCCGCACTCAACGAGTACCAGATCAAGCTGAATCGGGACAAGTGTGTTTTCGGCGTGCCAGCCGGAGAACTGCTCGGGTACCTCGTCTCGGCAAGAGGAATAGAAGCCACCCTGAGAAGGTGCAAAACATACTCGCAATGCCAGCACCGACCAAGCTTCATGAAGTGCAACGCCTAGTCGACCGAGTCGCAGCTCTCAGCCGGTTCATTAGTAAGTTGGGAGAAAAGGCCCTGCCTTTCTACCAACTGATGAAAAAGGCAGACAAATTCGAGTGGACAGAAGAAGCGCAAGACGCGTTCGACAAGCTCAAGAAAACCCTCACGACTCCTCCAGTACTGGTGGCGCCACTGGAGAACGAGCCGCTGTACCTCTACGTGTCGGCCACAAACAGAGTGGTCAGCATAGTACTCGTCGTCGAACGAGGAGAAGAAGGGCACAGCCACCCTGTTCAATGACCCGTCTACTTTCTTAGCGAGGTGCTAACCCTCTCCAAGCAGCGATACCCGCATTACCAGAAGCTAGCGTACGGAGTCTTCATGACATCAAGGAAGGTCGTCCACTACTTCTCCGAGCACACCATCACGGTGGTAAGCTCCTCTGGGCTCTCCGACATCCTCACCAACCAAGCCGCGACAGGACGAGTTACCAAGTGGGTCGTCGAGTTAGGACCCTGGGGGCTGAAGTATGCGCACCCGAAGGCAATCAAGGCCCAAGTTCTTCCAGAATTCACCACAGAGTGGATAGAGGCCCAGCTACCAGACGTACCCGATTTGTCAACGCATGGACAATGTACTTCGACGGGTCCAAGAAGTTCAGGTCAGCAGGGGCGGGAGTCGTCCTCATCTCACCCAAAGGCGACAAACTGAAGTATGTACTGCAAATGGACTTCCAACACCCTCCAACAACGAGGCAGAGTACGAAGCCCTGATCCACGGCATGCGGATGGCCAAAAACTGCGGCGCTACTCACCTGATGATCTACGGAGACTCCTACCTTGTCGTGCAGCAAACCATGAAGCAATGTGAAGCCATCACCGACAACATGGTAGCCTACAGGGACCTATACAACCAGCTGGAAGGCACCTTCGACGACTGCAAGCTGCGGCACATCGGCCGCAGAGCAACGAGGAAGCCGACATCCTCGCCAACCTAGGCTCAGACAAAGCACCGGTGCCACCCGGAGTCTTCCTCGAGTGCATCAAACAACGCTCCATCAAGCTCTGGCCTGCGCTGGGACCCTCTACACCGACAACGAGCAACACCAACCCGCCAAGCACGGAGACGGAACCCATGGAGGTAATGCTGGTCGAACCCACATGGACAAGCCCATACCTGGCCTACAAACTGCATCAGAAGGTGCCAGCAAACCCAGTCGAAGCCAAGCGCGTCGTCCGTCGCTCGAAGGGCTTCACCGTCATCAACGGGGAACTCTACAAGCGAAGCATCTCAGGAGTCCTCCAAAGGTGCATCGACCCAGTCGACGGTCAAGCCATATTACTCGAGATCCACGCCGGCATCTGCGGACACCATGCCAGCAGTCGAGCCTTGGTGGCCAAAGCCCTACGAGCAGGGTTCTACTGGCCCACCGCAATGCAAGACGCAGAAGAACTCATGAGGAAATGCATCGGCTGCCAGGAGTTCGCCAACAAGCCGCACGCACCAGCATCAGCGCTGAAGACCATACCACTCGCATGGCCCTTCGCTCAATGGGGGCTAGACATGGTGGGTCCACTCAAGAAGTCTTCTCCGGGCGGACACACTCATCTCCTGGTGGCAGTCGACAAGTTCACGAAGTGGATCGAAGCAGCACCAATCACAAGTTCGACTGCCTCCTCGGCAGTTAACTTCATCAGATCGATCATCTTCAGGTTCGGCGTGCCACACAGCATCATCACCGACAACGGCTCGAACTTCACAGCCGAAGAATTCAAGGACTTCTGTTCTGTCCAAGGTATCAAGCTCAACTACGCATCTGTATCGCACCCGCAGTCCAACGGACAAGTCGAAAAAGCCAATGGCCTAGTCTGCAAGGGCGTAAAGAGGCGCCTGCGAGTGCCACTGAGGCGCGCCGCAGGTGCCTGGGTCGAAGAACTGCCATCGGTGCTGTGGAGTCTGCGCACCACGCCAAATAGATCTACCCAGTACACGCCGTTCTTCATGGTGTACGGTGCTGAAGCAGTCCTGCCATGCGACATCAAGTTCGACGCCCCCCGAGTGGTGGCCTATGATGAGTCCGATGCAGAGGAAGCACTCGAAGATGACATGGACACCCTGGACGAAGCACGCGACATCGCCCTTACCCACACAGCTGTGTACCAGCAAGACTGTGCAACTATCACGGGCGGCGACTCCGGCCCAGGAGCGTTCGTCCCTGGTGATCTTGTCCTCCGTCTCAAGCAGAAGAAGGTGCACAAGCTTGCCTCCCCGTGGGAGGGTCCATACATTGTGACAGAGGCAATCGGTGGCGGAGCTTATCGCCTGAAGGACTCGAAGACAGGAGCAGTCTGCAACAACCATGGACGTTGCGCAACTGCGCCGATTCTACGCCTGATCGTCCTTAATTTGTAACAATACAATGTGAAGAAGTGGCAGGTTTCAGACGCACTCTTCCCTCACCAGGGTACCCGAGGGGACTGGAAGGGTTTTAATGAGGCGGCCTGCTCGCAAAAATCAATAAAGTGATTTGAGGAACAAGCTCTCCCTTCTACTTTTGCAGCAAGCAACATAAACCTAGGCCGCCACCCGAACCACTCGGGGGCTGCGCCACACAGGTCCGAACTCGAAAATCCTCGGCCGCCACCCTGAACCACTCGGGGGCTGCGCCGCACAGGTCTAAGTCAAAACCTAGGCCGCCACCCGAACCACTCGGGGGTTGCGCCATACAGGTTCAACTCGAAAATCCTCGGCCACCACCCGAACCACTCGGGGGCTGCGCCGCACAGATCTAAGTCAATCTAGGCCGCCATCCGAACCACTCGGGGGCTGCGCCACACAGGTCCAACCCTAAAATGCTCGGCCGCCACCCGAACCACTAAGGGGCTGCGCTGTACAGGTCTAAGTCAAAACCTAGGCCGCCACCTCGAACCACTCGGGGGCTGCGCCATACAGGTCCGAACTCAAAATCTCGGCCGCCACCCGAACCACTCGGGGGCTGCGCCGCACAGGTCTAAGTCAATCTAGGCCGCCACCCGAACCACTCGGGGGCTGCGCCATACAGGTCCAACTCGAAAATCCTCGGCCACCACCCGAACCACTCGGGGGCCGCGCCACACAGGTCCAAGTCAACCTAGGCCGCCACCCGAACCACTCGGGAGCTGCGCCACACAGGTCTAGCACAAAAAGCCTCGGCCGCACTCGACGCACTCGGGGGCTGCGCCGCACAGGTCTAACTCGAAAACGCCTCGGCCGCACTCGAAGCACTCGGGGCTACGCCGCACAGGCCTGACTCGAAAAGCTTCGGCCGCACTCGAAGCACTCGGGGGCTGCGCCGCAGAAGCCTGACTCAACGCACCCCGGCCGCACTCAATCCGCTCGGGGGCTGCGCCATACGGGTTTACAGAAATCTACAATACACAATTTATTCACTCGGAGGCTCCGACGACCTTGGCATACATACACTCATGCTCCCACTTGGGAAAAATATCTCTTACAAACTAACGCTACACAGCAACAGTCTGGTATTCTTACTCTACAGGCTCCTCCTTTGGCGCATCGAGTGGCCCTACAAGTTGCTCACTGAAGCTGGACCTGTTGAATCATCTGACGCGCAGCCGCAAGGTTCGGCGTAGTCATCTGCTCCAGGCAAGCCGTCAAGCACCTTGTCCAAGGGAAGATGAGGCCGGTGCATTCGAACGTACGCCAGCGCCACGTTCGCCCCGCCAACAAGCTGGTGCACGACTTCCTTCAACGCCTTGCCCTCGCGGTACTCTCCAGCAGCGCAGCCAGTCCGCTAGGCTGCTCGTTGTGCGGAAAGAACACCTTGTTGACCTGCAGAGGGTCTTTCTGCAACCTTCCAAGAGCAAAGCAGCCCGCCAGGTGCGATCCAGCATTCTAGCCAGTACACTGCCCTTGGATTTGTCTGACCAAAATTGACAGCTTCGAGTGAGTCACCGGGCTTCTCTATCCACCCGCTCGTCCACTCGACCCTGCTCGGCCTTCCAGTCAGCATTCACATCTGCATCAAGACCCAGCACTTAGAACAGTGAAAGCATAAAGAAGCCGGAGCAAAGCGCCAGAAACCAACCTTGCAGTTGTCGACTGATCAAGTCTATCTGGCCAAGAAGGAATTCCTCACGCTGTGAGAACGGCGCAGCAGGCCGTGACTTCAAGCGCTCCAACTCCACTCGGCGGTCTTCAACTTCGACTCGAGCTCAACAATCTTGTTCCTCATGAAGGTGATCACTCGCTGGTCATTTACACTTCGCGCAGGAGCCGGAGGAGTCGACGGCGATCAGGTGCGGCTGAAGAGGTGTCCTCCTCATCGTCCACACCAGTCGCTCCAGCAACCCGGAGCCTCGCCCATCTCAGACTGCCAAATTCGACAGTGGCAAATGAGGAAGACATTCAAACATGGATATGAAAGAAGACTCGAGGGCACATATTCACATTTCAACATTAGCATGATTCGCGCCAGAAGACCGCAAACTACATGTTCATTACAGACCAAGACCAAAAGTAGAGGAATTTAAAATAACGGAATCTACATCGCAGACTCACCGAGAACGGCCCTTCTTAGCGGCCAACTCTGCAGCCTTGGCGATTCTTTCTCGAAGTGGCAACCAACTTCACAGCCAGCTGACTCGCCCGCGCCTTCACACAGCTAAGGGACGCGGTTTTGCCATCAGGCCTCCGAGGGAAGTCGCTGACAACCTTCTCAAAGTCACCTGCGACTTGGTGACCAAGTAGGAGCTGGAAAGTGAGCTCTGAGCCGCGTACCGTCTGAGCACGCGTGTAGTCCGCCATGGTGGTCGCTTTCGCCTTCAAACGGAGCCGCAAGCGCGTCAACAGCGACCGGCGACGGCTGGTGGTTGGGGAAGATGCTCCGGTGCACAGTCGCCAAGGCGCCTGTCGACTCTGCAGCGCCGTCGAGGCATACACAGACGCGATCGACGAAGCCAGCTCGGCCAAGCTGACATTGGCACTGGAAGTTCCTTCGGGAGGAGCACCTCCGTAAGTCCTGCTCCAAAAAGACCACACTGATAAGACACCAGAAGTCGACACAAGAAAAGTAGCAAACAGCCGAGATACTTACTTCCAGTAGCGTCGGCGAGTGAGAGCAAATGCTCAACCTGGGCCTTCTCCAGTTCATCCCGGGCTCGCTCACGCTTTGAGCTTCGCCCAGTGACTTCTCCAGCTCCGCGACCCGCTCGCCGCCAGGCTCTCCCTTTCGCCTATGGATCACCGGAGCNAGTAGGCAAACAGCCGAGATACTTACTTCCAGTAGCGTCGGCGAGTGAGAGCAAATGCTCAACCTAGGCCTTCTCCAGTTCATCCCGGGCTCGCTCACGCTTTTGAGCTTCGCCCAGTGACTTCTCCAGCTCCGCGGCCGCTTCGACAGGCTCTCCCTTTCGCCTATGGATCACCGGAGCAAAGTTAACAATGAAGATAGTCGAAGCACCTCTTGAACGCAAGGGTTAGTACTCACTGTTTGCTTGCTCCAGAGCAGTGCGGAGCCGACCCCCCTCCTTCTCCATTCGCACGAAGGCCGCGGCTCCCTCCATCAGCTGGCGACAAAATGGCTGTGGAAAGAACAAAGACATCAATCTGCGCCCGACTATTCTAGTCACGCACATCTTCGGGGGCTACTCCCATCGGGAGCGCTGTTCGCGCACCCGATACAGATCTTGCAGACTGAGTTAAGAGACACTTACATGCTCAAGCAATCCAGCGTCCACCGAGGTCGCATCAGCGGTCTTCTCTGGCATGGAGGAAGTCGAAGCCTTCAGGGTTGCATCACCCGCCTGCGGCTCTTCTTCGGTCGCCTTCGTGGTCTGCTCGAACACGGGAGCAGAAGTGTGCTCCATCTCTGGAGGCGAAGAACCGATAGCGCCAGTACGGTTGCTGCGGCAAGATAATTCAATTCAAATACTTGCAAAGGCAAAAAGGGTACTCGACAAAACAAGGGTGATGGTTGCAAGACTAACCTGGTGACGTCCAGATCATCCTCGCTATCCAGGGAGACGGAGGGCATCCTCGCGAACCCAGTCGGCGGCGCAGAGCTGAGGGAGGCACGACTACTAAGGCTCCGTCGGGTCGCTCGCGTGTCTGGCACCAGAGGACGACCCGCTCGCCTCGGCCACGTTCTCCACCTCCACTTGCTTTGCGGGTGACGAAGCAGAAGCAGACTCGCCACCCTTTCGCTTTTGCCGCTTCAGCAACAGCTCCTCATCCTCATCATCCTCCTCAAGGTCTCACTCCGAGAAGTGGCAGAGGGAACTTCATCGTCATCAACCTCTTCATCCTCAGGGAACTCTGCCTCTTCATGAGGTCCATTCTCCATCAACGGAGGAGGGATGACAATGTTGGAACGACCCTGCCAAGAAATTCGGGTCAGACAAAAAGAAGATTTCGACAAAACATACAAGACAGAAGCAAAGCAGAAGGAAGCTTACCTCAGGCACAAGGTTGTTCGGCCCATACGGCTGGACCGGGCACTTGACGTTGCACGGATCGGCGGCTCGGAGACTGGTGATGCTCCTCACCTTCGACTCAACTTCGTCATCGCCGAGTTCATCGCCGTGCTCAAGCGCCCACATCGGGTGGACGCGAGCACGAAGCGGCTGCACCCGAAGCCTGAAGAAGGTGGCAATCAGATGCACCCCACCCGTCTCGTGCCCAAGGCTCTTCAACAGGCCACTGAGAAGCGCCAGCAAGGGTTGAGTCGCCTCCCTGTCTTCCTTTGACAGCGGGTGCGCCCATGCCTTCGTCTTCTTCAACTCACGATCAGCCGCGAAGGGAAGAAGCCCCTCCTGGTCGCACCTGACGTAGAACCACTTCCTCCGCCAGCCTTGGACGGAGTCGGATTTCTTCATCTGGAAGAAGGTGGTGTCGCCACGCACCTGGATCCTGAAGCCGCCCACCGGGTACACTTGCCCGCTCTTCCCCACATTCCTCTTGACGAGGAACAGCGACTTCCATAGCAGCCAGTGGGTGCGACCCCCAAGAAGCACTCGCAAAGCACGATAAAGCTCGCGATGCTCAAGACGCTATTGGGAGTCAGATCGTGGATCTGAATCCCATAAGCATACAGAAGACCACGAACAAAATCGTGGAGGGGGAACCCGAAACCCCGCAGACAAAATCCACGAAGCATACGCGTTCCCCCTCGCGAGGGGTAGGGAATAGCTCCTTCCCTGGAGCGCGCACCGCCGCCTGGTCCGCCGGCGCAGGCAGCAGCCCGCGCGCGCGGAGGCCCTCAAGATCGGCCTTCTTCACCGACGACTTCGTCCAGTCGCCCTCGGGCTTCTTCATCACGCCAGCCTCGGTGGCGGCGACGGCGCCGGCGGCAGACTTTCCCCTCTTCATTGTGACCTTGCTCATGGTGGGTGGAGAAGAAGAAACTGGCGAGGAGCAGCAATGGAGGAGCAGCAATGGAGGAGCAGCAATGGAGGAGAGAGCAGTGGAGATGGCGGCGAAATGAGGATGGGGTGAAATGTTCCCCACCGCGGTGAAAAATAAATATATACTGCGGGGTCAGTTCATCCTGGCCGTTCCCCACGAAGCCGCTCTCCACAACCCATCTGACCGTCCACGTGTCGCGCAGAGATGCCAACCGTCGCCGCCCACGCCGCCCACTACGCGCGGGAACCGAGGCGCCTTCATCACGCCGCGAAAAGTTCGCGCCCAACGGTCAGATCAGTCAATGCTGGCACTGGGACCACCATGTCACGTCCCATCGGATGCAGAGCACGCCGAAAACGTCAGCACTGACGTCATCCGCGGAGGCACAGCAAGCCAATGGGCTGATGGAGCACCCGGACAGTTCATTCGAGTGCAACAAAGATACAGTAAGCTCTAAGAGCTGAGTCGACTCGACAAGTCCATTCGACTGCAAAAGAAATACAGTAAGCTCCACGAGCTGAGCAAACTTAAGCAGTAAGCCAAACCGGCCGAGTACAAAGTAAGTCATGCAAAGCAAGTTGCGACTCCGTCAATTCGAGTCCCTTCTTCACTCCCATCGGGAGCGGGCTTTTCGACTGAAGGAAAAATTGAGTTTAACCTCAATTGCAAGCAATTCAGCTTAATCTCGGGGGCTACTCCCATCGGGAGCGCTGTTCGCGCTCCCGAATGACTTAGAACAATCGCAGTCGAAAAATCACCGACCAGAACAACACTCGCAGTTTTCACCCTGCAGTCGATGTTTCGACTAAGAAATCCTCCATAAGCCCTGAACGGCCGGAGTCGACCCATTTTGTTTGTTTCCTTTCAGGAACCCGCTGGCGTGCCCAGAAGGAAGGAGTCCTTTATCCGACTCTACGATTCGACTAAGCACTCGGGGGCTACTGTCGTGGGGTTACTCTTTGACTACCCCACGGTGGTGATACCTGGGTCACGCCAAGTCCATCAATCCTATGGCGAGGGTCCAAGGAAGGCCCAAGAAGGACGACGTGCGGCCCAAGGTAGTCGACGTTAGGTCATCAGCCTTGATCGTCCTGTAAGTGCCATCGGCACCGTTCACCCGAGACCCAGCCTATCATATAAAGGCTGGGAGGGTCCCTCGTCTAGGGTAACGAACAAACGGAACTCCAGTCCATAGCCGCCAGCTCAAACCCTAGCGAGATCGCCATCTCGCCATTGTAGCCACGTTCAACATCAATACCAGTCAAGCAGGAAGTAGGGTGTTATCCTCCGGGAGCCTGAACCTGGGTAAAACCTCGCCTGTTAGCCGTCGTGATCACCAGCGCTCACCTCTCTCCCCCTCAATCAACCCGGGGTGCTCAACCCAGGGATTTGCCGAGTCACAACCTCGTCACCGAGGCACGCGGAGACGAGGATGTATTTTCGAGTTCCTCCTTGTTAAGGGAGTACGTCTCGTTGGAGGGGTGTGAGCTCGCCACAAAAGGCCTACTCAAGATGCCACAAAGGCCTCACCCTATTCTCCGATGAACCGCACCCAAAGGTTTGGTTCACCTTCCACTATCGGAATCCTTCGAGGCGGATTCCGGAGCCCTTTACAACTTCCCTTGGGGCACACACCCACAACTCAATTGGGGGCTCCCAAACTCGTGCCGAAGCTTCACAACTTGAAGTCTTCGCGGCACCTCCAAACCGTCTAGGGTACACAATGCATCCAAGAGGCACAAAGCTCTTGGGAACACAATGCACCCAAGAGTAACAAGCTTCTCAACCTTCAACTTCACGTATTACCGTGGAGAGAGCAACCCGATGCAACTAATGCAAAAGGAAAGAACATACTAAGTGGTCAAATCCTTCACTCTTAAATTCAAACCAAAGCAACTAATGCTATGGAGGGAATAAGAGAGGAAGAACAAAGGGGATGAACACAAAGCAACCCCAAATCTAGATCCACAAGGTTCCCCTCACTTAGAGGAGATTTTGATTGGTGGAATGGTAGATCTAGATCTCCTCTCTTGAATCCCTAAGTTTGGGCAAGAATCATTGGAGGGATTGAGAGGAATCAAGCTCACAAGTTTGCAACAAAGGAGGAGAGAAGAAATGAGCTAAAAAAAGTGAGCAGACAGCTCTTGGGGAAGAAGGGGCTATTTATAGCCCCTCCCCAAAAACTAGCCGTTGGGCCTTTTCAGGCCGGAGACTCCAGCCTGGGCCGGACATTCCGGCCAGGCTCCGGTTCTCCGGGTCATCGGGGAAGGCCGGATATTCCGGTCCAGAGGGGCGGAGATTCTGGCCAGGCCGGAGACTCCGGACCTTCTCCGAGAGGGGTTCCGGACCCCTATCCAGTACCGCACCACAAAGACGCAAACGAGCTGAGAAAACCTGGGGCCGGAGACTCCGGGTCCCTTGGGCCGGAGACTCCGGTAGGGCCGGAAACTCCGGACCAACTCCGGGGTAGATCCAACAGAAAAAAAACAGCACCCCATAACTTTTGCAAATGAACTCCATTTTCGATGATCTTGGACTCGTTGGAATCGTCAAAATGAGCACAACAAGATTATGTAGAGAAACATCATAGTCCAACAAAATATTATAAAACCAAATGGGGAAAGTTTTAATAGATCTTTTTCGCAAACCGAAAAATCGTTTCTTTTGCAATTGAAGTCCGAAAGAAGCAAAAACAATTTTGTTGGAAAGAGGACGACAAAAGCAACCTTTGAAAATGGCAAACTAGCAAAGGAGATTTTGCAAAGGGTTGGAAAGGTGAAACCTTCCAAAAGGATGAACCGGCAAAATCTCCAATACCGAAGATGCAAAAGAAGACGCAAATGCAAACCGTTTTTGGTGATCTTAGCCTTGTCATAACACGCACGACAAGCACCAAGACCACACCATGATAAGAGTCAAATAAGAACCAATGAAGATGATTTCAAGGATGCAAGGATGCAAAGGGTTGAGCTCTCCACGAACGATACGATCAAGTTACTCGGTCGAGAGCCCCTCTTGATAGTACGGTTATCTATCCTATAATCCGGTCTCTCACTAAACAACATGAGACCGGTAAAAAAGAAACCCTATCAAGATCATACCTTTGCCTTGCGCATTAATCCACTTGAGGTCGATGGGGACGATCTTCATCTCCTCAAGACGAACCATCTTCTTGATTGCGCTTCGCTTGGTGAAGATTCACAAGTGGCTCCCCCATACACCAAGATGGGAGAAGCATCTCTTCGGCATACCTTCACTTGGCCTTCATCTTGATGACGAACACCTTGGCCTTGATCAACAAATGATCTTCTTCCCTTAACCTTGACTCCAACACATGGAGAACAAGCAAGACCTTGACTCCAACAAATGGAGACAAGCAAGCTAATGGACACCTACAAATATAGCTCAATGCAAATATTAGTCCATAGAGATTGTCATTAATTACCAAAACCATGCATGGGGGCAACCATGCACTTTCATCCACACGTACGGCTCGATGTAGACTCCGCCTTCTTGATCCCGCAAGCAAGGAGGGAGTGGCTAGATAAATCTCGGCACCACGACGGTTGTGGTGGCGTTGATGGTGTAGATCTCCGCGAGCAGGGCTTCGCAAAGCCAAGCAAGAAGAGAGAGAGAGGAGGAGGTGGCGCAGCAGCAGCCCTACAGCTAGGGGTGGTGCGGCTAGGGTGTGGAGGTGGAGATTGCGGCAGCCCTCCGGGAGGGGTGGCGCAAGAGGTGGAGGCCAGGGCAAGAGGGGGGCGGGGGCTAGCACTTGGGGCAGCCCTCCTTGGCCGCACCCCCCCTTTATATAGGTGGAGGGGGCCAAAGGTTGAGGCCCACCCAGCCCTAGGGCCGCCGGCTTGGGGCTGCCTTACCCCCCAAGGCGCCCCCCTTTCCTTAAAGGGTGCGGCGGGCAAGGGTGGGACTTGGCTCCCAAGCCGAGTCCACCTAGGGTTTGGCCCTCCCCTTTCCAATTCGGCCCATGTGGGCCTATGGGCTGGTGCGGCCAGCCCATTAGGGTTGCTGCACCACCCATTGGTCCATGTGGGTCCATACGATATGGGCCCCCACTTCTAGACTCTTCTAGAACCTTCCGGTACCCTGCTGAAATATTCCGAAACTTTTCCGATACCTCCGGAAACCACTTTCCTTATATGAATCTTATTCTCCGGACTCTTCCGGAACTCCTCGTGATGTCCGGGATCCCATCCGAGACTCCGAATCACCATTCGTTCATACCATCAATTATCTCATCGCTAACCCTAGCTACATCGGAGCGTTAAGTGTGTGACCCTACGGGTTCGAGAACATGCAGACATGATCATATCAATAATCAATAGCGGGACCGGGATACCCATATTGACTCCTACATATTCAACGAAGTTCCTTATCGATTGAACCACGATGCCGTAGATTCTTAATCTCATATATGATTCCCTTTGTCTCATCGATATTTAACTTGCCCGAGATTCGATCGTCGATATCACCATATCTAGTTTCATCTCGTTACCTGGCAAATTCTCTTTACTCGTCCATAATATAGGATTTCCGTGATTACTCCTAATCACATGGTTGCAACCTTTCTGATGTTATATTACCGAGAGGGCCCAGAGATATCTTTTTCCGTCACAAGGAAGGACAAATCCCACTCTTGATTCATGTCACCCAACAAATACCATCGGAGATACCTGAAAGCCACCTTTATAATCACCCAGTTACGAAGTGACATTTGATGTCCATAAAGTATTCCTCCGGTAAACAGGAGTGACATAATCTCATGGTCTAAGGAAACTATACTTGGCATATCCTAAAAGCGTTGGCAATGAAACTGTATGACACGATCAATTGCAACTCTTTATTATTTGGGTCTTGTCCATCACATCATTCTCCTAATGATGTGACTCCATTATTAAGTGACTATAACAAGTCCATGGTTAGGAAACTCTAACCATCTCTTGACTAACGAACTAGTCCGGTAGAGGCTCACTAGGGATATCTGGTTGTTTATATTCCACACATGTATTATGTTTCCGGTTAATACAATTATAGCATGGAGAATAAACTATTATCATAAACATGAATATGCTAATAAACCATTTTATTATTGCCTCTAGGGCATATTCCCAACATGCTCACCTTACATCTTTTTTCCAAAGAAAAAAAAAGAGAGAGACATGGCTAGCATTGCTTGTGCTTCAGGATCTTTCGATAAAGATTTCGATTCAATTAACTTGGAGATTAGAGTGCAGCCGCTTGCTCATCTTACATCCTTTTTTCCAAAGAAAAAAAATAAGAGAGAGGCATGGCTAGCATTCCTTGTGCTTCAGGATCTTGTAGCACGGTCATAATTGTCCACAAATCCACTCGCAAAGATTCCCGGTGACCTTTGTCGGTGTATAGGACCCATGCTTCCACGTCACGCTGCTCGTCTTTAGCGTACCATGGCTCGACTTCAACGGTACAAAATCAGAGAAGGTTTTGCCTATACCAAACTCACTATGTTGACGATCTTCGGCATATGCATCACTACATCACCAGCATCATCCACCAATGAAACTCGTTATGGGTATACAAAACCCACACATGAACAGACTCGAAACGGCTCGAAAAAGTGGACAACGGTTGAATTGTTATCTTGGATCTGATTCCCATCTCGTGATTGGAGAATTATTCATGGACCGGTGGAGGCACACAACGTACTCCGCCCCATTCATTGCGAGGAGGGGGATACCTTCACTGACCATGCTCATAGCTTGGTCGACATCACATTGCGTTCATCTTCTAAGGCACACAACCCAACATACCTTCTCTCTTTTTTCAAGAGTACGCCATGGAAATCGTATCACTTTCATAGAACAAAGACCAAAATGGTCGGTACAACAACGTAGAAGGCTACAATTCCAAACATCCAAAACCACGTCAAATGGCTTACAACTCATCCACTATAACCCAGTGAAAGAAAAGGGGACAGGGCATAGAGCTTTAAGACCGCATCAAGATCAAAGCAATCTAGACGAAAAGCTTTTGGTTTCTTTTAGAAAAATAGTCCAACCTTTGAATCTTCGAAAGACACCTTTTTTTTTTTTCAGCTATAGGACGATTTAGCAAGATAAAGCAGTTGGACCCAAAAACATACCTATCCGAGAGAAACCTTTCCCTCTTGATTTTGAACCGACATCTCAGCCCATGGTCCAGAAAACAGTGATCACACGGTCACACCCGATATCTTTGGTCCCCGTCGTCCCCAATAATCTCCTAACAGTCGCAGGAAGCCGTCTCATTTCCAACTCCCCAAAAATCAATCACACGGCGGATCCAGCCGCAGAGGAGAAATCTGTACTCTTCATATCATCACACGCAGGATCACTCCACTGATGTTGATGTTTGGGTTACATTAAACAAGATTCATTGTATACACATATATCCAAATAGGATACCAGCAAACAGTACAGCATTAGGTTTTTTCAAGACAACTAAGTGACCCTAGGTGCGTCCTATGTTCATCAGATAGGGTGCACTATATACCTGAGAACAAGGAGGAAACCAAAAGCAGTTCTCAAGTTAAGAGTGAACATATCACAGAGCTGATTTGGTTCATATATAAGCATCGAGAGCTTAGAGTGAAGCTCTGCTCAATCTACTTAAGCTGGAAACACGGTGCGTCGTCAAACACTCGAAACAAACCAGAGCAGGAAGCAAACTGAAACCGTAGTCCTAATAGTATCACTAGCTTAGCCTTAGAGTACATGACAGACATATATAGGTTCAGTGCATTGACTCTGATAACTGAATGGCATAGAAACAATTCAAATGTTAAGCAAGAGTACACTACTTAGAGCCCTATATATGTAAAGCTACAGTACCCTGATGAAACAGCACCTTAGGTGATCAGTTGAAGCAACAGAGCAAAATCCTAAGACCAGTAAAGGGAGTAGATCGTCATGGGAAAGTACGACATTGCTAAATCCACAGATGTAAGGATGTTAAGGGGCAAGTTTGGCTGCCGTGCATTCACCCTGCAGAGGCAAATTGAAACAATCTCAGGTCAGTATTCATGGCATTTAAACATCGAGTCCTTGTATGAGTAAAGACTGTTGTTATTGTTGGCAGATAAAAAGCAGCACATGCTGACGGCAGAGAGAAATACCAAAGTACTCATCGAACATAATTTAATTGGGACTAAATAACTAACTTCAGGTAACCTAGAAACTATATTTTTGCTACTGAATACAGATGCAAAAATATGAGGGCATAATCAACAATTCAACACAGAAGATCAAATAAAAAAGTGCAACTAATTAAGGTACGAAAGCCTGCATGAAACTATTCAAACTGTTTTTTGCTCACTACACCATTCAGGTTCTATGTGATAAAGATATGAGGGTTTGTCAACACAAGTACACTGTTAGGTACATTTAGCTAATAGCTGGGATACATATGCAACAGACTTTATAATTGGCATATCAATGCCACATTGCAACCAGCCTAGACACTTTGCACGACATGAAAATAACTAACAACTTGACTTTAGTTTTTTAGAAAACTTACGAGGATATTGATAGCTATATCCTTGTTGCATCTAGAAGCATGCTAATCAAGCCTGCACAACATATACTCATCTGAGGTAAAAGAGACATAGAATTCGACAGGAGAACAAGTCCTGAAGATGTCATATATTTTTCTTCGTCCAAAGTTACTTAATGAGGCATGATGTGAAAACTTCACAATAATTCTTTTAAGCATTGGTGCACATTTAAATATGAGTTTCAAGAAATCAATCTCATGCTCGTCTCCTTTGAAGCCATTGACCTCCACTTCTTCGAGAGCAGTCAAGGAAATAGTTTGGGATCTCCAGTCCATGGGCTCACATGGACAATCCGGCATGCATACTTCTTCCACCTGAAATAAAAAGTTATATGTGACTTAGTACAAAATTTAGTATTCAGATACATGATCAGAGGAGAGAATTACCTCTGATCTCTGTAGGAGGACCTTAAGCCTCCACATAGAACTACAAATTCGATTCATCCCAAGGAGTAGTACCGCGAGTGCTCCAAAAATATGCCCCCTTGTATCGAGATGTAACTCCAAAACAGAGAACTCGGAAATCATATGCTTCTCTACCTCCTGTGTAAAGTTCTCCACTTCACCATGAAAAGTAGACGGGCTCTGAAAAAAGAAGATATATATCATTTGCAAAATTTAGTTTACTCGAAACTTACGGCAAACTGAGCAGGAGAGGGGACGCACGATGCAAGAATGAATGTGCAGCGAAGCGGGTCTCTCTGCCGCCTGTAGGCTCAGCTGCATGAGCCGCCAATGACCAAACGCAATAGGATGACCGGAGAAATGGCAGTCCCACGAGGCATTCTCCAACATTGGTGCCAAGATGGAAATGCTGAGCTCCTGGTAGGTGTGCAAGGACATGGTCAACTGCTTTAGCACGGGCGCCACGATGGTGGCATGGTTTATCCATGTCCCATGGGCCACAACAAGCTCCTGCAGCAATGGTGAGTTGACCCTGAGGACGCCCTTGTGGAAACAAACATCAGCGAGCCGGAGCGTGCGCAGTCGAGGGCAGCAGGAGACCAAGGCGTCGAAGTCGGCGGTGCAGCAGGACAAGGACAGCATCTGCAGTGCGGGGAACTGAACGCCGGCTATGATGGTGGAATAATCCCCGTAGTTGTAAAGGTCCAGCTCCAGCTGGATGGAGGTGGCGCGGTGGAAGCAAGGCATGTCGAGGGCGAGGCAGCCGTGGAGTAGGCCCGAGGGGAATACCAAGAAGAACTCCTCCGGGTCGATCCGCGCGGCGGCGCGGAGCAGCGAGTTGACGCCGGCGGTGTCGGCCAGTAGGTGCTCCTTGGGGACGCGGCCGCGCGGCGGCTCGGGGAGGCGGATTTCGAGGAGGGAGACCGTGGGCGGCGGACGGGGGACGCGGGCGAGCGCCGGCTCGAGGGAGCGGAAGGGGACGTCGCGGAGGACGATCCGGCGGAGGCGTGCCCAGAGGCCGCGCCACCGGCTGGAGAGGACGCCGGTGCGCGCGGCGGCGGCGGCGCATTCCAAGCGGTCGAGGACGAGGAGGAGCAGGTCGTCGGGGAGAGTGCTGATGAGGTCCGGTCCGTCGCCTAGGCCTGGCACTAGCAGCCGAGGGGAACGCCGGCGAGGACCCCATCTCAGCCTCATCGAAGCTTTGGAAAATGAAAAAAAAAAAACACCTTCCCCTCGCAGCAAAGCTACCAGACTACCAGTGGATGATGTACGTAGCATTGAAGCCACTGCTATACTGGGCAAGGGCAACGATTCCCATGGCCGTCTTATTAAAAAAAAAAAATCTCTAACCGCCATTTCACTGCCAATTTACCAAAGAAAACATTTTTATTCTCAAAGTTGACGTGCAGAATGAAAACTTTTTTATTGTTACAAGGCCACTTTACTGCCAATTATTTTTTCGAGGTAAATGCAGTCGTTTGCCTTCCGATTAGTGAGAAGAGATTTTTTTTTTTTGTGCAAAATTGAGTTTCTAGGGTATCCCCGGTAAAAAGGAAAAAATTGCAAGTGCCGCCACCTCCGTCGGCGAGAGGGCCACATTTCGAAAAACCCTTCGGTTCCTTTCCTTCCATGTCCCCCAAAACGAGTAGATGATGGCGCCGCTAGCTTCCCATCTCTCCCCCCTCGGGATAGCCGCGATGGTATCATCCCACCAATCGTTGATGGACTTGTCGAGGGATGGAGGCGGCGTCCCCCAAACCCCTATCTCCGCAAAGACCCTCTCCCTCACTTGAGATGCGAAACTGCATCCAAGTAGGAGATGTCGCACGGTCTCCGGGCATATCCTGTAGAGCTTGCAGATAGGGTCGTGAGGCCACCCCCTAATCGCTAGGTTGTCCGCAGTGAGGATCTTCCCATGCAACGCCAATTTACCTAGAGAATTGAAGCGATTTTCTCCTAGGCATCCCGGTAGGAGGTTTTCGGCAAGGATGCTAATCGTCCGCCGTCGCCGCTAGTCCCCTCACTGCCTGCGCCTCCTCCACCTGGCTCAAGTGCGCCTGCTATTGTTGGGGTTCGGGTCGATATAACTCTGAAAATCAAAATTCCTGATGTTTGTATGTTGAACTATCAAAATCAGGTTTAAATTAAATATTGGACTAGATTTTTTAGAGATTTTTTAAATTGCTACTCTCGTTGACTATATGGATCCACATGTTATATTCATCTTCTTTTGAAAAATAATTGGACACTGTGTTTCTGACTGGTAGACCCTACTATAAGTACTGACGTGGCACGACGGACGTTCGCATTTTGTGAAAAACACCTCCGAACAACATCGTATCTTCTAATGTTGTATCTCCTCCGTAGTTTTTTTTTTTTGGTAAAATGTCTCCCTTTTCCTTGTAGTCAGGGGCGGAACCGGGGGGACCAGCAGGTGCCCTGCCCCCCCCCCCCCCCCCCCTAAGAATCTGATTTCCTTCACATAATTTTGATTATAGAGAATTTTTTTGACAATTTTGTTTGACCGGCCCCCCTCAACATCGATTTTTAACGATTCCTGCTTCCGCCCCTGCTTGTAGTTGTTGCTGCCACGCCGTCAAAGACAAAAGCACGCGACCGGTCGGTAGCACCATGCCGTACATGCGTCTGGTTGTCAATACATTGGAGATGAACGTCTCCTAGTAATTTATAATCAGTAATATCTTGAGCCTAAATTAATTTTCCTGTAATATGTGCCGCCTGTTGGCCTGCATGCGTCCGTTGTTGGAGTCGCTGGCGCGGCCTGGAGTAGATGGACGTCTCCAACAGCCAACTCGTCTCGCCTGCGTCGTGCCGGACGTGCTTGGGAGGTTGGCGACGATGTACCGACTCATCCCGTCGGACGACACCTCCTTGGCTCATGCCACGTTCAAGTTGAGCTAGTATTTGGATACGATAATCAAGACGAACGATATTAGCACCAGCGCTAATCTTGTACTAGGACCTAGAGTTAAACTATGTTTGTTCCTTGCAGTGGCGGCCGCTGTGGCTGAGTGAGACCGACCTCACCAACCGGCTGCAACGGTGCCCGTCGTCGTCACTCGTCAGGGCCTCGTGGCGACAGACAGCCGCACATGCACATGTGGAGGCTGCGATGATACCGCGTCTGCTGCTGACAGATTGTGCAATGGTTCTGGACCATAATACGCATTTACATGTGTCATGACTCATGACCTCAGGACCCGTACGCACGGTGCGGTTAAAAGAGGAGGTGTGTCCAAAAGAGAAATACGTGTGCCGCTTATAAAAGGAAGACGAACATGTATGATGTATGCGCCTTGGCCCACTCCCCACCAGATAGTGCATGTGTACTCAGTGAACACGGGGGCCCAGTGATTCCGACTTTCACCAACGTGGATTCCTTGGCGAGCAGGGCCATCCTGCCACTACACTTTTTTTAGACCATTTTTTGCACGTGATGACACCACTCTACTACTCCCTCCCACGGTCCCACCTAAATTTTGTTAGTATCATATAGTACAACCGATTTCAGCGACAATTGAAATGCAGCCAGTATTATCGTGCTTTGCTGAATATTGAAATTTATAATCTCTAACCAAGCATACAGAAAACTTATCAACATCTATATTCTGCAACATCTAAATAATATTATAGATGCACCATGAGATATATTTTTTATTATGTAGTCAAACTCTACAAAGTCTGACTCCTTACAGTAAATTCACATGTCGTAGCAGTACGGGAACGGGCTATGGTATCAACTTGCACGTGTTTAGAGGTAATCATGAAAAGGACCACTTTATAAATAGAAGTATGTAATTACACCGGGTTCACCGATTCTTGAAAGTTGTTAATTCACAGAGGGTGTGAGAAACATAGAGATCAATATTCTTTTTTCTAAACTCTAGAACAAGTATAATTATTTTTTGTATTGTACGAGCGAAATTTTACTACACGATTAACAATTTTCTAGCCCAGTTGACAAATATGTAAGTCGGTGAAAAAATGATACGCACTTCGTTCCGAATCATGAGATGTTTTGGATATTTCAATGTAAACTAAGTACTGACCGAAATAAGTGAACAAACACGTTGAATCGCGTGTAGATAGATACGATTTAGAAGAAAAAAAAAGTAGAACATCCTATATTTTGAGAAACGGAGAGAGTATTTCTCAAGCATCTGTGGCAATGCTGTTTTTTACACTAGATGAAAAAAATTACTACACCATACTGAAAATCTTTTATATAACTGAACAAATTTATAAAAAAAAATTGAGATTTTTTTTTACTCCAGTCGATTTAGATACCAACGGATAATTTGTTACGTAAACATGCCGAACAAACAAGGTGCCTTTTGGTCTTGAGCTACACACTTGTCACACAACTTTATGGAGCCAACATGTACATAAAAGGTTTGTAAGGGCCTCTTTGATTCATCGAATTCTTGGCATGCACGGTTAGGAAAAACAAGTGGCACAGTGGCGGAGCCACGAGTGTTCTGTGTAGTCATTTAGTCAAATGACTACACAGGTTTTGGCTAAATGTTTCATATCCATGGTAAAAATCATGTGAAAAATTATAAAAAAATGTATAAATACGTGTATTTGACATCACAACTTTAAATTGACATCACAACTTTGTATTGCTGGCTGAGTGGCATGTCCAAGTGAATCATATAAGATTTATAAGCTAGGGGGACAAGGAAAAATGCATGACTGGAATGTCATCGTGAATCATACAAAAAATGTTAAACTATGGGTCTCTTTGATTCAAAGGATTCTCAAAATGTACGAATATGAAAAACACAATATAGGAAGAGCGCTATATGATTGGAAACCTATATGAATTTCTATGAAGAAGTGTTTGATCCTATAGTGAAAAGAAAGGAGTTCTAGCAATAGATCCAAGTGTATACAACTTTTCCTCAAAATAGAGTGCAAAAGATGTGAAATTCGCTTCTACACCCGAGCTCACCAGCTCCTGGTATTTTCAAAAAAAATAAAAAAATAGTAAAACATCATAAAAAAATCTGAAACTATTTGGCGACAAGCACATATAAATTGTTCAACCTCGTGCAAAGTTTTGGAATGAAAAGACATTTTACGTGCTCTGTACAAAAAATACAAAATCAACGTTTTCAAAAATGTGGTTTTAGATCTTATTCTGACAACTGATTTTGTTTTTTTATACAGAGCACATAAAATGTCTTTTCATTCCGAAACTTTGCATGAGTCTGAACATTTCATATATACTTGTCTCCAAATTTTTTTTCAGAATTTTTTATAATGTTTTTTTTTTTTCGAAAACACCAGGAGCTAGTGAGCTTGGGTGCAGAAACGCCAGTCCCGCAAAAGATTCCTGACGATTTCCATCCCACAAATCAAAACGACCATGATAGGAAAATCACCTAATGATCTAAATCCTATGAAATTCATTTGAATCAAAGGAGCCCTCAAAACTATTTATTAAAGAGTGTTTGAACCCCATGAAGAATAGAGAAATTGTAGGAAGATGTTTGAAATTTGAATGCATGAAAAATTTAGTGTAAAATATAGTGCGAAAGAATCCTTAACTTTTTTTAATCTAAATATTACTCCCTCCGGAAATATTTGTCGCAACCTATATAGATATTTTCTGACCGTACCCAGGAAAAAATCCTAGAGATCCAAACCCTCTAAAGATAACAAATTTACCTTACTATTTTTCTAAGTAGAAAAAAGATGGAGGGTGAGCGGAGGACGTAGGACCTCACACCGAGCATCTACTGCATAGTTTTCAGTTATTGGGGACGACAGGTTCAGCAACGAAACAGAAGAAGGAGATAATAATTCATCAGGATGGAAAGCGACGAAAGGCTCCCATATGCAAATGCAGTGCACCGAGATAAACAAATCCATACTGGGCTGGGGGACGATCGAAACTGAAAGCAAACAACCAGCGACGCGAGCCTGTCTCCCTCCACACCCGTCTCCTCCCTCCCTCCCTCGCGATTCGATTCCATTCGTCTCCCTCCCCACCTCCCGTTCCTCGCCGCCCCCAGCCCATGCCGCCTCCTCCTGCCCGCCCCCTCCGCGCCGGCTCCTCTTGACCGACGACGCCGCCGCCGCCGCCGCCATGGCCGTCGATTCCGACAGAGGTATGATTGCTCCACTGATTGATTTGATCGGGCGTTTTCGGTGATCGTGCTTAGCTGGCTGATGATCCCCCCTTGTCGCGTGCTGCAGGGGAGGGGGATTTGGAGATTGGGCTGGCGTCGCCGGGGCCGGAGTCGCCGGTCGCCCCGGGCCGGCGGGCGCTCGAGTCCTGCCTCTCCGGGAAGCGCCTCGACCAGTCGCCGTCGCGGGCGGCGGTCAGGCGCCCCGGGCTAGTCATGTCCAGCTCCGGGAAGCGGCTGGACCAGTCGTCGCCGGCCTCGCCGTCGCGCCCCGTGCTGGTCATGTCCCACTCCAGCAACCGCCTGGACCAGCCGCCGCCGCCGCCCGGGCGGCCCGTGCTGGCCATGTCCCGCTCCAGCAACCGCCTGGACCAGCCGTCGCCGGCCTCCTCCCCGACGCCGGCCAAGTCCCCCGTGCTGGTCATGTCCGGCTCCAGCAAGCGGATGGACCACTCCCCGACCCCGTCGCCCAAGGCGGCGCCGCCCGTGCTGGTGCTCTCCAACTCCGGCAAGCGGATGGAGCAGGCGGGCCGGAAGAAGTACGTCAAGCAGGTCACGGGCCGCCGCAACGACACGGAGCTCCACCTCGCCGCGCAGCGCGGGGACCTCGACGCCGTGCGCCAGATCATCGCCGAGATCGACGCGCAGATGACCGGCACCGGGGAGGAGTTCGACAGCGACGTCGCGGAGATCCGCGCCGCCGTCGTCAACGAGGCCAACGAGGTGGAGGAGACCGCGTTGCTCATCGCCGCCGAGAAAGGCTTCATCGACATCGTCCTCGAGCTGCTCAAGCACTCGGACAAGGACAGCCTTGCCAGGAAGAACAAATCAGGATTCGATGCTCTCCACGTCGCGGCAAAGGAAGGCCACCGAGGTGAGCACACTGACAGACACTTCCATAGCATAAAACCACTTCTGATTCTCGTACATATTCACCACATGGGAACAGGGGAGCTTTTAAGCTCGGGTACACACGAGAATCTCAAACTAGTTTGCATGAAGAATAGTTTTGTGGTAGTTTGGCTCCTAGTTAAATGATCACCAAGGTTGTTGTTATCGTCACTCCTACATTCTCAGTAGTATGTGTTTACTTTCTTTTCTACTCTTTGGATCAATCTCCATGAACTCTATGTCATTAATTTTTAAATTGCCATACTCTTATGCTAACTGCAGCCTGATCTACGCTAGCTAATCTGCAAACATTAGTCCATCTCTCATGTTTTTTCATCTTTACTGTATCTGTATATTTTTGTGGTGTAAATAGATGGACATCTGACTGACGTTGCTTGTAGATATTGTGAAGGTACTTCTGGACCATGATCAATCCCTTGGGAAAACGTTTGGCCAATCAAATGTGACTCCTCTGATAACTGCGGCGATCAGAGGCCACCTTGAAGTTGTGAACCTTCTGCTAGAGCGGGTTTCTGGCTTGGTTGAACTATCAAAGGCCAATGGAAAGAATGCGTTGCATTTCGCTGCCCGTCAGGGGCATGTTGAAATAGTTAAGGCTTTGCTAGAGAGTGATCGTCAGCTTGCTCGGAGGACTGATAAGAAAGGACAGACTGCTCTGCACATGGCAGTTAAAGGAACGAGCGCCCCGGTCGTTAAGGCACTCGTTAACGCTGATCCGGCCATAGTTATGCTACCTGACAGAAATGGCAACTTAGCTTTGCATGTCGCCACCAGGAAGAAAAGATCAGAGGTACTCTTCTGCGATGTTAAATCTAGCGTGCAAGCATAATAATTTTGTTCTTGATCTCACAATCTTGTCTCTGTTGTAGATTGTAAATGAGCTTCTGCTTCTTCCGGACATGAACGTGAACGCGCTGACTCGGGATCGCAAGACTGCCTTCGACATAGCAGAGGGCCTTCCGCTATCAGAGGAATCTGCGGATATAAAAGATTGTTTATCCCGTGCTGGTGCAGTGAGGGCAAATGATCTGAATCAGCCTCGGGATGAGCTCAGAAAAACAGTGACTGAGATCAAGAAGGACGTACACACTCAACTGGAGCAAGCCAGAAAAACCAACAAGAATGTATATGGCATAGCGAAGGAGCTGAGGAAACTCCACAGGGAAGGCATCAACAATGCAACAAACTCCGTCACGGTCGTGGCTGTGCTCTTCGCTACAGTTGCATTTGCCGCGATATTTACCGTGCCAGGCGGTAACGACGACCATGGCATAGCGATAGCTGTGCATGCGGCATCCTTCAAGGTCTTCTTCATCTTCAATGCTATTGCCTTGTTCACATCATTAGCGGTAGTGGTGGTCCAGATAACACTTGTTAGGGGTGAGACCAAAGCAGAGAGGCGAGTGGTGGAGGTGATCAACAAGCTGATGTGGCTGGCTTCCGTATGCACCACGGTGGCATTCATATCCTCCTCTTACATAGTGGTGGGTCGGCACTTCAGGTGGGCAGCGCTTCTGGTGACACTTATCGGCAGTGTGATCATGGCCGGTGTGCTCGGTACGATGACGTACTACGTGGTGAAATCTAAGCGCGCGCGTTCTATTAGGAAGAAGGTGAAATCGACAAGGCGGAGCGGGTCAAACTCATGGCAGCACAACTCGGAGTCGGACTCCGAGATAGACCGGATATACGCCATATGAAGCTGTTTTCCGGTGGATGGATCCAAAGATTTTGGCAGCGACACGACATGAATGTAAAAAAGGAAAGGGATGCCACTCGCTATGAACAGCTTGACCCTCGAGGTGCTAGGGTTTTATTGTATACATTCCAATAAGCTGGTGTGAAACTGCTATTCTCCCGTTCCTGGATTAGCAGGAGCCAGGAGCCGACAGTGTTGTTGTATAGGGTATACTAGTGCTTGAGATAGATTGGTCATCAGAAATCAGAACATACATGCAGCCTGTGCTGTGCTCCCTATGCATGGCTGGCTCTCATCAGATTTCTCTTTTGTTAATAGCTACTAGTAGCACTGTGGTTGGTAGCAGAATGATGATATGTGTACTTAGCACCATGTTCTTCCTTGTCTATGTTGCTCTGCCTGCAATGCCGTCTGAAATTAAGGTAGCCGATATGGTTCAAGAAGCTTATGGCAATCCTGGAGTCAGGAGAATGCATCCAGTGAGAGGAGCCAGATAGCGAGAGCAGGGAAACCTTGCTGTTTATACTTTCCACGGCGCGTGAGAAGTGCAAGATTTTCCATGTTTTCCTCTACAGGACAAGACAAATATGGAGTGGTGATAACACGCTAACATGTCGCCGCGATAGAGATGGGCGATCAGGACAGCTTTGGCCTCAACTTGGTCGCCGGGTAGTGAAGGAGAAACATCACAGAAAGGATTAGGTGGGCGTGCTCCACAGCAGATCACCGTGGACTTGGTTGACTTGCGATTTTTGGTCGCATATTCTTGACATCACCATCGAAGAAATATACTCGATGACTCGTACACGATTGATCGATCGATTGACCATCTTGGTAAGCTAACATTACAATCCGTGGCGCTAGATTGGAGCTTAATCATGAGCAAGCAGAATTAGCCGCCAAGTTGTATGTTCCAGAAAGGTTGAGAAGAAGAAAGCCCTGCAAGGACCATAGCAAAGCATCGACAAAAGTTTGGACGAGTGAAGCTGAGGCCAAAAGAGAAATTCCACCTTTAGAGTTCTCGTGTTTCTTTTCCCCATTACTTCGCGCTTAAGTTGATGCTTGGCGGCGGGTGGAAGCTGAAGACGGCTTGTGCCGGCGGTGCGCCACCAGCAGCGAAAGGTTTTCCACTTTGGGGCTTTACGCATATACGAATCTCGGAAAGCTCCGGTGTAAAGCGCTCTAGTGTAGTGTAAAACCCTTTGCTCCGTGGGACTCTACCCATCTAAATCAAAGCTTCCTTCACTCCGCCAGAAAAGATTGGCATGTTATCACCGAATTGCAAGTATCATGAATAAATACATTAATTTCCGAGCTGCACAAAAAATGTGGTGATCCATAGACTATTATAGCATCAAACAGTATCGCTGCTATTTGCCATTATGGGTCGTAATATTTGCCATGTTTGTTCCAGCACAGATGAAATGCTCTTTTCCATTCTAATTTATAAATTCATATGTATCCCAACGTGTACACATTTTAATTTGTACCTTTGTTTGAAACCTGTATAAGGTTATTGAAAGTAAGAGATCACAACAGATCGGAAGCCAAAAACCGGCTCTCGTCAAGAGGGATACCCAGCTTAGTTATTTTTAGACTATGAAATTATAATCATTCCTACCTCTACCATGGGATGAACAAAGATATTTATGTTTCATTCAACGATCGAAAACGTCGACGCGATCAACTTACATAACGGAAAAAATGGCAGCATAGTATCAGCACCCGTTCTGGGACACTCTGAAAAGCATGATTCTGGAAATCCTCAACGGTTTCGTTTGTGGATCTGTGTATATTTCCTGGCTTAACTTTGGGGACCTCATATGGGACCCCGATCTAGGGGCCCTGAACGCCTCTTATGCATCCAACATCGATCACATGATCAGTTGGCGATGAAAGTTTTAAATAATATTGCTAAAATATTGCTTGAATACCATAATGTTACTCATTGCTCTAAAATGCTCGGTAATCATTTTTGTTTCAGTGTGGGTTTAATATGAATTATGCTCAGCTCGGTTTGGAGCAAATTGAGCAAAAAAAAAAACTTTTAAGGCAGCCTATGAGACTTGTTGTACGACTCATGGGCTTACAAAATCAAGTTCTCTTATCCTTGATTGTTGCATAGAGAATTTTATTGATAATGCTTATGTTATTAATTGTAATGAGAGGTTCCTTGTTGCCCAAGAGAGCACAAATATTTTGCAGGAACCTATAAATGCAACCGAGGAAGAAGAAGATGAAAACATGAGCCTAGAAGAGAAGGCTGATGAGGAAAAGAAAGAAGAATCAGTGGAACAAGAGAATGAAGAGTGAGATCCTCCACCCTCACTATCCAAAGATCGTAGTAATTCTCGGACTCAAAACTCCATTATTGTGTATGAACCACCTTCCTATTGTGATCACCATATACTTGATGAATCTTCTGGTGAGAACTATTCTTATGATGCTGCCTATGACAAATTGACTAAAATTATTCTCAGGGAGAACACATATTATGCTAGTAATATTTTTTTTACTAATAAAATTATTGATGATGAGGAGGAGCATTGTTTAGATTTGCAATACGTTAATGCTCTAGATGGTGGTCTTATTTTACTTGATGATCCTCCATGTATAAGAATGGTGACTAGTTTGTGGGAGGATAAAATGATATTGATATGCTTGCTGGTTGTGATGATGCTCTCATACAGGAGAGTACCATTTTTACTTTAATTCTCTTGGCTTTACCATAGAGGAGAAAAATGTTTATGTTTAGAATTATTTATGTGGATTGCAATTGTGTTATGTTCATGATAAACCTTAATGCAACCATGATTTTGAGTTTGAGATTAATTATTGCAACTAATTTGAGAGAGAGAGGGAAAAATGCATGTATTTCTCATGACAATTTTAATGATCCTCTTTACATGCCAAAATTTATAAATTTGCAACCTTATAATGGTTATATTGTCAAGTTTGCTTCTCATGCTTGCAACTATTATGGAGGGGAGGTGATAAATGCCATCTTTATGTCCCATTGTTTCCAAGCACCTACTATATATATGCATTGGTATCCTCCTATTTTCTATGATTTATTCATTTATGAAATGCCAATGCTTAGAAGGTTAGACTTTGTTGTTGCTTTAGTTAAGTTGTGCGTAATTCTCTACCATGGTTAAAGTTGTTAATAATTCTAAATAGCTTGAGCAGACATTGCGACCCTGGTATTTTGGGAAATAAGTTACCTTCTATTCTTCAATAAGTAAATTTAGAGTTTGTCTTAAATGAAGTGCCTAGTTTTACTTTTGGGGTTCAATTGATGCTCAAATTTGTCGATTTTGTTGTTTCTGCGTGCTTTTTGTTCACTTATAAATCTATTTGTTCTTGATGGAAATTCATTAAATGTTGAAAGAAAATCCTAGAAGGTCCATCTGTTAGTCCTCTTCCTACCCTAATTGTTTGGTATTTTTTTGCAGAATCTAAAAGTGCAGAAAATTACATGTTTAAGCTATTGTTTTATAAAACATAATCTGACATTTTGTTGGGAGTGAGTTTCTGGTCTTCAACTTCATTCTTCTAGATCTTAAACTATTTCTTGTGTGTTGTCCTGTTAAGAAACACCTCTAAACTTGAAAATAAAAATTATATGTGCATTAGATATGAATTATTATGTGTGCAGTAATGGCGACTCTACACAGAAAAGAAAAATTAAAGTGTTTTATAGTGATGTTTTTTCAGGTTATGAGGCTATTGGAGCAAATAACGGTGAAAATCCTAAGATTCGGGGAGACCGCTACCACAAGGATGGTGGAAACCTTAAGCTTGGGGATGCATCAGCACCCCCACATGTTTATAAACCACGCTTGGTTTGAGAAACTCATAACTCTGTTTTCGATCACTATTATTTTGCTCGTTAAGTTTGGAGCGTCTCTAGTTTCAGTTATCTTGGAACACCACCAATAAATTTATGTGGACTTAAATGTTTTATATCTTTATAAATGATCAGTGGTTATTGGAAACCAATTGTGCTTAAAGTTGCATGGAAAAGGAAAGGGATAAGTAATTACATGGTTGAGATATGATCACATATTTTTTATTCATTTGATTCTTCTCTTGTAGATGAAGTAGTGCCTTCAAATTTTTTTATGATAAATATTAGATTTCATTCAGATACTCATGAGTATGTTTAATAGTAGTTGATTAATAGCATGGTCTAGGGAATGACGTGTTTTGTGTTGATTAATCATGAGGTCAGCAGTTTATTAGAAATTGCGAAAATAGAAACGAAGAAGCATACGCGGAGCAGAAAACGAGAATCGTTCGTCACCTAACCATGCATGCATCATCACGATATCGAGAACAAAGATATCAATACGTATGTATCGCGACAGTTACGTATTATCCACCTCACAGCTCGCGATTATAGTCCCGCCAGTCGCTTTCTTAATATAGGCACATGTAAACCGAGCTAAAAAGTTTCTGAAAAAAGATTTTCAAAACTAAATTCGATTCCACTTGTGGGTGGGTGTGGCTGCTCATCCATTGATCCAATTCGAAACTATCATAATCGATCTGGTCCCTGTCTCCTTCTACTCTACGACATACTCTGCTCCTACGTACGTGCGGATCGATCGATCGGGGGCCCCATCCCCCATGGCTCACATGGACTGGCAGAGATCATCACGCCGGTATGTTTTTTCTGATTCTGTAATCATCTCCGTCGTGTCATTAGGGATTCTACTATATTGTAATGCGGATTTGGATTCCAGCCATGTGGGTCGATCGATCCCCTTTTGGGTTCCTTTCCTATGTGGCGTCGCTGATCGACCGCCTCCTCTTCTTTCTTCGTCGCAAAGGCCTGGGGTGGGGATTGATGGGGAATGGGAAGACGGATCATCATTCGTCAGTTATAATACGCTGTTGTGCGCGATCTCTCTTTTCCGTAGATGTCTAGTTCGATTGGTGCATTGCGAACGGAGGAGTCTTTAATCGGAGTGGGGATGCACTAACCAGCTGGTCTCATTTTACAATTGTTTGGTTCATACTCTACTTGCTTTTCTTCTCGATCGACTTTCTCCTTTGACGTCTTTTTTGGCCTTATTCTTTTCAGTAGATTTTATCTTGCTAGTTCCAGACTGAATGGGCTAGAATCGATAGGGTAATCTGGTGGGTGAAATTCATGCAAGTGGGAAGAAAAGAATGGCCTGATGATGGAGCTAGTGAGTCTGGTGTTCATTCGTTCGTCTTATGCTGCAGGGTTTGCTGCTAGCTGCTCTTGACGACGGGCCTCTGATTTTTGCCGGGAGCAAATAAGCTATGGACTCGCCAAGGGCGGCGACGCGGCGCAAGAAGATGACGAAGCAGCTGACCGGGAAGCGGGACGACACGGCGCTGCATGGGGCGGCGCGCGCCGGGCAGCTCGCCGCCGTGCGGGAGACACTGTCCGGCGCGCCGCCCGAGGAGCTGCGCGCGCTGCTGTCGAAGCAGAACCAGGCCGGGGAGACGCCGCTGTTCGTGGCCGCCGAGTACGGGTACGTGGCGCTGGTGAACGAGATGGTCCAGTACCACGACGTGGCCACCGCCGGCATCAAGGCCCGCAGTGGCTACGACGCGCTGCACATCGCCGCCAAGCAAGGGGATGTAGGTATTGATGATATGTTTCACGTACGTCGTCTCGATTGATATGGACGTGTTCGTCAGAGGCTAGCGACAGGCATTGACCAACTGATATGGGCTGCATTTTGTTGCAGAGGTGGTCAAGGAGCTGCTGCAGGCTCTGCCGGAGCTATCGATGACGGTGGACGCGTCCAACACGACGGCGCTGAACACGGCGGCGACGCAGGGGCACATGGAGGTGGTGCGGCTGCTGCTGGAGGTGGACGGCAGCCTGGCGCTGATCGCGCGGAGCAACGGCAAGACGGCGCTGCACTCGGCGGCGAGGAACGGGCACGTGGAGGTGGTGCGCGCGCTGCTGGAGGCGCAGCCCAGCATCGCGCTGCGGGTGGACAAGAAGGGGCAGACGGCGCTGCACATGGCCGCCAAGGCCACCAGCCTCGACCTCGTCGACGCGCTCCTCGCCGCCGACCCCACGCTGCTCAACCTCCCGGACAGCAAGGGCAACACCGCGCTGCACATCGCGTCGCGCAAGGCGCGGCACCAGATCATCAAGCGGCTGGTGGAGCTTCCCGACACGAACCTGAAGGCGATCAACCGGTCGGGCGAGACGCCGCTGGACACGGCGGAGAAGATGGGCAACGGGGAGGTGGCCGGCGTTCTGGCGGAGCACGGCGTGGTGTCGGCCCGCGCCCTGAGCCCCACGGGCGGCGGCGGCAACCCGGCGCGCGAGCTGAAGCAGCAGGTGAGCGACATCAAGCACGAGGTGCACTCGCAGCTGGAGCAGACGCGGCAGACGCGGGTGCGGATGCAGGGGATCCAGAAGCGCATCAACAAGCTCCACGAGGAGGGGCTGAACAACGCCATCAACTCCACCACCGTGGTGGCCGTGCTCATCGCCACGGTGGCGTTCGCGGCCATCTTCACGGTGCCCGGGGAGTACGTGGACGCGGACAGCCTGGCGCCGGGGCAGGAGCTGGGAGAGGCCAACATCGCCCACGAGACGCCCTTCATCATCTTCTTCGTCTTCGACTCCGTGGCGCTCTTCATCTCGCTGGCGGTGGTGGTGGTGCAGACGTCGGTGGTGGTGATCGAGCGCAAGGCCAAGAAGCAGATGATGGCGGTGATCAACAAGCTCATGTGGGTGGCGTGCGTGCTCGTCAGCGTCGCCTTCCTGGCGCTGTCGTTCGTGGTCGTGGGGAGGACGGAGCGGTGGCTCGCCGTCGGGGTCACCATCATGGGCGCCACCATAATGGTCACCACCATCGGCACCATGCTCTACTGGGTCATCGCGCACCGGATGGAGGCCAAGCGCCTGCGCAGCATCAAGCGGTCGTCGATGAGCCGCTCGCGCTCCTACTCGGGCTCCGGACTGTCGGAGCACGATTGGGTCGACGAGGAGTTCAAGAGGATGTACGCCATCTGACCGGATCATCGGCCAACGGATGGCATGCATTGAATTTGCAAGACCAATTCAATTACGACGTAGGAAGTGCCCAGACGAATGCTAATGATAATGATCTGCCTCACATCTCTTCAGTAGCTCGGTGTATTTTTTTGGCCGGTGGCAAAATTTTGATGGAGTTGAGCAACTACGTACGATAGCATTGGATGGTACAGCTCCCCTTCAACAAAAAAAAAAAAATGGAATGGTACAGCTCACGGTGGTTTTCTCGTTTTTATCTTCTTTTTGAGTTTTATTTTTTAAACAGCTAGACCTTTGAAATGTCCATATCTGCAGCCGGACACGAGCCGGCGACCCCTTAAATGTCTGTGTCTGCACTTGTTCTGCTCAAATCCATACAACACCATGCACCATCCATCACGTAGAACCAAAACCAACACAAACGAATAACTCACATCTAGTTATATTAATCGGGCATGGCTATTTGATCATCATAGTTCGGACAAGTTCATCACCATCTGACAAAGTTCACCAAAATAGACAAGTTCATCTACTACTTATAGACATATAGAGGATCAAAAGATTATGGTCTGAACTAAAATTGGAGAGTCCTTTGTGTTAGTACGTGGTGCTGCTGAAGAGCAAGGAGCGAAAGTGCGTTCATCTTTATTTCTGCTAGTTGTTTCCTGCTAATAGTGATTAGTGACTGTCCAATACATAGCCAATGTCCACATAAATCGGACAGGACATGATCACCACGGTGTTTTACCCTTCCCCTTGTCATTTATGGAGTGGTAATACCTCTCAAAGGGTGAAGGGATCGGAGCAGCTGGGGAAATATCTAGTGCTACCACCCCTTAGGGCTCATTTGGTTGCGGGGGGAGAAATACCCAGGAAAAATAATTCCGGCCGGGAATCTGAGGAATCATGTGTAAAACTCCGGGATTTTGTTCCCGATCTCCGGACTAGGGGAAAATACACCCCGGGAAAAGGCCGGGATCCCCTCGGGATTCCAGTTACCAAATGAGCCCTTAAAGTACTACAAATCCTATCTCTTCCTATCTAAAAAGAAGGTTTGGTTACTTAGTCTGCCGTACGTCGCCCTGTTTTGGTCCAACTCCCATCCTTTTGTACGACACCGTCTCAATCCTGTCCGCATCGCATGCACATATCCCGCCTGCAGTAAATTAGGTGCGTTCATAGCCATGAGCGTTTCTTCCCTCCATCATATCTCTCCTCTCGCTCCGTGCCTCAGTTCCTGTGACATGTGCCGCCAACCCATGGCCGTGGTCGCCGCCGCCATCGCTGCCTCGAGCAGCACACGCGGCCGGAGATCCCACTTGGGGACAGCGCCGCCAGAACGGACACCCCGCTCGCCTTCCCCATGGACGATGACAAAGACGGCGGCGCGAGAGGAGGTCAGATCTGCGCCCCCTCATCCAATTTGGTTCGCTTCGATTTCGATTTGCACGGCCATTGACGTGTTCATTTTCTGCCTCTCCGCAGTGCGTAGCAGCAGCGCGGCGTCCCTCTCGTCTCTCTCTTCTCCGGGGAATTTTCTTTTTTGCCCCACTTTACTTAGAGACTATCCAATTTGCCCCTGTTTAGTTTGTTCTCTCTTTTTTGCCCCGCTTTACTTTGGTCCTTGATGATTTGCCCCCGGACAGGTCAGGTCCACACCCAATGACCAGAATACCCATACGAACATGTTGACCTGGGTGGATCGAGTCGTCCCCGTCCAGCCTCTCCCCCTGTTTGTTCAATCTGCCATTCCTATCAGAGCCCCCGGCCCGGAGCTCGGTGGTTGGAGGAAATGGATGTTCCCACGGCGTGAACGGGCGGCAGCGGTCTGGTCGCGGAGGCCGAGGCCGGAATCAGCCGCAAGCGCCGGCGAAGCACGGCGTCCGAGGCGCGCGACGGCTTGCGCCCGTCCGGGAGACGGCAACGGCGAGGCCGGTGCGCGGTGGCGGCCCGCGCGCGTCTGGGATACGGCGGCGGTGGTCGGGAGACGGAGTTAAGGGAAGGATCCGGCGAGCGTCGCGTGGCTGGAGGCGGCGCGGGACGCCGGCTGTGGGGAGGAGGTCGTCGGGGACGGCCTGGAGGCGGAGGCCCGGCCCGGGAGCGGCGTACGGTAGCCTGGTGGCGGGGGTCGAGGACGGCGTCGGGCCCACGCAGGAGAGGTGCGGCTGTAGTGCGCAGCCAGCGGGCGGCGGAAGGAGCAGGAGCAATTTGCAGGGGCGGGATCGGGTGCGGTAGGCAGCAGCTAGCGAGCAGCCGGGGGATTTGATTTTTTGCCCCACTTTACTTTGATAGTATCCGATTTGCCCTCCTTTACTTTGACATCTCCAAATTGCCACACTTTTCTTTGCTTCTTTATTATTTGCCCCTTTTTCTTTATTTTCTATCTTGTAACGGAATAGACAATAAATACAAGACAAGTATACCCCTACCTGCTGTACACACACGACTCAGATTAGAAAAACCATCTTCTCTCCTGTTCGTCTCCAAAAGTCCCACGGATGAACACTGCTTGGACCGCTACTGCCCGCGCCGCTCGCAGAGCTGCCACCGGCTGCTCGCTAGCTGCTGCCTACCGCACCCGATCCCGCCCCTGCAAATTGCTCCTGCTCCTTCCGCCGCCCGCTGTCTGCGCACTACAGCCGCACCTCTCCTGCGTGGGCCCGACGCCGTCCTCGACCCCCGCCACCAGGCTACCGTACGCCGCTCCCGGGCCGGGCCTCCGCCTCCAGGCCGTCCCCGACGACCTCCTCCCCACAGCCGGCGTCCCGCGCCGCCTCCAGCCACGCGACGCTCGCCGGATCCTTCCCTTAACTCCGTCTCCCGACCACCGCCGCCGTATCCCAGACGCGCGCGGGCCGCCACCGTGCACCGGCCTCGCCGTTGCCGTCTCCCGGACGGGCGCAAGCCGTCGCGCGCCTCGGACGCCGTGCTTCGCCGGCGCTTGCGGCTGATTCCGGCCTCGGCCTCCGCGACCAGACCGCTGCCGCCCGTTCACGCCGTGGGAACATCCATTTCCTCCAACCACCGAGCTCCGGGCCGGGGGCTCTGATAGGAATGGCAGATTGAACAAACAGGGGGAGAGGCTGGACGGGGACGACTCGATCCACCCAGGTCAACATGTTCGTATGGGTATTCTGGTCATTGGGTGTGGACCTGACCTGTCCGGGGGCAAATCATCAAGGACCAAAGTAAAGCGGGGCAAAAAAGAGAGAACAAACTAAACATGGGCAAATTGGATAGTCTCTAAGTAAAGTGGGGCAAAAAAGAAAATTCCCCCGAGCAGCCGGTGGCAGCTCTGCGAGCGGCGCGGGCAGCAGGCAGCAGCTGTCCAAGCAGTGTTCATCCGTGGGACTTTTGGAGACGAACAGGAGAGAAGATGGTTTTTCTAATCTGAGTCGTGTGTGTACAGCAGGTAGGGGTATACTTGTCTTGTATTTATTGTCTATTCCGTTACAAGATAGAAAATAAAGAAAAAGGGGCAAATAATAAAGAAGCAAAGAAAAGTGTGGCAATTTGGAGATGTCAAAGTAAAGGAGGGCAAATCGGATACTATCAAAGTAAAGTGGGGCAAAAAATCAAATCCCCCCTCTTCTCCGACACGAAGCCTCAATGAGATCGGCGCCAATGTTCTTCAGGATGGGCGGCGAGGAATCTGATGTTGGAGGTTGTGACGCCGGACGCGCAGGCCATCATGGCTGCCCAGCCACCACCTAGGCACTTCAGGCGCGCGCCGCTAGGATGCACCCTGATGCCAAAAATTTTCCTCCCTCTTTGTTGCGCCTGTGTGCCCTGGCGACGTCTTCGTCCAGCGCGCCGACCGCACGATCAAGTGAAGAAGATAGCCTCCGCCGCCGCCTCATGGTCACGATCTGCGCCGCGCTCGACCAGGTCGGCATCGGGCTGCTGGCCATCGCCGGCATACCGCCCGCGAACGCCGATCCACCGAATCGACGCGCCGCCGGCCGGTGCCCTGCCCGCCTCCGCTTCCCCCTCCGCTGGATGGTGTCCGTGCGAGCGGCGCAGGCCGCCTCGCGCGGATGGAGGTTGCCTTCCCTACTCTGCCTCCGTTCTCCACCTTCCACTGCGCTCATCCTGACTCCCCGAAGCGCGGCCCATGGACTTCCCGGCGAGCCAGCCCTGGTCCGACCTCCCTCTCGATTTCTGGCCATGGTGGCTGGCGGAAGGATGGCGAGACACTGGATCCTGCGTGGGAGTTCACCTATGGCAGCCACGGGAGCACCTCGATCCTTGATGTTGTTATGGATTGCGATGCTGCTCGAGAGGTTCTTCAGATGGATGTTAATTTTCGTTTTCAGTTCAGGTCCGCAGTCCAGGACGTGGTGCAGGCAGCCATGGAGAAAGACGACCCCGATCCAGCCCAGCCTCCTAATAGATAAAATGTTTTTTCATCTCTCCTAAATTAATGCTTTTCAGTTTATAGCTTTCCTCTCAATATATAAGAAATTAAGTCTTTTTTTCATGTTTTTATCCAGTGATTTTTGTTTCTGTCTTTTAAAATGAAAGAACTCATGGGACGGATTTGCGTGTACTTTCTGTTTTCCTAATAGGGTTTCCAGCGTATGCCGCCAACCATCTGATGATTCTTAACATGCCCCTCCAACACTGACAGACATGAACAGAGCAGCGAGTCAGTCGATGAGGTAGGCTCATGTCTTCTTTTATTCCAATGCAGGTTAGTGTGTTTCCGTACGGTGCATCATCATGGAATGTAAAAAACAGGAGCACTAGAAGTACATACCTGCAAACCTCAATATTACCAAGAGACATCAGCTTAGTATAAGAAATCATGTGCATGTGGATCTGTTAATTTGACAAGGTAATTTTCAGTAGATAAATGATACTATTAGCTTTGTATCTCCCATGTTTTATAAGCACACGATTTCCCTTTTTTCTGTCTCTGCAACATAATTCTAGATTGTGCATCAATGCACACTTAGCTTTTTCTTATATAATGTTCCGTGCTAGCTAGCTTTGTGTACCCACTTTGCTTGTTATTTATGCCTTTGTACATACTGTTCAATCGTGCAACATGTTTGGTAGCTTGTGAGGACTATTCAGTCCCGGTCGAGCATGTCACTGTTTGCTTATTTACTTTGATGAGTACTTGGAATGAATTCCATCGCAATTTCACTTGCTGGAGAGTACTAATCTGGAGTGCATTTGGCAGTGCTGCATAGAGGTCTTGCTCCTGGAAGATGATAACACTTCGTAACTCAACTGGGCATGCAGTGCTTCGTCGTAACTCATAGATTGCTCTCGAGTTCTTGGAGAATCGACTTCCATCTTAACTGCAGGCTGCAGCCATATTTGAGGTACCCCTTAACGGTGTACCTTTGGGCCTGAGTACCATTTGAGTAGGGTCATGTGTTTCGGCTGTTTACTAGGTTTGTTGGCTGTAAGTCTGGTTATGGTTATTCCTTTCCATATATGTAAGCCATTACAGAAATGCTTAAAGATCATGGCACAAATCAGGTTGTTAATTCCTTTTGTTTCCATTTATGCATGCTACATTCTTTGCAAAGAGGCACCACAAATAGCATGGGAAGTATCCGTAGACAAGCTCATACTTTCCTGTCATTGTTAGATCAAAATTTGTTGGACTGTGGCAGGACAGGCATTCAACTATTACTATTAAGTTGTAATGATAATGATTCTAATAAAAGTTTTAATATTTAACAGTGGTTAAATTGCATCTAATGCATATTAAAAATCTTGTCCTTATCTATGAGTATGGTTATCTGTAAATCTCCGCAAATAACACCTCTGAGTTGGTTCTTATTATTGGGGTAAGTCATCACGCGTTGAGCTTGCTACTGAAATGGCCTTGAATTATCCAGACAAGAACATGACATCGGCTCATGACAGAACAAGATTGTTACAATCTATTGGTCAAAATGCTGGTGTCAAGGTACCGTGCATTGGCTTAGATCAAAGAATGTTCAAGTTCGTTTGCAAGTGTCTTGAAGACGCCGTAGGGCGTAGGCTGCTAAGGTAGTTGCCGAAGCTATGTAGTTGAGTACTGGCGTTTAGAACCAAAGTTTTTTCAATTTTACATCCTGTATGAAAACTCAGATCATTTTCTCCGTCGTCGCGTGCCTCCCGCCGCCATCCATTGAGTCGCCGCCTCGCCGCTGGCAGTCTGCCCGCGTGATCTTCATCCAGGAGGACCCGTTACTTCGCCGTCCTTGCCCCGTCGCTGCATGTCCCCCTTCCATCGTCCATCCACACCTGAAGCAGTGATCATAGACGAGAGCCTATCCACTGGGTATGACAACCTTGAGTCGTGTTGTGCATGTCCGCTGGGTATGTATATGCATCTTCCAGGTATATCTTCCAAATTCAATAGATGACTTCCTTTGCACTTGAATTCATTTATTTTTTCCACGGTCTGGTACTAACGAATTCATTTATTTTTACAGAAGATCCAATGGGAAATCATCTCCGCTGACAGCTACATACAAAGCAGAAAAGTTTTTCGCGAAGGGAAATCATGCAAGCACCGGCTAATATGATTAATATCCACTGTCTCTAATTTTGATCTGCTAGCTTGGTCGGAAAAGGATTGACTTAGTGTGAAATTGAGGTTTGTCCATATACCACTTTGTCCTTCCAATGATAATATTCACATGTTCATTACCTCGATTCATCAATCAATTGCTACATAACTGCATTTTCTGGGATTTGTTGGTCAGTCATTTAACTCAAGCATTTACGCAGTTCTGCGCTGCTCCTTGTCAACTTTCAGGATACCTTTGAAAGAATAGGCACAACACAAGATAACAAATTGTGTGTACAGTTTTCAACTTTCTTGGTTTAGTCTTATTCTGTATTTATAAATCTCCCATTATTGGTTCAGAGCTTCATGAAGTTACAGATGCTTGATGCAAAGAGGAGTGTTAAGATGTGTATGTATAAATGATTCTAAAGCTATTAGCTCTACTGCATGATAAAGTAGAACTTTAGATTTTCACATTTTGCCTTCTGTATTTTACTATTTTAATTTAATTTGAGTCATTGTACCAGCTTGAATATTTATAATATGGCGGGGTAGAGGTGAAGCTGAAAATAAGAAGGACTTTTGTATGTTTCCGGAATCTCAAAAGTATTAGATGTTTTAATTGATTCTCAATGGATTATGTGGCTCCTTAACTCCTTTATGAATTGTCTCGTAAAATAATATGTGTTCTTTGATATTCCATTTCTTAACCCAGATGATTTTGCCTCTTTGTGTTTTGCGATATTTCAAGGCAATTTTTATGCACCACTGATATAAGGTTTGTGCTCAAGAGGCTTAATATTTTATTTTCACACGAAAATATGCAGTTGTAGTTGTAAGGAAATGGGGAGAGAAGATGGTCGAGGAGAAGATACTTGAAGGGCCTAGAGAACACCGACTACCTCAGTACATACGCTTCCCTTCCCCCACTTCAGATTCTGCTATGATTTTCCTGTTTCCTGGCCACTTTCTTTGGACGTGACTCCTCTGAATTACATCTCAGACACTGCTCTTTGTTATGCTTATAGTTATATTTTTAAATAACATGCAATTTTCGTATAATATAATAAGAACCCTTGTGGTTAGAGCAATTGATTGTGAGGTAGTTTTTTAATTTTACCAGCAATAATTTTCGCATGGATCAAAAACAAACATTAGCTCAAAGCTAGATGGAAGACCCCGACTGTAAAAACAACAGTTAAGAAACAAATACATTTCAGGTTGTGGCTATAATTAAACTTAAAAAAATTATATATTTGCATTCATATAATTTTTTTGTTCTTCGCAACCTCGCATTGTGTATTCAGCTGCGTTGGAGTGGTCATCGCGATTCCATTGTAGGACAGGCGAAAAGCTCTCTGGGATACATGACTACCTCAGTACATACGCTTCCCTTCCCCCACTTCAGATTCTGCTATGATTTTCCTGTTTCCTGGCCACTTTCTTTGGACGTGACTCCTCTGAATTCTGAAACATCTCAGTCACTGCTCTTTGTTATGCTTATAGTTATATTTTTGAATAACTTGCAATTTTCGTCTAATATAATATAAGAACCCTTGTGGTTAGAGCAATTGATTGTGAGGTAGTTTTTTAATTTTACCAGCAATAATTTTCACAAGGATCAAAAACAAACATTAGTTCAAAGCTACATGGAAGACGCCGACTGTAAAAACAACCGTTAAGAAACAAATACATTTCAGGTTGTGGCTATAATTAAACTTCAAAAAATTATATATTTACATTCATATAATTTTTTGTTCTTCACAACCTCGCATTGTGTATTCAGCTGCGCTGGAGTGGTTGTCGCGATTCCATTGCCGGACAGGCGAAAAGCTATCTGGGATACATGATGAGGGTGCAATGTGAAAATCCATGCATTCCCTTCAAAACTTTGAACTGGCATCAGTTATTTTGTATCTGTTCCCTTGCAGTTGCACAGATGTAGTAGCACAAATAAATACTTTTTTGTCCTCTCGCAGTTTATCAATTGAAGTACTATCGGTAGTGCTTATAATTAAGTGGTCTGAAAAAGGTAGGCTAAATCCTTTAATCCATTGAAATATGCACAGTAGTTAATCTTTCTACACGAGCTGCAGATTAACTCTTGGGCGACTTCTTTTATTTGCTTCATGGCACGTGTCTAGGGGCAAAGATAATGTGCTTTTAATTTAGTCTACAGAATACCTTTTAGCACACAATTATGGCAATATTTGACATTGACTTGTTGCACTTGGCTGTTCAAACTGGCTGCTTGTCGTGTTTTCAGTTTATTTCTTCTTATTCTCACCTCTTTTTTTTTTAATGTTTGCATTGGCATGAATGTGTCCTTTTGTCAGGGTGAACGGATCCTGTACTCCTCCCTACTGTACCCTCACATCCATGGCTTCATTCCACAGTCCCGTTGCGAAGGCAATGACCCCGTCGATGTCCTGGTCCTCATACAGGCTGTTAAACGTCACACTTTGTATTATGTACTGTTATTATTTTCTGACAAGTGGATAATAGGCGAGCATGCAACTTGAAGGTTAGTACATTCTGTGAAAATATTTTGGTGTAGCTACCTAAACCGAGTGTTGGCTTTATTTGATATATTTCAAAATTTGTAAGCACGGTTTATTTTATTTTATATATATGGACTTGGAGTTTCGAAGAGCAGTTAGTTCAGAAGCATAGTAAATTTCATTGTCCAACTGCGAGCCTTTATTCCTTTTAAGCAAGTTGATGTTATTGGTATTTGCATTTAAAAGAAAACTGATCGGCACATGACAAAGTCATTTTTATGATTATGAACAAGACAATGTTATACTATGTGCCTGTGGTGCATAGATGGATTAATCCTCAGTTTGTTGCACAACAAGACTATACTCTGGTTTGGAATAATCTTCATTTTGTGGATTCTGTAATCTCATTCTCTGTTCAGATATGGAATGGCCGGACAGAGGTGGTGCCAGATTGGAGCAGAACAATAGTCATTTAATTTGTCGAGTTCCTTTTAAGACACCCGGATGTCATAATTATGTAGTCTACTTGTCTTTCTGAGTGCTTATAAGAATGCTCTAGAGAAAACTTAATTAATTCTAACTTACATACACTTGTAGTCTGTAATGTACTAATGGTGTACGCCTTGTAACGAAGTGTAACTTAACCTTCAAAAAATTATATATTGCATTCATAAAATCAGAGAAGAATCGATATATTTATACACCGTAGCAACGCACGGGCATTCAACTAGTCAACAAAAAAATCAATTTTAAATTTGTCAAAAAATTCTAGGAAAAAATGTGAGTGTTAACAAGATATGTTTCTATTACCTCCAAAAATTTCAATTCTAAATTCGAAATGAGCAGTGAGAAACAAAAAAGACAAATCTGCTATGAATAGTGCCATTTTTCTGCTTTTGTCTTTTAGTGACACCAGTAACACTATTCATAGCAGATTTGTCTTTTTTGTTTCTCACTGCTCATTTCGAATTTGGAATTGAAATTTTTGGAGGTAATAGAAACATATCTTGTTAACACTCACATTTTTTCCTAGAATTTTTTTGACAATTTTAAAATTGATTTTTTTTGTTGGTAGGATTTGTAGCACCCTAAGGGGTGGTAGCACTAGATATTCTCCCCAGCTGCCATTGGTGAGGCGTCTGACGCGTGGGCTAGCTCCTTAGCCAGACAGATGTGCCTATAAGTGCATAGGGTTGTTGTAACTATTTTTTAAATAAGATTGTCAAACCACAGGGAGCTTAGGAAATGGTCATGCATATGTTCATGCGTGCTCAGGGGAGCAGCTCCACCTCTCGACGGTACGGCGCCCTTCAAACCAGGGCGAGAAGGTAGGGGCTTTCTTCAAAGGTGGAACAGATGGCTTGGTGGCAGTGACTTCTCGAGGGAGACGATGGCGTGTCCTTCCATGGCGTGATTCCTCTGGCCTAGCGCCTTCTCAGGATGGATCGCGGAGCTAGACGATGGTTCTGATGCTCAAGTTGTGCTTCATCTGCTTTTATTTCCTTGTTGTGTTCGGTGCCTGTAAGCTGTCTTTCAACACTTGTATTTCATGCCGTTGTAAAACTCTGGGCTTTGTTAATTCAAAGCCGGGCATTATTGCCTGTTATCTAAAAAAAAATCACATAGAGCTTAGGAAATGGTCTTCGGCTTCTCGTTTAGTTTTATCAAAGTGTACCTGCAAGTTACTTTGATCCAAAGCAAGCAAGTGTGTATGCAGAATTTATATTTTCTTGTGAAGGTGATTTAACAAAAAAAAAGACAATAAGATTAAATACGAACAGAGCACGTGAGCGAGTGATTGGAAACTGCAATAAGGCTAAAAAGTTCTTTGAGAGCATAGATTCCACCGCTAGCATATTTCGAAGTTGAGTATATTAGATCATTTAATATCGTGTCATGCACGGACGGAGTCCCATATAAAGATGGGCCCATATAAAGATGCACCATGAGGCTATCAGGCAATACACTCCACACAACCACTACTAGTCTCAACAGGAAACATGTATCTGCAACTAGCATAACAGCCCGAGCCCCTAATAATTAAGGGCCATCCCATTGTTGCAAGTAGGCACTGTGGATTCTTCGTTATTCCCTTTTTGATAACTGACATTAGCGACATACAATCGGCACCAAGGTATCAATTAAGCCTCACCCGGTTGTGTATGGTGCACCATTATCGCCTTGCCCTCTACCAACATTAATAACCTTATAAATCACGTAGGCATATTATTGTATTGTCGACGTTCGCACAATAATCACAAAATATTATTACTACATGGCAACGGTATCAAACCTGAAAGGGCATGGTTGCCCCCATGTGTTGTTTTGGTAATTAATGACAATCCCTATGGACTAATGTGTGCCTTGAGTTATATTTGCAGTGTTGGTCCATAAGGAATGCTTGGACTTCATATGTTGGAGTCAAGGCTAAAAGAAGAAGACTATATGTTGATCAAGGCTAAGTGCAAGTTGATCAACATACAAGATTAGGCCATGTGAATATATGTCGAAGAGTGTCTCTCCCATCTTGGTGTATGGGGGAGCAATATGCGTGTCTTCACCAAGCGGAACAAAATCAAGAAAGGTGATCCACTTGAGAGTAGATCAAGATCGTCATCATCTAGCTCAAGTGGAATGCGCAAGGCAAAGGTATGATCTTGATAGGGTTTCTATTTTACCGGTCTCGCGGTGTAGTTGGGAGACCGGGTTTTAGGATAGGTAACCGTACTATCAAGAGGGGCTCTCAAGTGAGCTTTAGCGTATCGGTCGTAGAGAGCTCAAACCTTTGCATCCTTGGCATCATCTTTATTGGTTCCTATTTGGCTCTTATCGTGGTGTGGTATTGGTGCTTGTCGTGCTTGTCATGACAAGCCCAAGGTCACCGAAAACGGTTCTCATATGTGTTCCCTATTGAGTTTTCGGTGTCGGAGATTTTGTCGGTCCATCTATGCGGAAGGTTTCACTCTTCCATTTATTAGAAAAATCTCCCTTGCTTGGTTTCAATATTCTCACATGATATAGGGTAGCATTTGTTGTCCTCTTTCCAACAAAATTGGTTTCATGTCATTCGGACTTCATCTGCAAAAGATATGGTCTTCCGGTTTTAATAGAAAGGTTTTACCTCTCATCATTTGGTTTGACCATATCTTATTGAACAATGATGTTTCTCTGCATAATCTTGTTGTGCTCGTTGTGACGATTCCAACGAGTCCAAGTTTACCGAAAACGGAGTTTGTATGTGGAAGATATTGCATTTTCGGTATCGGAAGTTTTTCTGGACAGAATATTAAATGGAAAAAGAAAAAAGGGGGGAGGGCTGCCGGCCTCACCACCGGCCTGGGCCGGCTCCCCGGCCGGCCCGTTCGGGCGACCCCCCGGCCTCCCTGCCGGCCTCGTCCGGGCCACAGGCCGGACTGCTCGGGTGGGCCGCCGGCCTCACCTCTGGCCTGGGCCGGCTCCCTGGCCGGCCCACCGGGGTGCCCCGCTCCCTCCTGTCACCCCCGGCCTTGCTGCCGGCCTGGGCCGGCTCCCAGGCCGGCCCACCCGGGTGGTACCCCCGGCTCCCCTGCCGGCCTGGGCCGGCTGCCAGGCCGGCCAGCCCGATGGCTGTGATGTTTTCACCTTTTTTCTTTTTTCCAACGGCTCCTTTTGGAGCCTCCTATTTAAGGGGTTTCTTCCCCAAAATAAACTAAACCCTTTGCCAACCTCTTGAGCTATTTTCTCCCTCCATTGTTGACCTTCTCAAGCTTGGCTTTCTCTCAATCTCTCCGATAGTTGTTGCTACTTTTTGAGAGAATAGAGAGAGGAGATTTAGATCCGTGTTTCCACCAATTGATTTCTCCTCTAAGTGAGGAGAACACTTTGGATCTAGATCTTTGGAGTTTCTTGGTGTTTATCCTTTGTTCTTCCTCTCTAATCCCTCCCAAGCATTAGTTGCTTTGGTTGGATTCGGGTTGGAAGAACTTGACCACTTAGTGTGTTCTTGCCATTGCATTAGTTGCATCGGTTTGAGTTCTCCACGGTGATTCCTGGAAAGTGAAGTTGAGAAGCTTGTTACTCTTGGGTACTTTGGTTCCCTAGAGCTTGTTCCTCTAGGGCACGTTGGTACCCTAGACGGTTTGTTTTCTCGGAGTCTTGGTGGCCTACGGGATTTGTTGGGAGCCTCCAATTGTGGAGTGTGGCTCAACCTTGTTAGCTTCGGAGCTTCGGTAGCTACGAAGACATTGCCGGGAGCCATCAATTAAGTTGTGGTGTGTGCCTCGGCCTTGGGCATCGAGTCTTGGTGGCTCGGTGCATTTGGTGAAGACCCTCCAACTTGTGGAGTGAGCTTCACTCTTGTAAAGGTTCTAGTTGTCAACCTCAACGGCAACATAGTGACAAGTGCCTCGCCACATTGGTGGTAAGACACAACGGAGATACGGTGTGCCATATCAAGGCTACTCGGTGTTTCACATTGGTGAACACCGCACCGCTCCAACGGAGACTAGCTTCCATTGGGAAGTGAACTTCGGGATAAAATCATCGTCTCCAAGTGTCTCGGTATTTCTATCCCGAGCTTCTTACTTATTCTATTTACTTTGTGATAGACATTAAGCTTAAAGTCATATATCTTGCTATCACCTAGTTGATCATATTGCTTAGCATAAGTTGTTGGTGCACATAGGTGAACCTAGCTAGTTTAGGTTTTGGCTTGATAAATTAAACGTTAGTTTTATTCCGCATTTATTCAAGCCTTAACCGTAATAATTTTAAATCGCCTATTCACCCCCCCTCTAGGCGACATCCGTGTCCTTTCAATTGGTATCAGAGCGGGTTCTCTCTTTATAGGGCTTCACGGCCTAGAGAGTAAAGATGTCGTCTAGTGGTTTAGTGCACAATGCCTCTTTAACATTCGATGGCACTAATTATAATGATTGGAGAAATCGCATGCTAAATTACTTTAGGGACATTGATCCATCTATAGAGCAAATCTTAGATATGGGTTTTCCTCCTCCAATGGATCCGAAAAGATTATCTTTGGAGGATGAGGAAAATTCTTATCTAGATGCTCAAGCTTCTAAAGTTGTTTTCATGTCTTTAAGAAATGCAGTTGCCTTGTCGATCACTCCTTATCGGAGTGCTCATGAGCTATGGACCAAGCTTCAAGACAATTATGGTGTGTCCATTGATAGTGAGAATGATTGTTCTCCCTCCATCTCCGGGCGTAATGACTTCTCAACTTCTTCTACTTCACCTACATGTGGCAAGCCGCAAAACAATGCAATGGTGAGTAGGGATAAATTTCGCAATGATGATAGTGAGCTTTCTATAGATGATATTTCATCTCTATCTTATTGCAATTATTTATCTTTGGACTTAAACACATCTAGAACTATAAATGTTTCACATGCTTGTGTTGATAGTCCTTGCATATCTTCTAAATCATCAAGTAGTGAAGATCATGACAATAATGATGATAATGAAGAAGATGATGCTTACTTTAATAAGAAAGGTCTAATGGTTCTTAATGCTCTTTCAAAGAATGAAAATGCTTGTGAGAACCTACATGAAATCATGAGCACCCTTGTCGAGCGAGGGCTTACTATTGAAAATTTGGAAGCTCGTGAAAATGAAATCCTTCGCCGTGAACGTGATTATGCAAACACGATTGCGGATCTTGAGCAAGCTCTTGAAGAAATCCAAACCACCAAGAAATCTCTTGAGGAGACATTTACTCTAGAGTTATCTAAAGTAAATGAAACCCATGATAGAGCTCTCAAGGTGGATAATGATTTTAAAATTAAAAATGATGAGCTTGTTATTGAAATTGTTAGACTCCTTGAGGTTAATGTGAAATTTGAAAAGGATGCCAAGTCCTTGGAAGATTCTCTTGCACATCTCACTAAGTCTCATGATCAACTCCAAGCTCAATTACTAAAAGAGCTTCCTACTTGTTCTCCCATTGCTATTAATGTTGATGCTTGTGCTACTAACTCTATCTCTTGTGAAGCATCCATTTTAAAGGAGAATGTTGAGCTAAGGGCTCAACTTAAATTGCTAACTAGCAATTATGAGATATTGGAAGAAAGCCATGAGAAGCTCTCGAGCTCTCATGAAGATCTTCTCGTATCTCATGATAAGCTAAAGTTAGCTCATGAGGCTATTGCTACCAAGGTAATACCTAGTGAGCCTCATGTGGACAATGGCACAACTTCTACTAAAAATGCTAAAATGCCATGTGCTAGTCCATGTAATTCTTCATCTCACACTAATGCTAAATCATATGTTGAATTACATTTCGTGCCTAGTTGCTCTAATAATGGAGCTTCAACTTCCACTAGTGCTTGTGTAGCTACTAACCTTGTAGGGAAGACAAAAGAGCACAAGACACAAGCCACTTCTTTGAAGAAAGATGTGGAGAAGCGTCATAAAGGGAAGGCCACATTTGACAACATGTTGAGTGTGCAAAATCCCCCAATGACAAGAGTGGACTTGGATTCAACTCCAATATCAAGAACAAGTCCAAGAGTAGCAATAAGAAGGGCCAAGAACAAGTCAATCACTCGGCCAAGATTGTTTGCTTCAAGTGCAAAATTGAAGGGCATCATGTTAGAGATTGCCCAATGAAGAAGAAGCCTCTTAGTGAGAAGCAACTAGGGAAGAGGCCTTTTGTTCAATCTCTTGCTCAACCTCGGGTTGAACAAAGGCAACCTCCTAAGAAGACTCAAGTCATTGCTCCTCAAGTTGAGGCGCCTATTAAGAAGAAAGAAAATAGTCGATATTGCTACTTATGCCGTGAGAAGGGCCATTTGGCTTCTTCATGCACAAACGGTACTCTATCCAACCCCATAATTATTGATGATGTTTATTCTCTTAGGAAGGATAGGGTTGGCAATGTGTTTGCCAAATATGTGGGAACTCAAAGTGGTGTCAAGAAAAGAACCATTTGGGTTGCCAAGCCTATTGTGACTAACCTCTTTGGACCCAACTTGGTTGGGGACCAACAAGCTCAGACTTGATCAATAGGTTGTGATGAAGGACATTGGAGACTTGGCTATCCTTGAAGAATTAAGGGATCTTCTTGATGATTATTTCCACAAGCCAAGTCATTTGGATTATATTGTCATACCTCATATCCAATGCACCTTCTTGCGGTAACTTATATTTAAATTACATATATATTGAAAGTCGCTTGCCCCCTAGCATGTGTTAGTTTTGTTCCTAGCATGTGCTTGTATATGGTGTGCTTATTACTTACCTTGAGCAATCAAGTTTGTGTATGTTAATGTGCGCTCCATATATGTGTAAACCTTGTGTTGAGTCCTTATTGGATCTTGTGTTGATTTCAATGGGCTCTTTTGAGAGATTAATGGACTATCCCATTTTGGGGGAGTGATATGCTTTGTGCACTTCACTAACCTAAAAATGTGTGTATATGAGTAACACCACCTAGTATTGATATATCAAGATTATCTAGTAACTATGTGGTGTGTCATGCTCATGAGAAATTCAAATTCTATAACATCCATTAATTATCTCTAGTTGATTTTATTTGCCTCTTGCTTAGATAAAATGAATTATCACATTATGGGGGAGTAATAAGCTATGTGCATATTACAATCCCATAAAATGTGAACATTCGAGGTTTTGCTACTTAGATTTGATATTGTTAATTATCTTATTTCTATGTGGCATATTAGCTCGAACAAGTTTCAATTTGCTTTCTAGCTATCTTTTGGGTCTTGTTTGTGTGTGTTTGCTTGGTGTGGTTTTTCTCTAATATGCACCTCCATACATTAGTTGAGAAACCATTTGTTCCATATTATTCTAACCATGGCCTTGCCGGTTGGTTTGAATAGTTGGAACTACCAACAAACCTTAGTCAAATATGGTGCTTATTTATTATCTCTTGCCATATGTTTTATCTTGTGAGGATATTCTTGGATACCTCTATCACTGAGAAAATAATTCCAAATGGTCATTGTCCTTGGACGATCCATATTTATGATTGTGGTAGAATATTTTTGATTATCCTTACATTGGCATTGGTTTTTATTTGCCCCATCTCTTGCCAAAATATTCATTTTGACTCCCTTTGCCTTCCTTGCCTCTTGCTAGGATCCTAAACCTCAAATTGGTAGTGTTTAGTGTTGTAAATAAAATATGAAGAGTAATGATCCCTTGTGCGTGCACTTTGTATTCAAATGCAAATATCAATATCAAAAATAATGCATGAATCTTGGGGGAGCATTCCTTTTATTTAGAACACTATCCTATCTATCAATATTTGATCCTTTCAATTGGCATTTGATTTCTATCATATGTGTTTATGGAAGACAAATCTTTTCTCTTGATGCTTTGTGCCATCATGAAAAGTGTAAAGGGTGCTTGGTTTATTTAGTGTAACCTTGCTCTCTCTTGGGAGTCTTGCTTTCTCATTTCTTGTTTATGTTTATCCTATAGAATGAGAAAACCCTTTGAGCATGTCTCTTTCTTTTATCTTATATGCTCATTGGCCTTGCCTAGGTACCTTCAATTGGTATTAATTGGAATTTAATATTTCCTTCATAGATATTTGTTTCAATTAATATTTATTGTGAGAATTTTGATACCTTATTACTTTATTTTACTTTACTTGATTCCGGTCAAGTATTAACCTCCTTTTGGTATCTTGTCTCCTAATAGGTATCTTATTTTTTCAAATGGTGTCTCATCTCTCATGTGTTGTTTGATTTGACTCCTATTGATATCACACTTCATGTGTTGATGTGTTTTGGAATCAATCATATGTTGATTTGATGTTTCCTCAATCATGTGTTGATTTGGATTTTGATATAATTTGGACAACCTTTTTGTGTCACACTTTGGTGTGCTCGCTTCTTGGTTTACTTGGTGTTTTGTCCAAATTGTATCTCATTTGGTTCTTGTAAGTCCATGCATGCATATTTACTAGTATATTTATTTTATGGCATGCTAGTCTTTCTTGATCCAATATATAGGGGATACTCCACCAAATCCTAAATCGGCTAAGATGTGCATGAAATTCAACTTCATATCCATATGCACATATTTATGTGGAGTGTTTCCTATGTATTGTAGTGTATCTAACTACTATGGAACCCAATGAGTTTGGGAACCATATTGTACTTGAATTATGTTTTAGGTACAATTGAGAAGCGTTGGATGCTTGCCTCATTCATAAGGAAGGTGGTCTCACCATGTGATTTTAGGAGTCAAGCTATGATGACTAACAAAAGATCATCTTCGTCATCACCAATGCATCTCGGTAACAAGTATCTATCCCATGCATATTTTTCTTGTATTCAACCTTGTGTAGGTTGCCCCCCTTTGGCATGAAAACTTTAAATGTGCAATTGTTGTGGTTTTGGCTTATTTCCTTCACTTGGTATATCTTGGTGATATTTGTGATGAAATTGCAAAAACCTTCCTACAATTGGAATTATTTCCTTGTGATACTTGTTGCCTATCTCAAAGCATTTTCACTATCTCTTATTCCCTTAGTGATATGTGTGATGCATTTGATGTGTTTGAAGTTCATTTATATACAATGAGATAAAGTTGAGCTATGTGCTATGCTTTTAAGCAATAATCTCGTTTTGTATATCCATGACTTCCTTTTGGTTACCATAGTCTCCTTTCTCGACCATTTTATATGTGCAAGTTTCTTTGTCGATGAATATCATTGTCTACTTAGAAACCTATACATATGAGAGAGGTCACCTTTTATTCGGTATCCTACTTTCTTTCGAGCCACCTTGTCTTTTATCTATAAGTCTTTGGTGGCTCCAAGTTTGTCTCGTGAGTGCTTCTCTTATTTCTATTCGCACCTTGCGCACTCACATTCCATTGAAGATTCTTCTCTTCTTGCTCATCACGGTGAGTATGTTGATTTTGTTGCCTAAATGTTCTCACTAGCTCTTGGATTTTTCAATTGGTTTTAGTTTCCAATTAGTATCCTTGAGCTTGTGAACATATTCTTTTTGAAAAATCTTCTTTGTAAGTTATGTGTGTCAATACTAGATATATAACTTACCTCTATTTGGTTAAGACTATGTGTCTTATCAAATTATTTGTCTTGTCACACACACATACTCTTGGTTGGGCCTTTATTGATAATTTCTTTTAATTGGTATCTCCTTATGGCTCAACCACATCTTTGGTGCAAGTGCTTTGTTTTGCTTTATTTCTTTAACCCTTGCACTTGGTGAGTGTTCTAGATGATTGTTGGGGGAGTGAGGATTCCATATTTGTTCACTCCTCAATAGTGTATGAACATTGGGGAGCTTCTCTATTTTATTTAGAACTCTCATTTAGGATCTTCTTGATTGCTTTTCTCCTCTGTGGAGATGTTTAGAATGATTTCATCCTTTGCAATCTTTGGATCCTCAATATAGTTTGATTTCCTCTATTATTCATCAATGGATATGTGCATTTAATTTCACTCATATCTTGAGGAATGCATACCTGTGGAGGAACTCATATTATATTGGCCATCTAAAATTTTTCTTCCCATTTCGGCAATCGATGCCAATGGGGGAGAAGTTTTAGAGGGTTTAAGGGAATTGGTTTATGCTTTAGTTTGGTTCTTAAGCATTTGCCTCTCATGCTCATGCATCCTTGTCTTGCAAGGTTGCTTAATTCATTATATAAACCCTCTCAAAAGGGATTGTCATCAATTACCAAAATGGGGGAGATTGAAAGGGCATGGTTGCCCCCATGTGTTGTTTTGGTAATTAATGACAATCCCTATGGACTAATGTGTGGCCTTGAGTTATATTTGCAGTGTTGGTCCATAAAGAATGCTTGGACTTCATATGTTGGAGTCAAGGCTAAAAGAAGAAGACTATATGTTGATCAAGGCTAAGTGCAAGTTGATCAACATACAAGATTAGGCCATGTGAATATATGTCGAAGAGTGTCTCTCCCATCTTGGTGTATGGGGGAGCAATATGCGTGTCTTCACCAAGCGGAACAAAATCAAGAAAGGTGATCCACTTGAGAGTAGATCAAGATCGTCATCATCTAGCTCAAGTGGAATGCGCAAGGCAAAGGTATGATCTTGATAGGTTTCTATTTTACCGGTCTCGCGGTGTAGTTGGGAGACCGGGTTTTAGGATAGGTAACCGTACTATCAAGAGGGGCTCTCAAGTGAGCTTTAGCGTATCGGTCGTAGAGAGCTCAAACCTTTGCATCCTTGGCATCATCTTTATTGGTTCCTATTTGGCTCTTATCGTGGTGTGGTATTGGTGCTTGTCGTGCTTGTCATGACAAGCCCAAGGTCACCGAAAACGGTTCTCATATGTGTTCCCTATTGAGTTTTCGGTGTCGGAGATTTTGTCGGTCCATCTATGCGGAAGGTTTCACTCTTCCATTTATTAGCAAAATCTCCCTTGCTTGGTTTCAATATTCTCACATGATATAGGGTAGCATTTGTCGTCCTCTTTCCAACAAAGTTGGTTTCATGTCATTCGGACTTCATCTGCAAAAGATATGGTCTTCCGGTTTTAATAGAAAGGTTTTACCTCTCATCATTTGGTTTGACCATATCTTATTGAACAATGATGTTTCTCTGCATAATCTTGTTGTGCTCGTTGTGACGATTCCAACGAGTCCAAGTTTACCGAAAACGGAGTTCGTATGTGGAAGATATTGCGTTTTCGGTATCGGAAGTTTTTTCTGGACAGAATATTAAATGGAAAAAGAAAAAAGGGGGAGGGCTGCCGGCCTCACCACCGGCCTGGGCCGGCTCCCCGGCCGGCCCGTTCGGGCGACCCCCGGCCTCCCTGCCGGCCTCGTCCGGGCCACAGGCCGGACTGCTCGGATGGGCCGCCGGCCTCACCTCCGGCCTGGGCCGGCTCCCTGGCCGGCCCACCGGGTGCCCCGCTTCCTCCTGTCGCCCCCGGCCTTGCTGCCGGCCTGGACCGGCTCCCAGGCCAGCCCACCCGGGTGGTACCCCGGCTCCCCTGCCGGCCTGGGCCGGCTGCCAGGCCGGCCAGCCCGATGGCTGTGATGTTTTCACCTTTTTTCTTTTTCCAACGGCTCCTTTTGGAGCCTCCTATTTAAGGGGTTTCTTCCCCAAAATAAACCCAACCTTTTGCCAACCTCTTGAGCTATTTTCTCCCTCCATTGTTGACCTTCTCAAGCTTGGCTCTCTCTCAATCTCTCCGATAGTTGTTGCTACTTTTTGAGAGAAAAGAGAGAGGAGATTTAGATCCGTGTTTCCACCAATTGATTTCTCCTCTAAGTGAGGAGAACACTTTGGATCTAGATCTTTGGAGTTTCTTGGTGTTTCTCCTTTGTTCTTCCTCTCTAATCCCTCCAAGCATTAGTTGCTTTGGTTGGATTCGGGTTGGAAGAACTTGACCACTTAGTGTGTTCTTGCCATTGCATTAGTTGCATCGGTTTGAGTTCTCCACGGTGATTCGTGGAAAGTGAAGTTGAGAAGCTTGTTACTCTTGGGTACTTTGGTTCCCTTGAGCTTGTTCCTCTAGGGCATGTTGGTACCCTAGACGGTTTGATTTCTCGGAGTCTTGGTGGCCTACGGGATTTGTTGGGATCCTCCAATTGTGGAGTGTGGCTCAACCTTGTTAGCTTCGGAGCTTCGGTAGCTACGAAGACATTGCCGAGAGCCATCAATTAAGTTGTGGTGTGTGCCTCGGCCTTGGGCATCGAGTCTTGGTGGCTCGGTGCATTTGGTGAAGACCCTCCAACTTGTGGAGTGAGCTTCACCCTTGTAAAGGTTCTAGTTGTCAACCTCAACGGCAACATAGTGACAAGTGCCTCGCCACATTGGTGGTAAGACACAACGGAGATACGGTGTGTGCCATATCAAAGCTACTCGGTGTTTCACATTGGTGAACACCGCGCCGCTCCAACGGAGACTAGCTTCCATTGGGAAGTGAACTTCGGGATAAAATCATCGTCTCCAAGTGCCTCGGTATTTCTATCCCGAGCTTCTTACTTATGCTATGTACTTTGTGATAGACATTAAGCTTAAAGTCATATATCTTGCTATCACCTAGTTGATCATATTGCTTAGCATAAGTTGTTGGTGCACATAGGTGAACCTAGCTTGTTTAGGTTTTGGCTTGATAAATTAAACGTTAGTTTTATTCCGTATTTATTCAAGCCTTAACCGTAATAATTTTAAATCGCCTATTCACCCCCCCTCTAGGCGACATACGTGTCCTTTCAACTCCTTACATCGGGATGAGGGTGTGATCGAGGGGCAGGATGAACTGAATCATACATTACCCAGTATTATAAGACACTGTTTGGGGAGCCGGACGTAAGGAGTGTTTCCCTGGACGAGTCCCGAACAGCGGATATTCCCCAAGTATCTGATGAGGAGAACGCTTTTTAACTTCGCCTTTCACTGAGGAAGAGGTTAAGAAGGCGGTTTTCTCAATGGAACACAATAAGGCACCAGGTCCGGATGGCTTTCCAGCTGAATTTTATCAACATTTCTGGAAAACCATCAAGTCGGACCTGTTGGAACTTTTCGGTTGCTTGCATGCGGGTAATTTGGAATTGTTTCGCCTTAACTTCGGGGAGATTATTTTGTTACCTAAAATTAATGAGGCAGAAAGGATTCAACAATATCGAACAATCTGTCTTCTTAATGCGAGTTTCAAAATATTTACAAAAACGGCAACGTTGAGACTTAATTCCGTGGCGGATCATGTGGTAAGGCCAACCCAAACAGCCTTCATGCAAGGAAGGAATATTTTGGATGGGGTGGCAATATTACATGAAACGGTTCATGAGTTACATCGGAAAAAGCTCAATGGAGTCATTCTCAAAATCGACTTTGAGAAAGCATATGACAAGGTCAAATGGCCTTTCATCCAGCAGACGCTGAGGATGAAAGGGTTCTCGGAGGAGTGGTGTGTTTGGGTACGGCAATTTGTTTCTGGAGGTAGTGTGGCAGTCAAAGTCAATAATGAGACTGGCCGGTATTTCCAGACAAAGAAAGGCTTGAGACAAGGTGACCCATTATCGCCTATACTATTTAATATAGTGGTTGATATGTTGGCGATCATGATCGAGCGTGCCAAACTGATGGTCTTTTTGAAGGGGTGATTCCACATCTAGTCGATGGTGGTTTATCTATCCTTCAATATGCAGATGATACGATTCTCTTTATGGATCATGATCTTGAAAAAGCTACGAACCTGAAATTAATTCTTTCAGCGTTCGAGCAATTATCGGGTCTTAAGATTAATTTCCATAAAAGTGAGTTGTTTTGCTTCGGCGATGCCCAGGAAGCGGCTGTGCAATATGCCGAACTCTTTGGTTGTGCACAGGGGCAATTTCCTATCAGGTATTTGGGTATTCCAATACATTATAGGAGATTGACCAAAGCTGAATGGAAGCAGGTCGAAGAACGTCTGCAGGCTAGGCTGAGTAGTTGGAGAGGTAAACTACTATCCCAAGGTGGAAGATTGGTTCTCATAAATTCAGTATTAAGTAATATGGTACTGTATATGATTTCCTTCTTTCAACTACCAAAAGGAGTCTCGAGGAACTGGATTATTTCCGTTCAAGATTCTTTTGGCAAGGGGATAGTGAGAAGAAGAAGTATAGACTGGCTAAATGGGAGGTTGTTTGCCGTCCAAAAGACCAAGGAGGGTTGGGAATTAATGACCTCCAGGTGAAGAATACTGCTCTTCTTGGTAAGTGGCTGTTTAAGCTGCTGACTGAGGATGGTGTATGGCAAACACTTCTCAGAAGAAAGTATGTCGGCTCAAAAGCTTTGTCTTAGGTATATTGGAAACCTGAAGACTCTCACCTCTGGGCTGGTCTCATGGCGACGAAGAAATCTTTCTTTCGTTATGGGACTTTTGATATTAAGGATGGAACGGAAATTCGCTTCTGGGAGGATAAATGGTTAGACAATACCACTCTCTGAGAACAATATCCGACTCTATACGATATTGTCCGACATAAGAGCGATACGCTAGCTTCGGTTATGCAAACTTCACCTCCTAATATGTCGTTCAGACGCACTCTCTATGGACTACGTCTTGTGTTGTGGAATGCCTTGTTGGGGTGACTGGCTTCAGTCCAGTTATCACAAGGGTCTGACAAGTTTCGTTGGAATCTAACTGGGAATGGTATGTTCTCCGTGGATTCAATGTATAGAGCATTGTTACATTCTGACGTGCCAGTTGACAACAACAAAAAAAATTGGTGTATGAAGATTCCACTGAAATTAAAGATTTTTGCGTGGTACCTTCGTAAAGGGGTTATCCTCACCAAAGACAACCTGGTCAAGCGTAACTGGAATGGAAGTACTAAGTGTGTGTTTTGTACACATGATGAGACTATCAAACACTTATTCTTCCAATGTAAAGTTGCACGTTCTATATGGTCAGCCATTCAGATAGCTTCTAACTTATATCCACCTCGTTCGGTTGCAAATATTTTTGGCAATTGGCTGCATGGGGTGGATAGTAAGGAAAGAACGATTATTAGAGTGGGAGCGTTAGCCGTTTTATGGTCGCTGTGGCTATGTAGAAATGACAAGGTTTTTAATGATAAAAATACATCTCTCTTGCAGGTACTTTACCGGTGCACAGGTTTGCTCCGTTCGTGGTCCACATTACAACGTGTGGAAAATCGAGGCCTTTTTATGGTGGCGTCTGCACGACTGGAGCTCACGGCGAGGGATATTTTTATCCGACATGGGTGGCCTAGGGATCTTCGTTTAGGCCCTCCGTAGTCATAGGCGTTTTGATTATTGTTTTGCGCCTGTGTGCTTCACATGTATATTCCTTTTTGTGTTCTTTGGCTGTGTGCATCTTGTTATGCAGAGGCCGGGTATAGGCATACATTGTATCTTTGATACATTGAAATGAAATTCCCTTTATCAAAAAAAACCATGTTTTTGAAGATATCCTGAATGACACTGAGTAGCAAGAGTGCGTTGTCTATATTTTTGGTATTAAATATGAATAAATGACGATGAAAAAGGTTCTGGGTTAAGTGAACTGTGCTTCATCAATTACAATTGTTACCTCTTTTATTCAGATGATAATGTGTGTGAAACGGAATGGCAATAGATTTTTCACTGCGAATATGCAATTTGATTCGCCAAGAAAACTACACCTTTAATTCAAGATCGACATGATGATTTAGGTGCTGTGCTTCATAGCCACGAATATAACTTTCAATCCATAAAGAAGGAGAATCGAACTTGCCACTCTTGTTGATTCCGTTCGTACACTTCCTTCTCATGGCCCCGTGTAGTTAGGGTGGCGGCACGAAGAAGTCGACACCAGACACCGGGAGAGCAGTGACAACGACGGAATTGAGTCAAAGCAACCATGTGGGATTAGTTAGGATAGAGAAGAAAAAACACTGGAAAACACATTAGTGGTGAGTAATGGCACCACTACAAGTGGCGTGCTAATATTATACTACCCCGTTGGTACCGGAGAACATGCAAGCCAGTGCCGTGTCATATAAAATTATCATCGATGTCATCGAGATAGTGATGATAACTTTATGCCTAGTAAAGCGCATGTCAGCCGTAAGGGTAAGAGCAACTCCAGCCGTTGCGCTCCCAGGAGACTTTTTTTCCGCCGGATGGGAGGGGGGGGGGGGGGGGGGCGGAATTTTAGCTTTTAGCTCTGGGGTTAGGATGATTCCCAGTCATACCCAAACCCAGGGAGTAGCAGAGGACGCGTGGCGGGCGGTGGCGCGAAGAGGGCGACGAGCCGACGATCGGTGGGCGCGAGGAGGGGCGGGGCAAGCTCGTGCCACTTCGCATCCTCACCGCGGATGAAGATGCAGCAGGCGTCGCCGTCGTAGTCGTCTTCGTCCGTGACGAGCCGGAGCGAGCTCGAGCGCGTCTGCGCAGGCCGTGGTCCGCCTGGCATCCTCCGTGCCCGACGAGCCCAGCCCCGGGCGACGGCACGGCCGTTCGCGTCACGCCGACAGAGGGAGAGCTCCGCCTCCCACTCCGCTGCCAAGGAGGAAGCGGGCGGGCAATTCCCGACCGCGACCGCCTTCGCCTCGTTGTGCTCCCCTACGTCCTTGCTGCCGGGAGCTCGAGAGACGGGCGCGGCGCGAGCTGGAGGGATGGCACGACGTGAGCTGGAGGGGCGCGGCGCGAGCTAGACCGCATGCCCGTCGCGCCCTCGCCCTACCCCTCTCCCTCTCCGTGATGGCGGAGCTCGTGTATCGGAGGCAGCTGCGGCGGCGCGGCGCGAGCGGCGGCGGATGGGAGCGGCGGCGAGCGCGGGCAAGCAGGCGCGATGTGGTGGCTGCGCGGTAGATGGAAGAAAGTGGGAGGAGAGAGGAGAGAGGAGGGAGAGGAGAAAAGGAGGAGAGAGAAGGCGGTGGGTGGCTGACTGTGTGCCTGCTGCATGCAAACATTAGTAAGTCTATCACCAGAGAGATTTCTCATGAAAAGCCCGACAAAAATAACATTAGCGTTTACTCATGCCTGACATGTTTCATCGGGCAGCAGGACCGGTGTCCATGTTGGCATCCTCCCAAAATTATGCTCCGTCTCGAATGTAGTGCTGCTCTCGCTCGTGTTGATGGACCGGTTAGTAGAGTCAGCACCAAATCTGAAGTTCACTCTTGAGGCCTGTGTAGAATCTGTCACTGGTGTCGCGGGCATCGCGGTCCTCTTCTAGTTTACTCCTGTAGCTGCTCCACGACGTCGGTCATGGTGGGACGATGTGCCGACGCCTTTGCGGTGCACTTGAGCGCGATGTCAGCAACCTTCCACAAACTGTTGATGTCATGGTCACCGTGCATGCGCACATCCACCACACCCTCGATGTTTCCCTGTACCAGCCGTTGTTGCACCCATTCAGTGATAGAGATGTTGTGAGAGTTACTTAGGGTGGGTGGCTTTCCCGTGACTAGCACTAGCAACACGATGCCAAAGCTGTAGACGTCACTCTTGGTCGTCGGCCGCCCTATTGCCTGAAACCTGCACCAACATCTTGACTCAACCTAATACTCAGAGCGCGTAGTTATTATGCTATAAAAGGATTTTGGGGACGTACTCTGGATCGATGTAACCAGGTGTACCGGCGACTGTGTTCGTGGACACATGGGTTTTGTTTTCACTATTGAATGCCTTGGTCAATCCAAAATCGGCAATCTTTGCCTCCAGCCTCGAGTTCAAAAGAATATTAGTGGCCTTCACATCCATGTGAATCAAAGGTGGATTGCACCCCTTGTGTAGGTATTCCAGTCCTGCACACCGATGCTCAATATTATGAAAAGAGCATTTAGTACAACACCATCTTACTCTTCATCCAGTCAAAGTGTGTACCTTGAGCAGATTGAACTGCTATTCGGAGTCTTTGTTTCCAGCGTAAGCATACTCCATTGTGGTTTCTTCCTACATATTAATCGGTATAGTGAATTTGGGAGTTGGGACCAATACACTATTCAAATGAGTTAGTTTGAAGTTGTCAAGTTGCAAGGCCCAATCACCTTAAAGTCATTCAATGCATGTTGCTAAAACAACTTACGCACCTACCATGTGCTCTTGTAGGGTTCCCTCAGACATGAACTCATATACAAGTGCCATGTGCTTCCCATCCTCACAGTAAACCGATCATGGAGACAAGATTCTTGTGGTGAATCAAGGTTAATATTTTAACCTGAACAAGTGATTGGGACATGACTTATCAATAAGAGTTAGGTAGAGAAAGTAGTTAAACATAATCGATACACAAGATTAGAACGTAGTATGAGGACATGAAAAAAGAAGTGAAAATTAAGAGAAGACATGAAATACAAGTACATTTGAATAAACTCTACCTCTGCTAGGAATTCCTTGCCACCTTGATTGGAAAATTGTGACCGTATCTTCACCGCCACTTGAGTGCCATCATCCAGGTTGCCTCCATAGACATGACCGAACCCTCCCTTGCCTAGCACTTGTTGGAGGTTGTTTGTAATCTTCTCGAGTTCGATGTATGTGAATCGACGAGTGTCAAGTCCAAATGAACTATCCACTGTTACAAACCGATGCATCTAGTTCTAGATCAATTACAGTAATTCCTTTAGGGTTTTTTCCCTTCTGTGTATCGGATGCGAGAGAGAGAGAGAGAGATCGAGAGGGAGAGAGAGAGAGATCAGCGTGTCTACCTTCGCCTCCAGTCGGGGTCGAGCTCGAGCTGGTGGCCATGGTGGTGGTGGTGATGGTGACGGTGAGGTGAGTGGGCTAGTGCGGTGGGTGAGTGGTGGCGGCAGTGCTTCCCGTCGGCCTAGCGCAACCCTAGATCGGTAGGGGTGTATCGGTGGGGAGCTGCGGCGCACAGTGAACCTCGTACCGTGTGGTCCGTCCCCCCCACCTCTTTATATGCGCTGGCGACAGGGGCCCACCAACCATGAGGAGGTTGGGCGCCCCGATCAGGGCGCTCGGTCAAGGAGATCGACGAGCCGTTGGGCTCGCTCGATACGAGATCAACCTAACTTCTCCCCCTTGATCTCGACTTTTCTTTTAAACTTTTACTTTGCTCGTTTCATCACAAGTCGATACATAGAGCATGTTTCGTCGTCTCGGCTCAATGCTGATAGAATCAGACACGTTACAATATACCTCTTTGTTTGAAATAAATTCTTTACTTTTGGGCCCTCTTATGATCTAGGAATCATAGGCTCTACCTTAATCCCATGCGGCTAAGTGTTCCTTGAACACATGGGTGGTAAGCCTTTCGTTAGCAATCCGCAGCATATCCTTTGTCCTTATATGCTCGAGACTTATAGTGTGATCCTGGATTTTATCCTTCACAACATATACTTTATTTCTATTGGCTTGTTTGCATTACTCGACTTGTTGTTGTGAGTGTAAATACTGCGGGCTGGTTTTCACAGTACATCTTAGTGGTTTGTGAATACAATCTACCACTTTCAAATCGGGGTATAAATTTTTTAACCATATCGCCTGCCCCGTGACCTCATAACANATGGCGCAGACCTTCAGCAAGCAGCATCGGAGAGGATTCAGCTCGCTGTTCATCCTCGCAACCTGGGGAATCTGGACAGCGCGAAACAGGAGGATTTTCGACCTACGATTGACAACCTGCACAAGTCTACTGACTTGGATTCGAGACGAAGCAAGGAGATGGGCTTTCGCCGGTGCAAAGGCACTAAGAAAGCTTCTTTTTGAACCACCTTGAATTTTCTAAATGAATACTTTTTATTTTCTCTTACAAAAGGTTTCCCGGGTGTCTTAGCATGTCAATGCATGGCTAAGTGACCTTGTAATGGTTTTCCCTCTGCTTATATTAATATAAACCAACTATGGTTGGGCGTTTCAAAAAAAAAAAAAAAAAACGGAGGGAGCAGTAAGTACTAGCAGCCAACGTGCTCAAGCTGCGTGCGACGGTGCGAGCTTGCATGCTAAAGAAAGAAGCAGTTGGTGCCATCGCTGGGCTGTTGGGCTGAAAATGGGCCAAGCAAACATTGGATGGTCGGGGCGACCGATCTTTTCTTCCCGTACGGTCCGATCCGGAGCGTTCTCTAAAAAAATAATGCCACGGTGGTCTGGCTTACGTTTGCGGTGTGTTTAAACAAAATTCACCACCTGTTCCACGCCCTTTGCGCAAGTCAGCGATGCCAGCATTTAGCCACCCTGCTAAACGCCTCACCGATAAATAAACAAGCCAAGCACAAGTTGATCCTCCAGTAGCATTTAGCCTCCTCGTCGCCGGTGCGTGATTCCGTTCCACGGCGTCTCTCTCTCTCTAGCAGTGTTTATTCTGGCGCCCCCGAGTGCGGATCAGAGACGATCCAGTCCAACTCTGAACATCGATCTCTCTTCCTCTAACGCCAGGCAGCGCTAGCTCGGCCGGTTCTCGGTCTCAGTTGCTTCCTCTCCTCGGGGCTTCTCGCGCATCCTGGTATGCAGATTTTGTTTTGCTTTGTGGATCGATTGGTATAGCTTCTGTGAAACCACAAGTTCCTGCTTATTCATGTTTTGATAATACTCTCTGAAACCCTGCATCCACCTGAAATCCATTGCAGGTTCATGTTTGTAAAAGCGCAACTGTAAATATTTTTCCGCAAAAAAACTAAAAACTCTGGTAGCTGTAGCATCGACTGAAGAGCTGCTTCCGAAATATTTGTAGCTATTTTCTTCTGAATTCATCGTCTTTCTGATTCGTGCTGCGTATTGGAGAGATCTAGGACTTCTGCCCATATGACTTTCCTGATAAAAGTCAAAGTTGGAATATATAAGAGGTGAACCTTACGCACATTTGCCTTGCAATGTGATTTAGAAAACGGATCTGCCAACCCTATTTGGTGCCGTTTGTAGATATACCATGGGTTTACATAGCCTTTCTGTATCATCGCTCGACAGATATCACAATTATTTCTAGAGGAGATAGCAGATCCATGTAGTAGGTGATGTGCTTGTTCATTGAGTCAATGCGCGCCTTGTGTTTTTGCGTATTTTAGTCTGCTGCAGTGATTAGGAATTGACACATGATAGTACGATACCGTGGCAAAGGCTCATACGTACTGAAATTGATACATGACACATGATAGTATGATACCGTGGCAAAGGCTCATACGTACTGAAATTGATACATGATAGCAAAGAGGTGGAAGAGGCAGCCATTGTTTTGTGTCGACAGAGACAATCTATAGAGCACAACGCTTTTGAGTTAACTGGTTCTGTTTTCTTTATGTCCGCCTATACTATTTTTTGGGCTTATTTTACTGTCCTAACTCCTAACATCCTACCGCACTAGGTTTGTTGGTTGGACAAAAAACTAGCCTCCGATATAAACGATATCAACTATTTAAAAATTGATTTCGAAAAAAGTGCAAATCATCTTTTTTGAACATTGTTTTTTATCTGACACGATCTTTAAACTAGATCCAGCTGTTTTGAGTTCTTTCTCTAATCTCTACTACATTTTTACACTTGTTTCCACTATGTTCTTCTATTCTGCTTTTTACTCGAGTTTCTACTGCAATTTTCTATTCTGCTTTTATACTAGTTTGAACATCTGAAGTAGGTTTGTACAAAGGTTTGCCATGGTTACCTAATTTTACTCCAATTGTTTAAATCTATTTAAGGTTTGGGATTCTCGGAGATTGAAGAAATCATGTTTTGGAGAAAGCAAACCCCACATTTCCATTTGGATGATGCCGAGCAGAGACAAGCAAAGGTATTTGGAAAATTTGTCATGTGCTTGTCACTTCGTGGAACTATTAGCATGCAAACTAGATGGCCTCTAGTAACTAAATACAATGTTGATTTCCCCCCTAATGAAAAGAAAAATAAACTAAAAAGGTATTATACTCATTTTAAGCAAATGAAAATGATCGAACTGTAAATCAAGAACAGAGGGAGATATATGTAACTGTATCTCTTATATATGGGAAAATATATCTTACTACCAGGTGTCTGATTTATATTATATATCTTTTATGAGCCAGACGATTTATTGTCAGTGCTTGTGCTATGAGTGATGTACCTCCACCTTATCCTGTTACAGAATTTCCGTTTAAGTTTGATAACAAGTCCGTTTTATGCATAGGCAACTCAGAAGTTACTTGTGTGCACTTCTTTTAATATAAAATGTGCAGTTCAGCTATATAATCTACTTCGTATGCTTCCTCGCTATATAATCTGACGATAATGATCATTTGGTAAATATCTCCTACTTAGCATAAGGAGCTGACTTATGAGTCCTTTTAGGTTTTGCACTTGACTGGAAGCTCATAAGCAATCAATACTTACTGATGCTTGTCACTGAAAACTGAAGTGCATCCTTTATCTGTATATATAATGCATACAAGATTGACATATTTTATTTTTCTAATTTTTATTTGAGCATCTATAAACTATCTTCTCAATTATTTGTGTGAGCAGATCAGTGAACTGAGAGCCGCACTTGGCCCTTTGTCTGCCCATGGGGAGAAGTACTGCAATGAAGCATGCTTGGAAAGATATTTAGAAGCCCGGAACTGGAATGTTGACAAGTCTAGAAAAATGTTGGAAGAAAGTCTCAAGTGGAGGGCAGCTAAGAAGCCTCAGGATATTCGCTGGGTAATTGTTTTCTTCTCATTCCTTGCTTGCTTTTCTCAAGTGATTTTTTTAATTAACTTGGTGTCGTGGCTAAACTTTCAATTAATTGTTTTCTTCTTCCTTTCAGCCTGATGTTTCTGTTGAAGCAGAAACAGGTAAAATGTACAGGGCAAGTTTCCTCGATAGAGAAGGTAAAACTGTGGTTGTAATGAGACCTACAAAGCAGGTAAGAACTTGACATGTCTAAAATTGTCATCTGTATCTTTGATTTTGACTTTTGAGAACTGTCAGTGTCTAGCTTCCTTAGCCTAGAAGTCACATACACGATATTCTTATGCAATTTCAGAATACATCGTCTCACGAAGGACAGGTGAATTATCTTGTATATACCTTGGAGAATGCAGTCCTCAGCCTGCCTGAAGGACAAGACAAAATGGTGGTTCTAATAGACTTCACCGGATGGACACTTGCCCATAGAAGCCCCATAAAGACTTCGAGAGAATGTATGAGCGTTGTGCAAAACCATTACCCAGAGAGGCTTTCAATTGCATTTCTGCTGAATGCACCCAAAGTATTTGAGGCTTCTTTTAAGGTGTAGGCAGGCTTTGAATAACACCCTTTATTTAACGTATTAAAATGTGTCAATAAAAAAAAAGGTTCCGTATTACTTATTTTCCGAGTTTAACGTTTCAACTGCTTTCAGGTTGTCAAAGTATTCCTTGACCAGAAAACAATCCAAAAATTCAACTTTGTGTATAAGGAGAACGAGGAGAGCATGAAAACATTGTACAAGCACATTGATCCAGAAGTCCTTCCAATAGATTTTGGAGGGAAGAACAATGTAGTGTACAACCACGAGGATTACTCTAAGTTGATGGCAAAAGATGACATCAAAACATCAAACTTCTGGGCAGAAGATGGCAACCATGTGATGAACGGGCACTCGGGTCCTCAGGATACACCTCAATAGTCACTAGTTGCTGCTAAAGCAAGTTGAGGAGCAATGGCCAGACATGTCACTGGTGGTTCCTAAAGCAAGTCGAGGAGCATCACCATGCATTATGATTTATGACGGCTCTCGCTAAATAAGTGAGATCAACAGTACCATGTCTGACAATTCCACGTACGTACTGGTATGTGTTGAGATTTTGGCGGGACCGTGCACGGGTAATTAGTAATCAAAATCTATGAGATGGTTCATGTAATACGATAATACATTTCTCACATCATCAATATTGTGGCTATAGCAAATAGAATTGAGTTTCATGTTCATCACAATAACTATATGCTCATTTCCTCAACGGACAAATAGTATGAAAATATCATTTCATACATCTTCACTATTTTTTAAAAGAGTGCACTATCCACCATTTCTTTATCACGCCTACAACTTCTTTCAACCCGATCTCTATGACAACTTTCTATAAGCTAGTTGGTTGCCGCCTTGGAGGTGGAGTCGCTCGTGGAACCCGTGACTCAAGACGTGCCGGGTCTACGTAGGTCGACTCGACTGCAAAACGTTTGTGATGTGATGTTGTTGGACAGCGACGAGCCAAACTCTTATTCGGAAGCGATGGTGAGACCAGATTCCAGGTCATCGCTTGTAGTCATGAGACCCGAATTAAAGTCCATGCATGTATAAAAATCAAGTTGGAACTTGCTTGATATGCTAGACCATACAAGACCCGTACGTCGAGTGCAAATGAGCCTTTAAGAAGAAAATTGACGTAGGGTAGATGAGAACGTCTCAGTCTACAAGGCCCGACTTGTCGCAAAGGGTTCCGACGGGTTTAGGAACCGATTACGACAAGACCTTCTCGCTTCTAGCGATTCTTGGTCGGTCTGGACCATTATAGAGATTGCTACATATTCCGATTTCGAGATATGACAGATGGATATGTCAAGCCAGTTTGTTTTAAGGGTTAATTGGATCCATGTCATTGTGCAATTCACTAGTTGGAGAAATGCCATTACAAAAAACAGACTTGGAGATATGCCATTCTAACTCTTCAATACCTATATGTATGCCATTTGCTCCATTACCAAACCATATACAGAATTATACTTTTATACATAGGGCCTATACTCACGTACAACTGTACAAGACAAGAAAAAAAAACAAATCGTGTTGACTAGCTGGGCGACGCGGCTGGAACCGCATCGACCCAGACACACCTCACAACTCCCTCTCGCTCCCGAAACCCTAGCAGCGGACGGGCGGCGGCCGTGGCGGCGGGGCGGCGGAGGCCGGGCGGCGGCGTTCGTGGCGGCCGGGCGGCGCCGTTCGTGGTTGCGGGGCGGCGGGGCAGCTGGGCGGCAGGGCGGCGGCATCCGTGGCGGCGGGGCGGCGACGGCCGTGGCTGGACAGGGCGGCAGGGCGGCGACCATCTTGGTTGGAGACGCTGCGAGGCGGGGCAGCCATAGGCGATGGAGTTCTCTGTCCCCGACGAGTGAGTGCCTTGCTCTCCTTCAATGTACAGAGAGTTGTACATTCTTTTTTTAATTTCGTTTTCTTTTCCTGAAATTTGTAGGCTCGAATTGACGAATACATTTAGCTTAGACCTTGTTGTTGAAGGATTTGTGTTGAAGGAACCAAACGGTAGAAAAACATATGTGAAGGGGAAAGTAATTAAATGGAATGTTAACTCAGATGATTTCACCATGGATGTGCTCATGGATGGGTTAAGTGCAGAGCTGAGAGTTGGCAGGGATCAGAGTATCACCGTATGGTATTTTAATGTGATAAAGGCGCAGGATGTTAGACTAACTCACAGTGATGAATTTCATGTGATGTTTAACATGTACAGAGCACAGAGGAAACTTGCACTTGCTGTTGTTGTGCTTGATAACTCTTGTTCTGAAACTTCTGTACCTCAGCTTGACAATGGTGTTCATGTGCCCGAGCCAACAATTCCTGATAATGATGTGTTGCTGGTGGGTTTACATGAGTGTCCTCTAACTCCTAGTAAGATTGCGGCATCTCATTCAACCTCGCCACTAAAGCAATCTGTTCAAGTGGTGCCAGCTGCCCAAGTTATAGAAACTGATCCATTTGACATAGTTGAGGAGTATGTAGGGGTAGATGATGAGTACATGTATGCTGATGTCTCGGCAATATCTGTTGAGAAGAGCAACATTCAGGAGGAAGATGAGTATGCTGATGTGTTTGTACACCATGAAGAGGAAGAAGTGACTGACACTAACCCTGCTGGGTATAGTGTGGTGCATGACCCTGAGAACCCTGACATACGAGTTGGGGCTCTTTTTCCTGACATTGTGGCTTTCAGAAAAGCTATAAGGCAGCGAGCTATTATTGTTGGGTTTAAGTTGGCTAAAATCAAAACAGACCCGACTAGATTTATTGCTCGGTGTGCACATGCGACATGTAAATGGCGCATCCATGCATCTGTACTTCTGTAATTTTTTAAGATTTTTCTGAGAAAATTATATTTTGGTCAAAATTTGAATTTTTTGAATTTTTTGCCGTCCGGGAGAGCCTAAAATGCTGTCAAAAGGTTGGATACAGGGGCAGTATGGTAAATATACACTATACACTTGAATACATGTATTTTTTGAACCGTTATTCTCTTAATGGAGCAAATGGCATACATATAGGTATTGAAGAGTTGGAGTGGCATATCTCCAAGTCTGTTTTTTGTAATGGCATTTCTCCAACTAGTGAATTGCACAATGGCATGGATCCAATTAACCCATGTTTTAATGGATATTTAAGCAAGAACGTGTATATGATACCCAGGGATTTTGTTGATCCAATGGATGCTAACAAGGTATGCAACCTTCAGAAGTCGATCTATGGACTAAATTAAGTGGAACGTTTGTTTCGATGAGGTAGTAAAATTGTTCTGGCTTCATCAAAAGCGAAAAGAGTCTTGTTTATACAAGAAGTTTAGTGGCGACTTGGTATCATTTGTGATCTTGTATGTGGATGACATACATAGTAATGAGAAATGTTGTTCAATTACTTCAACAAAGAATCATTGTAAATTAAAGAGTTTCCAAATGAAGGACATGGGAGAAGCACTATACATTCTAGAAATCAGGATTTATGGAGATAGATCGAGACGACTCATAGGTTTGAGTCAGAGTGCATACATTGATAAGATGTTGAAAAGGTTCAACATGGAGTCGACTAAGAAGGGCTGCTTGCCGATGTGACATGGCATCCGACTCAGCCAGAGTCAGTCGCCTACCAAGACTAATGAGGGGAGTCTAATGGACTCGATCTCGTATGTTTTTTTAGTTGGATGAATCATGTACACCATGATATGCACTAGGCCTGGTATATTTTATGATCAAGTGTTGCGTGAAGGGGTTGTTGCATAGAAAACAAAATTTTCCTACGAAACAAGCGGAAGAAACCCCATGATCTAGATCTATTGGACGAAGGTAGCGAAGTGGAGATCCAATCTCTTACCCTTGAAGATCGAACAAACGCGTTTTGTCGGTGCAGGGGTTGGCTAGTCGATCCCCGCAACTAGACTCATCTAGTCGCGAGGAGATGTATTTCCTCGAAGATCCAATCCGATGAAGCGCTGCAAGAGCAGCACCTCCGCGGTATCCACACGTACGGCTCGATGTAGACTCCGCCTTCTTGATCCCGCAAGCAAGGAGGGAGTGGCTAGATAGATCTCAGCACCACGACGGTTGTGGTGGTGTTGATGGTGGAGATCTCCCACGGATAGGGCTTCGCCAAGCCGTGCAAGAGGGAGAGGAGGAGATGGTGGCACGGCAGCCCTTAGGGCAAGGGGTGGCGCGGCACTAGGAGGAGGTGGTGCGGCTAGGGCAAGGGGGGCCGGCGGCTAGGGCAACAAGTGCCTCTCCCTTGGCCGCACCCCACCTTATATAGGTGGAGGCCAAGGGGAGGGGTGCGCCCCAATCTAGGGCCGGCTAGGGCAACTTGCCCTGCCCCCCAAGTTGAATCCCGTAGGGATTCGGCTTGGGCCTTTGCCTAGGCCTGGCCGGCTGCCCTAGTGGGCTGCCTAGTGGCCTGGTGCGGCCAGCCCTAATGGGCTGCTGCACCACCACTTTGGCCCCTGTGGGTCCACACCTAGGTGGGCTCCACTTCTAGACCCTTCTAGAATCTTCCAGAAAAATCCGGAACCCTTCCAGAAAATTCCGGAACTTTTCCGACACCTCCGGAAACCACTTTCCTTATATGAATCTTATTCTCCGGACTCTTCTGGAACTCCTCGTGACGTCTAGGATCCCATCCGAGACTCCGAATCAACATTTGTTCATACCATCAATAATCTCATCGCAAACCCTAGCTACATCGGAGCGTTAAGTGTGTGACCCTACGGGTTCGAGAATATGCAGACATGATCCAATCAATAATCAATAGCGGGACCGGGATGCCCATATTGACTCCTACATATTCAACGAAGTTCCTTATCGATTGAACCACGATGCCGGAGATTCTTAATCTCGTATACGATTCCCTTTGTCTCACGATATTTAATTTGCCCGAGATTTGATCGTTGATATCTCCATATCTAGTTTCATCTCGTTACCTGGCAAGTTCTCTTTGCTCGTCCATAATATAGGATCTCCGTGATTACCACTTAATCACATGGTTGCAACCTTTCTGATGCTATATTACCGAGAGGGCCCGAAAATATCTTTTCCGTCACAAGGAAGGACAAATCCCACTCTTGATTCATGTCACCCAACAAATACCATCGGAGATACCTGAAAGCCACCTTTATAATCACCCAGTTACGAAGTGACGTTTGATGTCCACAAAGTATTTCTCCGGTAAACGGGAGTGACATAATCTCATGGTCTAAGGAAACTATACTTGGCATATACTAAAAGTGTTGACAATGAAACTGAGTGACACGATCATTTGCAACTCTTTATTATTGGGTCTTGTCCATCACATCATTACTCCTAATGATATGACTCCGTTATCAAGTGACTATAACAAGTCCATGGTTAGGAAACTCTAACCATCTCTTGACTAACGAACTAGTCTAGTAGAGGCTTACTAGGGACACCTGGTTGTTTATATTCCACACATGTATTATGTTTCCAGTTAATACAATTATAGCATGGATAATAAACTATTATCATAAACATGAATATGCTAATAAACCATTTTATTATTGCCTCTAGGACATATTCCCAGCAGTCTCCCACTTGCACTAGAGTCAATAATCTAGTTTACATTTTCTCGATCCAACACTCACGGTGTTTCACACTCATGGAGTCTCAGTGCTGATCATGTTTGCTCGTGGAAGAGGTTCTGTCCGTGTTCTGTGCTATACAGTTCTTTATGTTCTTTGCAAGACGTCAATGTCACCTATTTTGACATTACTTTATCATCGCATGATAAACCTCCTATCATCATATGATAAACCTCATCATCATATGACGAATATAATATATTTGGTTACAGAGTGAGACTTTCGTTTCCCTTTTATGCCTACATGACGTATGATCAGTCAAAAGAACTTTCACATAGCATGTGCACCCGGAACTCACTCAATCTTGAAACAAAATTTCTCAAACCACAATATCATATCTTTTAATCCTTAAATTAATCATATACTCCTATATGTTGTAGACTCTAGAAATCGATAGTGCAGTCAAGTCACTTCGATATTTTCGATCATGCTTTCGCTGCGCTTCTGCCTTTATGAGATCCCCAATCTAGTTTGGTTTTATGACTTCAACCAAGTCTACCACTCTCTAGATTCAATTTATCTCATTTTCATGTTAAAATGACTCCTCATTCTAACACGTTCTTCTAACCAAGAACTTGGGTCACATTAACGTCAAATACAAAATACATGGTTCTTATATGTTTAGACCTATGAACAATTCATAGTGAATACCAACATATCCTCCAACCATTATTCTTGTACTGAGTTATCAACTCAATGTTTCACCTATTTCTCACAAGAAGATGAACCTTTCTTCTCTCGTTCCATTTTGAACTCTTTCAAAATCTTACTTAGGTTAAACATCCTGACATAACGCTTTATCAAACATATCTATCCTCCATAGATACATCCATCTCCATGGATATTTGACGTTCAAACTAACTTCATAAGTTATACGTTGGTTCCTGACTCATTTACAACATTTATGAAATCTCCATTTCACTCAAACAAGATGTTGTAAACTCCCACTCAAATATACACCATACACATATTAAATTGTGAAACCACTTTGGCTCCCACTCAGAAATATGTTATCCTTATATTTGACCATGATTTAACTAGCTCCCACTCAAACATATGTCTCCACATATTTTGATCATGGAATATAGTCTTTGCTCTAACTTAACATATGTCACCACATATCTTAATTAGATCTCACTCAGTTTCTTATGCAATTTCTCGATATTTTGGACACCTCCAAAATCTTAATTAACTTTTAAATCGAGAACTCATATACGAACACTAGTACTCTACTAGCTTTAAGTTTTATTTATTCTCTACAAAACTCCTTTTGAGGAATAAATATGTGAAACATCACTTTCACAAAATCAAGCAACAATTACTTTGTGATTCAAACTTAACATAGGATGACTCTTAGTCACTTTCGTATTTAAGGCTTCTATTTCTTCTTTGTAGTTTCGTAGGTATGTCTTGTTTCTCAAACATGACAAGTAAATCATGAATATTATTTTGTAACCTGACAAAACTTTATATTCTTGAATCCTACTTTTCTTTAGACAAGCTAAACCGAAATTCAATGATCTCCATCATTAATTCCTTTATGTGTCAAGTTTTAACCAACATAGCACTTTACATATGTGCCACTCGATACATAAACAAGCAAGGTTTTAGCTTTTCCATTTTATTCCATCAATTCTTTTATCAGTGAAACCTTTTCACGATAAACCACTAAAAACACTTAGCACAACCAACAAATTGGTTTGCCCCTTTTAGTCTCATATTGTGGAATCACATTCATAGTCATACTTATGAATATACTACAACATTATTCGCAATAGTCTCTAATTATCTCATAATTAATGAAACCACCTTTTCTCATAACTCATATGAAAAATAATGCGAATCATACATAGACCCTTATTTATAAAACAGAGTGTTTATCAAATAAATCTAAATGCTATTATTAAAACCCCCGAAATAAAACCCTTCTTTGAGACCACACAATATCAAATAGTGTGTGATTACAATATCTTAGGACATATCAAACGCCTTTGAAATATTCTAAACATTGTAATTTGTGATAACACTTCTCACAAGTCCACATACCAACATATAACTCAAATATTTTGTCTCTTTTGATCAAATAAAAAAGACTCAATTTTCTTGTTAACTTAATATCCTAAACTACAAAATTTTATTTGATCTCATCAAATATCATAACTCGAACAAATACATATATTTACTCATATCATTTATGATGGAGCGCACAAAATAATGACATCTCACATTTGCTGAAAATACAACCAACACTTGTTATTATCTTCGGCAACTCATGACACACTTCCAAAGGGTGGCATTTTTATTCACACTACTTCAAAATAAGGCGCATGTGTTAAACATCAAAATGTTCTTCACAATACTTTAGCATGAATAATATGTCATTATTAAGTTTTAGATATCTTTTAGTATGTTTATTTATAAATGTTCAACCAATTTATCATCTAGATTATAATAAGAATAATACACTTATAATCGAAACTTGTGATTTTCCAAAAAGAATTACTCATGAAAATAGAACAACCATTGTCTTTAACATGAATAACCGTCTCACATAAGCAAGACACACTAATCAAAATCACATTTACTTCGATTACAAAACTTATTCAAATCCTCTAATCAAAACAATAAATGTAGAGATAGATCGTTGCCAGCATCAACTCCTTGATTGCCACCATTCCGCAACGTCTTCCCATATCCTTTATGCAAATCTCAAGCAACAGGTTCTGTTTTCATAAAACAGAATGAGTATCAAATACTTATTGAAACCGCCACAATTGCAATTTGGACTTAAACACTTATAACTTGTATATCAATATATACTTTCTGCATTGTCAACTTCTCTTGCTATGGGTTCCACTTTGACATGACGCAGCCGAGACACAAACTCATAGAAAGTGATCAAATCCCTTCCCATGACATAGTCTCCGACATAATTCTTGAAGCTGGGGAGAAGCTAGCGTATCACCCCATCTATCGCGAAACCGTCATTCATCTCGTGGTTCCAAACAAGCACTAGACGATGATGTATCTCATGCATTATCCTCAGGTGTTGTTCCAAGCAAATGTTCTCTTCCATCTTGAGTGAAAGAAAACCGTTCAGACATTCGAACCTTACAATTCTAACTTGTGCTGAAAATCTATTTTTCAGCTCACCAACAATCTCCATTGCAGTCAAGTTCTTGAATTGTCTACTTAGGTCAGAATTCAAGAAGGTGCACATCATCCACTTGACTTTCAAGTAGGTGGTTCAAAACCACTCCATGTACTCTTCATAGCTTGCAGAAATGTTTGGGCATTCTTATTATGGTTCATCTAACACGTAGAGCTCAGCATTGGTGTGTAGGACTTCTTTAAGACGCAGGTACTACTCAACAAATTTGACCCATCGAGACGCAGTTTTTCAGCAACGAACAGACTACCGTAGTCGACCATGATCTATAAGGATTTTTGCAAAGACATCTTAGGACTTTTGTTTATGATAATTTTAGTTCATCTTAATCAAAATTACTACATGAACTCCCACAAAACAAAACATCTCTCTGGTTGTTTAGTGACACACGATCCAAATCCACTACACCACAACCGATCATCACGTGAGATGATGTAGCTTCAAAGGTGAACATCACCATGTTGATCATATCGTCCATATGACTTGTGTTTAACCTTTCGGTTCTTGTGTTCCGAGGCCATGTCTGTACATGCTAGGCTCGTCAAGGAAACCGTAGTATTTCCGCGTGTGTAAATCTGGCTTACACCCGTTGTATGCGAACGTAGAGTCTATCACACCCGATCATCACGTGGTGCTTCAAAACGACGAACTTTTGCAACGGTGCATACTAGGGGAGAACACTTCTTGATATTAACGTGAGAGATCACCTTATCATGCTATCATCGCGATCACATCAAAGCAAACAATAAGGTGCATAAAAGGATTAACATCACATGCAATTCAAAATTGTGATATGATATGGCCTTTTCTTCTTGTGCCTTTGATCTCCATCTCCAAAGCACCGGCATGATCTCCATCATCACCGACATTGTGGCGCCTCCTCCATGGTTGCCATCACCAACTATTGCAACTACAACTATTGCTACTCTTAGCGATAAAGTAAAGCAATTACATGGTGATTCAATGACACGCATGTCACATAAAATAATAGACAACCATATAGCTCCTACCGGTTGCGGTACTCATCGACATGCAAGTCATGAAAGATTACAAACATGATCATTGCATACATTATCACAAATCACACATTGGCCATACCACATCACATGACCCCCTGCCAAAACAAGTTAGACATCCTCTACTTTGTTTATGCAATTTTTACGTGGCTTGGGTCAACGAGATAGAACCGTTCTAATCTACGCAAAAACCACAACGGTGATATGAGAGTTGCTTATTTACTCATCCTTTTAAAAGGCCTTCCATTGCAAATCGCATCTCACCATAGCTAGAGAAACAGACACCCGCCAGCCACTTATGCAATACAAGTTGCATGTCAATCGTGGAACCGATCTCTCGTGCGTGGACGAGTAAAGTTGGTCCGGGCCGCTTCAATCTAACCATCCAACAAGATATGAAGTACACGCTAGAAGGTAGCAACAAATACATCAACGCCCACAACTCCTTGTGTTCTAATCGCACCAACATCTACGAATAGATCTAGGCTCTGATACCACTGAAGGGGTCATTGCATAGAAAACAAAAATTTTCCTACGAAACAAGCGGAAGAAACCCCATGATCTAGATCTATTAGACGAAGGTAGCGAAGTGGAGATCCAATCTCTTACCCTTGAAGATCGAACAAACGCGTTTTGTCGGTGCAGGGGTTGGCTAGTCGATCCCCGCAACTAGACTCATCTAGTCGCGAGGAGATGTATTTCCTCGAAGATCCAATCCGATGAAGCGCCGCAAGAGCAGCACCTCCGTGGTATCCACACATACGGCTCGATGTAGACTCCGCCTTCTTGATCCCGCAAGCAAGGAGGGAGTGGCTAGATAGATCTCAGCACCACGACGGTTGTGGTGGTGTTGATGGTGGAGATCTCCCACGGACAGGGCTTCGCCAAGCCGTGCAAGAGAGAGAGGAGGAGATGGTGGCGCGGCACTAGGAGGAGGTGGTGCGGCTAGGGCAAGGGGGGCCGGCGGCTAGGGCAACAAGTGCCTCTCCCTTGGCCGCACCCCACCTTATATAGGTGGAGGCCAAGGGGAGGGGTGCGCCCCAATCTGGGGCCGGCTAGGGCAACTTGCCTTGCCCCCCAAGTTGAATCCCATAGGGATTCGGCTTGGGCCTTTGCCTAGGCCTGGCCGGCTGCCCTAGTGGGCTGCCTAGTGGCCTGGTGCGGCCAGCCCTACTGGGCTGCTGCACCACCACTTTGGCCCATGTGGGTCCACACCCAGGTGGGCTCCACTTCTAGACCCTTCTAGAATCTTCCAGAAAAATCCGGAACCCTTCCAGAAAATTCCGGAACTTTTCTGACACCTCCGGAAACCACTTTCCTTATATGAATCTTATTCTCCGGACTCTTCCGGAACTCCTCGTGACGTCTAGGATCCCATCCGAGACTCCGAATAAAAATTTGTTCATACCATCAATAATCTTATCGCAAAACCTAGCTACATCGGAGCGTTAAGTGTGTGACCCTACGGGTTCGAGAATATGCAGACATGATCCGATCAATAATCAATAGCGGGACCGGGATGCCCATATTGACTCCTATATATTCAATGAAGTTCCTTATCGATTGAACCACGATGCCGGAGATTCTTAATCTCGTATACGATTCCCTTTGTCTCACGATATTTAATTTGCCCGAGATTTGATCGTCGATATCTCCATATCTAGTTCCATCTCGTTACCTGGCAAGTTCTCTTTACTCGTCCATAATATAGGATCTCCGTGATTACCACTTAAACACATGGTTGCAACCTTTCTGATGCTATATTACCGAGAGGGCCCGGAAATATCTTTTCCGTCACAAGGAAGGACAAATCCCACTCTTGATTCATGTCACCCAACAAATACCATCGGAGATACCTGAAAGCCACCTTTATAATCACCCAGTTACGAAGTGACGTTTTATGTCCACAAAGTAATCCTCCGGTAAACGGGAGTGACATAATCTCATGGTCTAAGGAAACTATACTTGGCATATACTAAAAGTGTTGACAATGAAACTGAGTGACACGATCATTTTCAAGTCTTTATTATCGGGTCTTGTCCATCACATCATTACTCCTAATGATATGACTCCGTTATCAAGTGACTATAACAAGTCCATGGTTAGGAAACTCTAACCATCTCTTGACTAACGAACTAGTCTAGTAGAGGCTTACTAGGGACACCTGGTTGTTTATATTCCACACATGTATTATGTTTCCAGTTAATACAATTATAGCATGGATAATAAACTATTATCATAAACATGAATATGCTAATAAACCATTTTATTATTGCCTCTAGGGCATATTCCCAGCATTGCGAGCAGGTACCAAGATGACCCTAGGGAGAGTCTGCTGAAAATGTCCAAGCATGACGTGGTGACCGACTCTACAACGACAGCCGAATATGTCACAACTTTAGAAGCCACAGAGGAAGCCGTTTGGATCAAGAACTTTCTAATGGATATTGGTGTGGTTCAGGCCGCGTCCAATCCCTTGGAGGTGTATTGTGATTGTAGTAGCGCAGTCGCTCATTCCAAGGAACTGAGGTAACACCATAAGACCAGCATATCCGGAGACGGTTCCACCTCATTGGACATTTCATTGACGATGGAGACATCAAGTTTTGCAAGATACACACAAATGCAAATGTTGTAGATCTGTTAACGAAGCCTCTTCTATAACCTATAAGAATGAGCCACACACATGTAATGCCGACTGCGAACTCTAGTGCAAGTGTGAGACTGTTGGTGTTGTGTCCTAGAGTACGAATCGTCAAGGCCGACTGAACTTGTATGTGTAATAATCTTAGTTAACCCTTGTATCTGGTATCTCAATCTGCTAATGACTATGTTATGTGATTCAGTTGTAGTACCACATTGTAATAAGGTAGTCATTCTAAATGTCCTTAGTCAATAGACTTATGTGCGCACCTAACTCTGACTAATGTGTCAAGTCGATTGATGACTCAGTTCCACTTGTCATGTGGATAGAGATGTCACTCGACACACATACTCGACCATAGGAGTTTGGCGATTCAGACTGATCCACATGTGAGCCGCAACGAGCAAGTTCTCATTTGCATGTCTAAGCAATTTACATGTAACGATTCCTTAGACCTAAGGTCCTCGCATGATCTGAGTTATGTATCGGTCGGCTTACGTCTTGTTTGGTGAGATCTGATTTTTCTAAAATGATTAGCCGTATTGTGCTTGATTTTTTTTTGTTAAACTGGGCAAACGCTTTGACTTTCATATTGACATAGGAGAAGAAACATGATACGGCCGAGACCAAAAGAAAATTATCACCGCTAAAATTTTAGCGCCCTCGAGGATTCCAGTTCAACCTACTCCGTGCAACCTATGTGAAAGAAAGACCGTCATTCCTTCAACTTTGGCCATCTGAACTGACGGGTCAAAGCGTCGAGTCAATGCGGCGAGGTGGCGCGGCCTGGGAACCAGGTAGTAGATCTGGCGGAGACGTCCCTCGTCGGTGACGGGAAGTCGCTGCCACCTGGACCATCAAGGGCAGTCAAATCTTCATCTGATGCCGTCATGAACGGCAGGTCAAACATAAAGAGGGTCATTAACGCGTCGATTGCCGAACCTATGAGTGTAGTTTTGAATGTAAGTTGTGTTTGATTTAAAGAGAATCGGTCCTACTGTCCGAGACGTGCAACTTAAGAAAGAAACCAGCAAATTCAGTGGCTATGGCACGTGGGTTTGCCCAGTACAGAAGAATGGAGTGTGTCGGGTGTTGTGTGTGGTCAAGTTACAGAGTGTTTGTTGGATCTGTGCTAACACGCGCGCGGGTATCCCTACCTGAAGGGCTCCCTTCGCGAAGTGCACCCAAACAACGCTAGGAACGCACCACGTGGCGGGCTGCCAAACGAGTGGACCCGTCGAGCTGGCGAAAACAAAATTCGTTACGGCAGTGTCCCATGCACGCACGCGACAGCAGCTGGCCGGTCGGCCGCCCGGATGTACAGGAGGATGCCCCCGCGTCGCAATCAGCAGCTGGATGTACGAAGCTAGCCCCATTGCGTGCTGATCGGAAACCCCGTGGCTGGATGTACAAGAGCAGCGCGCCCGCGCGTGGATACAAAGGCCGGCCGGCCGGATGGACGTACAAATGTACACGAGGACGCATGCGCATATACAGGAGTTGGACGGACGGTAGTTGAATTTGAAAAACTAAGATGTACAGACTATATAATACAAAAAACGGTGTACAAACTATACAAAATATGTTGTATCAACTACAAAAAAATGGTGTACAAACTATACGCACGGTCGCATGACTGCGTACAAAGCCCCCCAGGCGTTGTACAACCGTTGCTCACCAATACTAATCGCTACTGTATGTACACACGATGTTGCTACCGGTATGTACAGACTCGTTGCTACAGAATGTACATACACGTTATTACTGGATGTACACTCACGTTGATACTGGATGTACAAAAATTGGAAATGTACAAACTGGAAATGTACAAAACTGCAAATGTACAACCATGTGCTACCGAATGTACAAAAACTGGAAATGTACAAATTTAGAGATGTACAAACTGGAGATGTACAAAATCTGGAAATGTACAACCACGTGTTACCGGATGTACAACCACGTGCTACCGAATGTACAAAAAAAAAGTTTGTCGAAACCTATCAATATGGGATCTAGTTTTGAAGATCTCGACGCGAGGAGCTCAAAAGTGAAAACGGTTCGTAATTTGGATCAACGGTTCTCAAGATATTTCATTTTTTTAAAACGAATCTCAAAATAAATGCACGTACAACCCTCCGCACGGAGAAGCAGAAATCCCACCAAAACTCTCTCGTGCTGCCACTTGTCACATATTTAAGCACCCACGGGGGGCCATGTGAAGGGAGAAGCTGACACTTGTCATCACGTCACGGATCGCTGGTTCCCTTCGCGAAGGGAACCCTTTTTCTAACGATTTCCTACGCGCGCGCGACGGAGCCGATCCGATCGATCGGTTTCCGACCGGCCGTTGCTGCCAAAAAAGAACGATTCCTTTTTCGGCCTATTCCCTTTATTCTGTGTACGGCCTAGTGGGCCGGCTTCTATTCCCTTTTCTCTGCGCAGTCCAGCAGGTTGGTTTCTTTTCTCTTTTCCCGGCCTGCATGTAGCTGGGCCGTTTCTATTCCCTTTTCTAAATGGTGGTTTGACACGATTTTTTTTCGTAGTTCTTTGTGGTTTTCCATGCAATAGTTTAAATTGTGAGTGGAAAAATCAATTTCCTTTTTGGGCTAGTGATATTTTAGGATAAACTAAAATGGGTGGGAGATCGGAAATCCCACTTCCAACTGAAAACTACACTTCCAACTGGTACAAAAAAAATTTGATAAAATTCTCCATCAATTCCCTTTTTGGGCCGTGGTATTTCTGGGATAAATAAAAAGGGGGGAATTATAAAATTCACTTCCAACTGGATTTTAACAGTTGGAAGTGGATTTTATACTATTTTAGGGATATTAATTATAACCCTGTTTAAAAAGGGTGGGGAATATAAATTAGTTGTGCTAGCCTGCGCGACCGTATGCGATCGGTCGACCGATTTCCAACTAGCTGTTTAAGCTAAATATGGAAAGTTTCGTTCGTGCCACGTGGGCGCTTTTGGCACACTGGCTTTTCTGCGATATTCCGGTTTGTCACGCCGCCAGACAGCTGCTTTTACTCAACAAGATTGTTTTTGCGCCAAAAACTATTTCCCCTTATTGCCCCCGTTGTTTTCACACGAATAAATAATTAATTTTTGGCGCGAAAAAAAGACAATATTTTCTTACTTTCAGTAAAAAATCAATTCCCTTTTTGGTCTTGTGATTTTTAAGGTAAAAGTAAACTTGTGGGAGATAGGAAAATCCCACTTCCAACTTGTACAAAAATTTGAACAAATAAGATCTACCATTTCCTACCAGAACAAAAAATGAAAAAATAATAAAAAAAAAGGAAAAATATTAGATATTTTACTTGCAAAAATATTGGAAAATCCCACATCCAATTAGCGTATTTTTTTTACAACAATTAACTACCACTATCAATAATTACCAATGACAACATACAAATGTTATCAACCACATATGTAGAAAAGTGAACAATCATTTTTTCAGAATGAAAAAAACATAACCATTATTTTAGCACTAGAAGAAAATCATCGCATATATTTCGAAAAAAAGAGACTAAAAAGAGACGGTAGAAAATTATTATACTAGTTTTATCAGGCGGGGCATACTAAAAACTTTAGTACCAAGACAATATCTTACAAGTTATCGATGTGAGCAAAACTGGTATGATGTTACCAATAACATGTCAAGCAACTTATCAGGCGGGGAAAACTAGGCATTTTATCAAGACTTTGGCATAAAAATTATCGATGTGAGCAAAACTAGTAAGATGTTACCAGCCACACATGAAACAAGTTATCAGACGAGGATACTAATTAAACTTTATTACCAGGGCTATAGCCTATAATTTATCAATGTGACCGAAACTGGCAAGATGTTACCAGACGCATATCAAACAAGTTATCAGGCGTAGGATACTAAAAGTTTTATTACCAAGACTACAACATACAAGTAATCAATGTGATCAAAACTAGTATGATGTTACCAATCGCATATAAAACAACTTATCAGGCGGGGAAAACTATGCATTATTACCAAGACTTTGGCATGCAAATTATCGATGTGAGTAAAACTAGTACGATGTTACCAGCCGCATTCAAACAACTGATACTTAAACTTTATTACCAGGGCTATAGCTTACAACTTATCAATGTGACCAAAACTAGCAAGATGTTACTAGACGCATATCAAAAAAGTTATCAAGCGGGGGATATTAAAAGCTTTATTACAAAGACGACATCATACAAATTAAAGTTATCAATGTGAGTAAAACTAGTATGATGTTACCAATCGCATATAAAACAAGTTATCATGCGGGGAAAACTAGGCATTATTACCAAGAATTTGGCATAAAAGTTATCGATGTGAGTAAAACTAGTACGATGTTACCAGCCACATATCCAACATGTTATCAGGTGGGGGATACTTAAACTTTATTACCAGGGCTATAGCCTATAATTTATCAATGTGAAAGAAAACTAGTATGATGTTACCATACGGATATCAAACAAGTTATCACGCTGGGGATACTAAAAACTTTATTACCAACACTGTAGTCTAAATTTTATCGATGTTAGCAAAACTGGTATGATGTTATAAATCGCATATCAAGCAAGTTATCAAGCAGGGCAAAACTAGACATTATTACCAAGACTATGGCATAAAAGTTATTGATGTGAACAAAACTAGTACGATGTTACCAACCGCATGTTAAACAAGTTATCAGGCGGGGGATACTAAATTTTTATTACCAGGGCTATAGCATAAAAGCTATCAATATGACAAAGCTAGTATGATGTTACCATAGGCATATTAAACAAGTTATCAAGTGGGGGATACTAAGCATTGTACCAAGACTATAGCCCCACAAGTTATCAATGAGGAAACAAACTAGTATGATGTTACCAGACACGTATCAAACCAGTTATCAGGCGGAGGATACTAAGACTTTATTACCAGGGCTATAGCCTACAAGTTATCTACGTGAACAAAAATAGTACTCCCTCCGATCCGTTTAAATGACGTAGGAAAACAACTGAGTCAGGTATACCATCTACTATAACTATCGACACACTTTTCGAATCAGAGGGAGTATGATGTTACCATACATATCACACAAGTTATCATGTGGCGTGATACTAAGCATTATTACCAAGACTATAACCCTAGATGTGAGCAAAACTAATATGATGTTACCAATTGCATATTAAGCAAATTTTCAGACGGGAAAAACTAGATGTTATTACCAAGACTTTGACATAAAAGTTATCGATGTGAACAAAACTAGTATGATGTTACCAGTCGCATACCAAACAAGTTATCAGGCGGGGATACTAAACTTTATTACCAGGGCTATAACTTACAAGTTGTCAATGTGACCAGAACTAGTAAGATGTTACGAGACACATATCAAAAAAGTTATCAGGCGGGGATACTAAAAGCTTTACTACCAAAACTACATCCTACAATTTATCGATGTGAGCAAAACTAGTATGATGTTACCAATCGCATACCAAACAAGTTATCAGAAGGGGAAAACTACGCATTATTAGTTTATTACCAAGACTTTAGCACACAAGTTATCGATATGAGCAAAACTAGTATGATGTTACCAATCCCATATTAAGCAATTTTTTAGGCGGGAAAAACTAGATATTATTACCAAGACTTTGACATTAAAGTTATCAATGTGAACAAAACTAGTACGATGTTACCAATCGCATACCAAACAAGTTATGAGGCGGGGATACTAAAACTTTATTTCCAGGGCTATAGCCTACAAGTTATAAATGTGACCAAAACTAGTAAAATGTTATCAGACGCATTTCAAACAAGGTACCAGGCAGGGGATACTAAAAGCTTTATTATCAAGACTACAACCTACAAGTTATTGATGTGAGCGAAACTAGTATGATGTTATCAATCACATATCAAACAAGTTATCGGGCCGAAAGAAACCTAGGCATTATTACCAGGACTTTGCCATAAAAGTTATCGATTTGAACAAAACTAGTGGATGATGTTACCAAACACATAGCAAGCAAGTGCACCCTAGGTAAAGGCCTCTTTCCCGTCAATAATTCACCTAGTGTTTTTTACCTAGAGCAAGCTCTAAGTAAAGCCTTCACCTAAGGTTTTCTCCATTTCCCCTCGTGATAGCTCTAGGTAAAATGGTGGTTTCTAGTAGTGAATTTTAAAACTAGTAAAAATGTTACGAAGTAACTAGCATACAAGTTATCAGGCTAAGCACTAGTAGAATATGTTACCAAACACCTAGCAAGAAAGTTACCAATCAAAATATAATTTCCCATATCCATACCAGTAGAAAGTGGTAGTTATATTTTGTTTTTGTTATACTAGTAAAAAAGTGTTTTTCCCTAATCCCCACCCGTTATTTTTCCCCCTGAAAAACCACTAGCCCAAAAAGGGAATTCCAAAAAAAATTAAAGTGTTTTTTTCCTCTTCCCCGCCTGTTATTTTTGTCCCTGAAAAACCATTGGCTAGCAAAGGGAATTAACAAAATTACCTAAGTAAAATGATTTTCATTCAAAACCAACGTGAATTTTTATACTAGTAGAAAGTGGTAGTTCTTTTTGTCATAAATTTTTATACTAGTAGAAAGTGTTTTTTTCCTACTCCCACCCGTTATTTTTTCCCCTAAAAACCATTGGCCCAAAACGTGAATTAAAAGAAATTGCCTAAGAAAAATGTTTTTCATACAAAATATATGTCTTCATAAAAAGGGAATAGAAAATTTTAACGTGAATTCTTAGGTACTGAGTGCATGTTTTATTGTTCAATTTTTTGTTTCAACGATATACAAAACTAACGAAACCAGACGTGTAGGGAGAAAGGGAAAAGGAAAGAGAGAAACGAGCTCCATGCATGCATGCGCCCTGCATAGCGAAAAAAAAAAGGAAATGATGGGGACAGTTGCATGCGCGTGAGGGAAAACAGCGCGCTGGAGGTAGAAAAAAAAAAGGAACGGAGGGGACCAGCTCGCGCGCAGGCGAACCGATCGAGCACTCCCGCGCTCGAAAGAAAGCCCTTTCGCTATGAACGATTGTACGGAGTAACAAACTCACGTCTTGATTCCTTCAACCCCTTTCTTTTCAAAAGATAAATACGAAATAGTCATTTATGTCTTATTTTTATATCTATATAACTGATTTTTCTAACAGCTTCTAGAACCATGGATGCACTATTCTTTCCACACATATTTTGTACTACATGAAACTTCGGTGCACGGTTTGGCTACAAGAAGTCAAAGGACATGTCGTAATTGTTAGAACTAAAAACCCATCTAGTAAGGACTAGATCAAGTGACAGCTAAACAGAACACGCAATTGAATCTATCAGAGAGGGGTTAGATAAATTACGTAGTCAGCATTTGTAGCCATCGTCGTCTGCTCGGTGCAGGCGAGGTTCAGTGTTGATGTAGTCGAAGTAGTCGTAGCAGAGGTCGATGTAGATCGCTGGATCACGCGGTGACTCTCCGGTCTCTACCGGCACTACCCAGGCACAACACGGCGAGGTTCCAGCCTTTCCGTTGCTGATGCGCAGACTGCGATCAGTGCAGGACTTAGGGGGTGTTGGGGAGCAGCGAAACTTAGCGATAACTAGTCGTCGTAAGCCGCCGGGCTCCCCCCTCTTTTATATGCGCATGCAATAGGAGGCCACGAACCATTAGTTGGTTAGCGACGCTTCCGATCAGAGCGTTCTGTTTACGTACGTGAAGGTCCCGAACATTGGTTCGTGGGCCTTGACTTATCTCTATTTATTTCTTTTCGTTTTTTGACTTATCTCTTTATTTATCTGTTTGACTCGGTTTTTCTTTTAACCGTACACATCAACCAACAGTAGTGGGTATCTGCTGGCCACTGGCTAGCTAGCAAGTGTGGTTTGCATACGTCACCCCTTACGGCCGGAGAGTCGGAGACGACACGTATCAGGCAGCAAAGGAACCCTCTTCCACGCACGCATTGTAACCACTGGAAAACTCGAGATCTAGCAGCAAGGACCACCTCCGTAATTGGGACGTTATCGCCAGAGATTTTGTAAGCAAAGTCGTACAAGCCTTCTATATGTATTCTGCTATTAAGCTAGCTATACACGGCCATACCCATGCATTGAACGCCACGAAGCTGCTCTGCTTCACCACCAAGTCCACATACCGTAGGAGCTAAGGATCGAGCACTCCTGGCAATGGCGCCAGCAGCAGCAGAGCAAGAGTTGACGCCCCCGATTCTCAGCGTCCTCGAGACCACTCTCGTAACACCCTCGCCGACAACCGGCGCCGCCCCGCCGGAGTCTTCCCTCCCGCTCACCTTCTTCGACGTCTTGTGGGTCAGCTCCCCGCCCGTCGAGCGCATCTTCTTCTACCGCCTCCCCGCCGACGCCGACACCGCCACCATCCTCTCCAACCTTAAGACGTCGCTCTCCCAAGCTCTCCACGCCTTCTACCCGCTAGCCGGCCGCCTCCGCCTCACCCCCGGGACGGCTGACCGCTACGAGCTCCACTACCAGCCGGGCGACGGAGTCACCTTCACCGTCGCCGAGTACAGTGACGGTGTCGACTTCGACGAGCTGGCCACCGACGAGCCGAAGGAGGTCGCCAAGATTGCCCCGCTGGCACCGCCTCTCCCGGAGGGCGGCGCGGTGCTCGCGCTGCAGGCCACCGTGCTGCACGGCGGCCTCGCCATCGGCATGGCCGTGAACCACGCCGCCTGCGACGGCTCGTGCTCGACGCGCTTCCTGCACACCTGGGCGGCGGCCTGCACCGGCGCCGAAGGGCCTGCACCCCCCGTCATCGACAGAACTCTGATACAGGACCCAAAGGGTCGTCTCTACGACTTCTTCGTCAAAGCCATGGGGACCGGCGACCAGATGCCGCACGTCAAGATGTCCGACGACCAACTCTTCGCCACGTTCATACTGTCCAGGGAAGACATACAACGCGTCAAGGACGCGATCGCCGGCGAGGCGGGGCGGCGTGGCGCGGTGCCGCCACGATGCTCCTCGCTGGTGGCCACCTTCGGCTTGTTCTGGTCATGCTACCAGCGAGCCAAGGATGCAGGAGGCAACAGCGGCGGCCGGACATACCTGTGCTTCCCCATCGATCACCGCTCGCGGATGAAGCCTCCCCTCCCGGACGAGTACCTCGGCAACTGCGTCGGCGGCGCCATACACGCGGCGCCCGAGGACCAGCTCGCGGCAGCCGGCGCCGGTGGCCTCTTCGTCGCGTGCACGGCGGTAGCTGCGGCGATCGAGGAAGCGGTGAACGGTGTCGGGTCGCCTGAGTTGTGGGGTGATCAGTTCAAGGAGGCTGCCATGGCCGGGACCGGGATGTTGACCGTGGCCGGGTCGCCCAGGTTCCGTGTGTACGAGGTGGACCTGGGGTTCGGGCGGCCGGCCAAGGTGGACATCGTGTCCGTGGCGAGAACCGGCGCGATGGCGGTGGCAGAGGGCCGGAGCGGCGGCGGTGGCATGGAGGTGGGCATCTCCCTGCCGGCCGGTGGCATGCAGAGGTTCCAAAAGTGCTTCCAGGATGCCATTGCGTCGCTTCACCATTAAACAAGGGATATACTGATCCCTTTTTTTGGCCAAATTAATCAAGTGGCATATATGTTGTGGCTTCACCATACTTCGATGTGGTATATGCCCATATCATACGTATTTCGTCGTGCAAATGCGATTTTATAATGTGAAATTGAGGAGCTAGATAACACAAATTGCTTGGTTTGGTCGTGTTTATATCAAGATTTAATTTTCTTCTGGTGATACTAGATCCAAGTTTCTCCGGTGGTATGTATAACTGTCAAAGTTTCTAAACGATTATCGGCCTCTCCACCACAGGGTGACGGAGTTCGAATTCGAATGGCCCCAAAATGACCAAGTTCAAGGAATAGCCACGCCACAGCAAATTCCGGTCAACGACTTCTTTTCTTTAGGTTTCAAAAGAATTTTCTTTTGTAATATTCGTGGACAAGAACGACCAGTAGACGCCGTACTGCACAGATCTCTTCTGAAAGCTACAGCTGCCTGTAAAACACAGCCATTTTTTGCTTGGTCGATAACTTGCCGCGCTTTTCTTCCGTGCAAAAGACTACTAGTACTAGCGAGTACTAGCCTTCTTTCGGGCATGCTTTGTCAGGATCATCTAGACGTCAATTCAGTCAACACGTATTCAAACATGGCGTCTGTCACACATTTGCTGCCAGCTATTTATGTGGCTCTAGTTGAGACCAACTGCAAGAATAAAATGTACATGGTATTGAAAATGTCATGGACCTCACATCACTAGCGGATACGATATAGGGAATGTCGGGGGGCAACCCTGGATAGGGTCAAGATGACGAGATATGTGTGGACCCGAAGTTGATCGGGTCAATGATAACCGACATACCATACAGGCATACCCGGAGTCGACCGGGTCAGAGCTGACCGACATACACGAATGTCGGATCATGCAAAATATAAGTCGGAACCTTCTTTGTTCCTCTTATGTGCAGGGAAGGAGAAACCGAGTTATGGAGTATCTGGTGTGCCTATGCCGGATCGGGAGAAATGGAGCTCCATCCCGATGAGTGTCGGGGATATGAACCCCGGATACCCCAAAGAGGCTCACTTCTTCAAACTCCATGGGCCAGCTGAACTGTGCCGGCTACACAACGCCGCCTGGGATCTGCCGGACACAGACGACCGGCTTGGCTGGAGCCGGACGTACCAACCGACAGCTCCGTACGGGTGGGCCAGACCCGTATAACCGCTCCTGGTGAACAGTACTTCCTGTCGGGCATCTCCTGTGCAGAATCATGGCAACGAGCTCTAGCCGGCCAAAAAGTAGATGATGTCATAGGGACAAACCTATAAAATCCTTGTAACCTAAAATCCTAGCCCGCTGCCTATATAAGGCGGGCTAAGGCCTCCTGCGTGAGGAGAGCAACCAGAACAGACAAGTAGCAGATTGCATCATCTTCAACCTCCAGCCGGCTAGGACTTCCAGCCGGCTGCCACCTGAATACAGCTCTAGGAGCACCTTGTGGCCCGATATTGTGATCAAGCAGTAAGAACAAGAAGAACAGGACTTAGGGGTGTTACCTCCACAAGAGGGCCCTGAACCTGGGTAACTAGCGTGTGTTCGCGTGCTTGTTGCCCAATCCCGCGCGAGCGTCCATCGTCGCCTTGCCCCATACTTCTTTCCATATCTGATGGATATGCCGTGCAACCCACCACGACATTTGGCGCCCACCGTGGGGCTCGCGACGAGCGGAGTCACGTTCTGCGCGGGATCCCGGACCGTAGATGATCGGTGAGTCGTCTCCGGCCTCGTGCTCTCCATCAGCTCCATCGGGTGCGTCATCGACAACACCAAGAGCTTCGCCGACGTGGGCTTCACCAGCGGAGGCACAGTCGTCACCCTTGGCGATTTCCACGTCTACGTCGCCGTCGCCGCCAAGGAGTACCCGGAGGAGGTCTACTCGTGCTTGGCTCCTTCAGTCTTCGACGCCAGCATTTGCGATGACGACTTCGCCTTCGGCTACCTCAGCTCCGGCGACGCGGACTGCGACGGCGCCAAGCTCAACGTCTACGCCGAGGTGCACATGGTCGAGCACATGGCGGCAGGAGGCGGCGTCGCCACTACTGTTCATGAAGCTGGCGAACCCTCTCGCTTCCAACGCAACCTTGAAGCTGACTTCGAGCTGCTAAGCACTCCCATCGCGCCGGGTGCGGATCCAGCCAAGGCGGCGGCTAAACTCGAGAGGATGCGTCAACAGATATACGACAAGGCTCTTCACCTCGCATCGACGCAGCGCCGACTCAACGCCACGATGCGCGAGTACAACACCGTCCACGGCTTCGAGCCGGCAAGGGGCAACACGGAGAAGCTGAACGATGTCAGGCGCAAGGGAGGTGATCTCGGCGGTGCCCTGAACCGTGCTGGCCAGCCGCACGAGCATTCGGACATCGTCTTGCCCGAGTACAGCAACCCGGTGCAAAACATGAAGGCTGCGGAGGCGGCCGCAGCAGAACTACCTCATCTCCAAGGCAAGGATCTACGCCAACAAGCGCGCCGAGTCTAGGAACTCATCGCCGCGGCTAACCGGCAACAACGCGAAACTGAGGTCGCGGCAAACAGGGAGTATCACGATCCGCCTCCAGGCTACGATGCAGCCGGCAAGTGTCGGCACAGTGGAAACCAGGGTAACATGGGCCGGCCTGCCAGGGCCCACAGGATTCTTCAGAAGATTTCGCTAAGGACCAGGCTCTCCAAGCCTGGCGAGCCTCGCGAGGGTTTTTCCCTCGCGAGGAACCTTTTCTCCTCGGCGGGGGTTTTCTCCCTTGGTGAGGGACCTCTCCTCGAGAGGGCGTCTCGGACACCACCAGCAATTCTGCTAAGGACCAAGCCGAAAGGCTCGGCGAGGCCTTTTGCCTCGCGAGGCTTCCTTCCTCTCGAAGCCAGCTCTGCCTCCGCGGCAGAGCGCACATGGGCTCTGCATCCTCCGCAGAGTGACGACCGCACCTGCGCGCGGTGACAGCAGCGCTCCAGTTGCCATTCTGATGTATAAAGGAGTCAACAAAGCTACACCAAGCAAAGGAGCCCCAAGGATTGCCACTTTGGTGATAAGGGAACCGTCTGCAGCTACCCTCCAAGGACGACGTCACCGTGGGTCACCTCCCACCTCAGCAGCGCCAGCCCACAGTCCTGTTTGGACGGTGGCTTTTCCAGCTTTGGTGACGCCGCCCCCTGCCGTGGACCGCGTCCATAGACCTCACCTTTATGGTGGACTCTACCTTTATTGTGCACCGCACCTCCTCCTTCGTCGTCATGTGGTAGCCCTTCCCGCCAAGATGTTTTGGGGGAAGAGGCCCGAGACGCCTATAAAAGGAGGAGGAGCCCGTTCGGGCAAAGGGTTCCAAGATTGACAAGCCCAAACCCTAGATCTGAGGTTAGCAGTAGCCATTGTTAGCCACCCAGAGCTTGCCAAGCACGCCCTGTACTGAAACCTCTCCAAGCAAGTGCAATACAACTCGAGGCAGGACGTAGGGGTTTTACCTCACCTAGAGGGCCCTGAACCTGGGTAAGACCGTGTGTTCCTCTCTGCAGTGCTTCCCCGCAGCGATCCAGGCGAGCACCGTCGCCGAGGCACGTTGAGGGTTGTTTGATTCCGTGTTCAGCCCCTTACTCGATCCTTCATGAGACACACCCAGTTCCTGGGACAGTTCTCCGACATTTGGCGCGCCAGGTAGGGGGTTGAGGCACATCTTCAACCTCGACACCGCCATGGCCGGCTCTCGCGCCGAACGCCTCGCTCGCCGGACGGCTAGCGCCGCCACCGCTCCCGCTGGCAACCCGCGTGGCCGCCCGCGCGGAAGTGCTGCTCCGGAGCGCCACGTCGACCCTGAGCCCCGCATCGAGCACCCGGAGGACGACGACATCGACCACGCTGAGGACGACCTCGGCAAAGAGGAGGCCTCCTCCCTGCACCCGTCGCGGGACCGTGCTGCTTCCTCGCTGGGCCGCCCTGCGCCCAGCCCGTCGACTGCGCTTCTCATGGCGCGGGAGCTTCTGCAGTACCGCCCCACGCCGGAGGCCCAGGAGGCCTGGCTCAACCGCCTCTCCGAGCTCGTCGTTGCCGCCCGCGTCGCCGCTCCCACACCGTCTCGCTCGCTGGTCCTCTCTTCGCGCGCAGGGGACGTGGCGCACGGCGCACCACATGCTCCTCCTCGTCACCCCGCGCCCGCTCCCGCTCCAGCTCCACCGGCTCCACCGCAACCTGCTCCAGCTGGGGCTCCTCCTCGCGACAACCGTGCCGCGTCGCACGCGTCGTCGCCGCACGACTGCCAAATCGTGCAGCGAGCCCCGGAGGACGCACGCGTGAGCATCGAGCGCAACCAGGATCGCCACAACCGCGCCGTCCATGACGTCGCCGCCGCAAGGCGCCACCTCCGCGCCACCCTCGCCAACGGCACGGTCACCTACGGCACGACGGTCGCGTTCACGCGCAGCCTCCGTCGCGTCGTCTGGCCGGTCAAGTTCCCGCCAGATCTTCCTCCGCGCTACGACGGCAAGAACAACCCCTTGGAGTTCCTGCAGCTCTACACTCTGGCCATCCAGGCCGCCGGGGGCGACGACAAGTCATGGCGAACTGGTTCCCCATGGCCCTCAAGGACTCTGCGTCCTCATGGCTCACCAACCCCCCCGCCGAGTCCATCAACACCTAGGAGGACCTCTGCCGGTGCTTCGTCGCCAACTTCAAGGGCACGTACGAGCGCGGCCTCACGTACAACGATCTCCGCGCCGTGCGCCAAAAGCCTGGCGAGACCCTCCGCAAGTACATCCAGCGCTTCAGCCAGGTGCGCAACAAAATCCCCAACGCCACCGACGCGCAGGTCATTTCGGCTTTCCAGGCTGGGGTCACGGATGTGCGGATGCTCGAGAAGCTTGGCATCCACGACAACATCACCACCGTCGTCAAGCTTTTCGACTTGGCGGACAAGTGCGCCAAGGCTAAGGAGGGCCACTTGTTCATCAAGAACGAGCCAGGGGACCCCGCCGAGGAGTCCAAGAAGAAGAAGAAATCCACCGAGAAGCGCAAGACCAATGCGGTCCTCGCGGTGAAGCCAGACGCCAAGCGGCAAAGGCATTCGAGGACCTGAAGAAGTATCTGGCGAGCCCACCCATCATGGTTTCCCCACGCCCTCGCCAAGCCCAACGCCACCCGACAAGGAAGCACCCTCGTCAAGCCTCCAGCCTCATGCCGAGCCTCTACAAGTGGGGCCTCAAGAAACCCTCGCTGAGGACCCCACCGAGCCTCGAGAAGAGCCAGCCGCTGCCACGCCAACAACCACCCTCGTCGAGCCATTTGCGGTCTGGGGGCTGGACTTTCTGGGACCTTTCCCGCGAGCGCTCGGGGGCTCCCCTCGGTGCTCAAGGGCCCCAAGCCGAGAAGCTTCAAGCGCCTCAAGGCCAGCGGCAAGCACTGGATCGATGAGCTCCCCTCGGGGGCTAAGCCCCTCGGGAGCCATCGCGCCACCCCTCGCCGGGGCCTCGGCTTTCGCAAGGCTAACCACCTCGTGAGGCTCGGGGGCTCGCGCTACCAACGTCTAGGCTCCGGCCTTTCTCCCGAGGCTCCTGCCTTCGCGAGACCGATCCCCTCGCGAGGCCCCGGTCCTCGCTGGAGACACCTCGTGCAGTCACGGTAAAAACGTCTAGGCTCCGGCCTTTCTCCCGAGGTTCCGGCCTTTGCGAGGCCGATCCCCTCGCGAGGCCCCGGTCCTCGCCGGAGACCACCTGTGCAGCCACGGTAAAAACGCCGTGGCCAAGGTCACATCCTTCACGAGGAAAAATTCCAAGCTCCCCTCTCTACTATACGCTACCACGGGCCGTTCGAGAAGACTCCCAAGCCACCGCGCCTCGGCAAGGTGACTTCTTCAAGCACCATGCCTTGGCGAGGTGGATCCCCATGCCCAGCCATGGTGGACCGCAGGCTCTACAAGCCACCCCCGCATAGGGGCCCCCTCTGAGCTCTCTCTACATGCGTCGCCCCGGGCACGCCCCCTCGAGAGTCTCAGCCACAGCATGTGGAACCCCATGCCTGACATGGCGGATTTTTTGTGTTTCTGGCCATGCCAATGTAATGAACCTCTGTTTCAGGTCACTTTGAACCTTTGCGCTTCACGCGAGCATATGTTGTTGCTTTGGTAAGCTTTTATGTTATTGCTGTTTCATCCTTACTCGTATGATCCCTCCTGTGTATCTCACGAGCGGGGGCTAGCATGGTGCCATGCCACGGGAGCATCCCGGCAGCGCCTCAAACCCAAGGGATCCGAGCTCTTAACTCACGGGTCAGCTTTCATGCATGTCAACTCCCAAGAAGCTCTGAACTCATGAGCCGGCTCCCGTGCACGTCAACTCACCAAGGACCTTGGTTCATGTTCTCCTCGCGAGACACACATGAAGTAACCTACGAGCGCGCATAAGTTATCTAGCTATGTATTGCTTGTGGGTACGCCTATCTGTCAAAACGCAGGAAACAGGTCCAAAATACCTCGTCAGGGAACCGACACCCTCTCCAAGGCGAAAACACCTCGTCAGGGAACCAACACCCTCTCCAAGGCGAAAACACCTCGTCAGGGAACCAACACCCTCTCCAAGGAAAAACGCCTCGCGAAGCTAAGTCCAAACACTTGGTTAATTTTCCCCTCGCTGGTTTTCATCCCTCGAGCCCCCCTTTTTCTCTCCCACGCTTCATGGGCTGCTTGCGCGTTGAAGGGGAGCCCCAAGCATCGCGACTTGGGGGCTCTTACCTCTTGAGGCCTCACGCACCCCCCGGCCTTGTGGAGCCCTGACTCTCGCATACCGAAGCGGCGGTGGTGTAGCGCTAAGAGAGGGTCCTAAGACGTAGAGCGAAAAAGACATGAGGGAAGAAGACAAAAAGCCTCTCGAGGGATATTCACCAAGCACATCCAAACACAGCTTAAAGCAAGTCTTTACAAAAGCTATTACAAATAAATGCTAAGATAATCCGTGCCTCTGCACGTCCAGACACAGGAGAACTCAGGCCGTCGCGCCTCCTGAGGTGCCCGCTCCGTCCACGGCAGCCTCCGTCTCCTCCTCCAGGGCATCCTCCTCGTCATCGCCATCGACCACGACTTGGTCGAATTTCTTGGCGTACGCATCGGCGGCTTCCCGCGCCTTCTTGCTGATGTCGACCGGCGCCGTCACGGCCTCGAGGTCAAGCGAGGGCTGGAGCCTCACGAGGTTGCTGAAGATGCGGCTGGTGGCGATGACGAGGAGATCGCGGCTCTCCTCCACGACGCGCTCGTCGAAGCTCTTCGCGGTCTCTTCAAGCTTTCCGAGGAATTGCTCGAAGAAGAACGAGTACGCGGCCTCGTCGTCGATCCCGGCGGAGAAGGAGGGGACGTCGATCCTCAGATCATCCCCGACGGCGCGCGCACGGGTCACCAAGTCTTGGAGAATGCGCTGGCGCTGGCGTGACATGGACTGGCCAATCTGGCGCTGGTCCCGTGCCTGCTCCACGAGGTTCACGACCGGCCCCACCTGCTGTCGGAGCTCGTCCAGGTCTCTCTCCAGGGCGGCAGCGTTCCCCTCCGCTCGAGCCTGGGCCTCCCTGGCGTTCTCGAGGCAGGAGGCCATCCGCTTCTCCTCCTGCTCGAGCTCCTTGATGCGGTCTTGGAGCTCTTTGCGTTTCGCTTTGAAGCGGTCCTCCTGTTTCGTGACCTTCTCCTCATAATCCTTGGAGAGAGTTTCGCGGACGAGCTTGACCTTGGTGTCGGCCTCCTCCTGGATTCTTTTCTGCTTCACCTCGAAGTCGGCGTTGGCCTTCTCGTGGCGCTCCGCGTAGGTGGCCTCATTCTTGGCCACCAGGCCCTCGTGCTCCTGCAGCTGCCCCTCGCGGGTGGCCTGGTCCTTCTCGAGCAGCTGGACCTGCTCCTCGCGCTGGCTCAGCTCCTTCTCGTGGAGGGAGAGCTCTCCCTCGCGTCGCGTCAGCTCTGCCTCGCGCGGCGCCAGCTGCCCCTCGCGAGCATCCAGCAGCTCGCGGAGCTCCTTCAAGCTGGCCCTTGCGACCTCGGAGTCAGCGGCGAATTTCTGCTCCGCGGCCGCTAGTTCCTGGTGCTTGGCGGCGGTCTCCACCTCGAGCGCTTCCCGGGCAGCGTCCAGCTGGTCCATCACCTCCTCCGCCTCCCGCTTGACGCTGTCGCGGGTCTCCTTGGCGAAGCGAAGGGCCTCTTGGCGCTCCGCCTGGGCCGCCGCGTCCTGCCGGCGACACAACTCCACCCTCTCGTGGAGGAGGGCCCAGGCCTCGCCAAGCCTTGTCCGCTCCTCCGCTATGGCGAGTTCTTCTTCGGCGAGCTGTGCCCCCAGCTCGTCGAGCGTCCGCCGCGCCTGGTTGAGGACGACTTGGCGACGGACTGCATGGCGCCGCGGCACCCGCATTGCCAAGGTCCCCGCGTCGTCGCGGGGTGCAGAGGCCTCGACCCTTGTCGAGGCACCCGAGGCCTCCTGCCTTGGGCTCACGGCCGCCTCTGGTGCGGCTCGGGGGCTCGTGGGGGCGCCTCCCTCGTCGCCCGCTTCAGGTGCCCTCTGGGGGCTGGGCGTCCTCTCGCCCCCAGCTCCGGCGCCTGTGGGTTCCGGAGGTGCCTCTGCCTCCTGCTCCTCAGGGGCGCTTCCTGCCCCTCCCGTGGCGGCCGCGTCCGCCACGGCCTCGGGCGCATCGGCCCCTCTTGAGGGAGCCTCCTCCTCCTCTAGAGGCGGCTCCATGACGATTCCTCGTCCACTCTCTCCTCCTCCGTCTCCTGCTGGACGGGAGGAGCGGCCGCCCTAGTTGGCGACGGCGGCGCCACCTCTTCGGCCACCCCCTCCGCGCGGTGCTCTTCCACGGGGGGAGTCGCCGCCCGAACCGGCGACGGCGCCGCCCCTTCAACCGCCCCCTCCGCGCGGTGCTCCACCACGGGAGGAGTCGCCGCCCGAACCGGCGACGACGCTGCCTCTTCAACCACCTCCTCCGCGCGGTGCTCACCCGCGGGAGGAACAGCCACCTGCCGTGGCTCGTCAGCCGCAGGCGTCTCCGCGACGACGCTGGCGGTCTCTCCAAGCTTGTGGAGCCGCCGCCTCTTTGGCTCCGCAGGTTGCCTGAAAGAAAGACAAGCAGAAGATCCTTCAAGGGGGTTTTCCGGAAGCAAAATGATAAAAGAAAAAGAAGAGTCGAGGCTTACTCGTCGACCATCATCCACACCCTCTTCTTCGCCTTGGGCGGTTGGGTGTTGCTTGCTCCGGCCTCCTCTTGAGGCGCCCTTGCCTCCTCGCGAGGAGCGCTCCTCGCGGTCGCGGCTCTCCTGTCGTGGATGGCCTTGGAGCGGGGCTCGCAGCGTCCTCCCCCGCCACCGCTCGTCTCCTCCTCCTCTCCGATGCGTCGGGAGCGGGCGACGCGGAAGGCACCCTCCTCATCGCTGGAGGAGATCACCTGGAGGTCCACCTCGGCGGGAGCGCTCCTTGAGGAGCCGGCGGAGCCTCTCGAGGGGTCGGCACCTCTCGAGGCCTCGCCCTCGCCGACGGGGTCGGCACTTCTCGAGGCCTCGTCCTCGCCGAAGGGATCCACGCCTCTCGAGGCCTCTTCCTCGACAGACTCTTCGACCTCTTCCGGCTCCGGAGACTCGTCCATGTACTCTGGCTCCGCCGCCCACGGGTTGGGACGAGGCCCGCGGTGCCCTGCGGGCACAATTCCCCACTCGTCGAACACGGGCATGCACCGGCGTTGCTCCTCGATGCTCTCCTCGGCAAAGCTGATGAGTGGTCAGGCCTCGTCGTTGGTAGGAGGTCGGATCTCCGTCGTCGCGAAGAGGACCCCCATGATCTGGCGGAGCACTTAAGGCAAGAACTTGTCCGAGCACAGGCGCATCGTGTCCTCCTTGCCTGAGTACCGCCACACCGGCTCGGAGTGCCACTGGAGAGGAGCAACCCGGCGCCTCGTGAAGTCTCTTGCCACCATCTGGCCAGTGACCCCTGCCTCGCGGAGGCGCCGGATGCACTCGTACACCGTGTCGAGCCTCGGGCCCCTGAAGTCTGCGCTCGCCCAGCGCGCCCACTTCCTCGGGGGCGCCTCGGGCACCTCTAGGAGAGGGTTTGTCTTCTTGGCGTCGACGAAGAGCCACTTCTTGCAGAAGTCCTCCACCTTCTTCGTCACCTTGGTGATGGCGTTCTCACCGCACCAAGCAATGGGAATGTAGTTCTCACTCCTGGCGGCGGCGATGCGGAAGGAGACGCAGCCGAGCCGCTCATTGGAGGCGGTGCTCCGAAGGGAGTAGAAGCTACGGAAGAGCGCCACCGAGGGACGGATGCCGATGTAGGCCTCGTAGAGGTGGGCGAAGATGGCGAGAATAAGGATGGAGTTGGGATGAAGATGAAGAAGTTGGATCTGGTACACCTCCAGAATCGCCAAGAGAAAATCGGAAAAGGGAGGAACAAGACCGGCGTAGAGAGTATGGAGGAAGATGGGGTAGTACCCCTCAGTGAGCCTGCTGCCGGCTGGCCTCATCTCGGTGGCGCCGTGCTCGTTGGTGCTCGCCGCCGCCAGGTGGCGCACCTTTGCTATCGCCGCGGACGTGGGTCTGCGGCAGCGCCTCCTCGAGAGCAGCACCGCGCGCCACCGCCGCGGACGTGTCGGCCCGCATCGCGGCCTTGCCCTTCGGGTCGGTGGTTGCTTTCTTGGGCGCCATTGGTCACCGGGGAAGGAGATTTCGAAGACGGAGCGCTCTGGAGAAGATTGGAGGAGTTGGAAGAAGTGCGCAGGGAGCAATGAATGGAGTGACAGGCGCGGTATGCGCGCCCAGGCTTTATTGACCGGCTCCCGAATCGTGGCGGGCCCCGCCACGTCGCCCGTTGAAGCCGAGGAGATCGTGGCCTCAGGCGCAACCGCTGCGCTCCACGTGTCACGGCCCCGGCAGGCACCGTTGGGCCCTCGACGCTTCGCCTCCATCCATGGGCTTCGGCGTGCCCATCGCGGGCCCGGGGGCTACTGTCGGCACAGTGGAAACCAGGGTACCACGGGCCGGCCTGCCAGGGCCCACAGGATTCTTCAGGAGATTTCTCTAAGGACCAGGCTCTCCAAGCCTGGCGAGCCTCGCGAGGGATTTTCCCTCGCGAGAAACCTTTTCTCCTCGGCGGGGGGTTTTCTCCCTTGGCGAGGGACCTCTCCTCGAGAGGGCGTCTCGGACGCCACCAGCAATTCTGCTAAGGACCAAGCCGAAAGGCTCGGCGAGGCCTTTGCCTCGTGAGGCTTCCTTCCTCTCGAAGCCAGCTCTGCCTCCGTGGCAGAGCGCACATGGGCTCTGCATCCTCCGCAGAGTGACGACCGCACCTGCGCGCGGTGACAGCAGCGCTCCAGTTGCCATTCTGATGTATAAAGGAGTCAACAAAGCTGCACCAAGCAAAGGAGCCCCAAGGATTGCCACTTTGGTGATAAGGGAACCGTCTGCAGCTACCCTCCAAGGACGACATCACCGTGGGTCACCTCCCACCTCAGCAGCGCCAGCCCACAGTCCTGTTGTACGGTGGCTTTTCCAGCTTTGGTGATGCCGCCCCCTGCCGTGGACCACGTCCATAGACCTCACCTTTATGGTGGACTCTACCTTTATTGTTACACCGCACCTCCTCCTTCGTCGTCATGTGGTAGCCCTTCCCGCCAAGATGTTTTGGGGGAAGAGGCCCGAGACGCCTATAAAAGGAGGAGGAGCCCGTTCGGGCAAAGGGTTCCAAGATTGACAAGCCCAAACCCTAGATCTGAGGTTAACAGTAGCCATTGTTAGCCACCTAGAGCTCGCCAAGCACGCCCTGTACTGAAACCTCTCCAAGCAAGTGCAATACAACTCGAGGCAGGACGTAGGGGTTTTACCTCACCTAGAGGGCCCAGAACCTGGGTAAGACCGTGTGTTCCTCTCTGCAGTGCTTCCCCGCAGCGATCCAGGCAAGCACCATCGCCGAGGCACGTTGAGGGTTGTTTGATTCCGTGTTCAGCCCCTTACTCGATCCTTCGTGAGACACACCAGTTCCTGGGACAGTTCTCCGACAGCAAGTCCAAGCAAGGTGTCGAGGCGTCATCCACGAGCCGCGGCAAGGCGAAGGACAAGCAACCACGAGCTCATCGCGAGGGGAGCGTGAGTTCGCATCCTCGTGACCACGGCCGTGATCCGGCTGGGTGACGTGAAGACGGCAACCGGAACGGGCCGCAAACCGCCGCAGCGTCAAGGAGCGAATAGGACACAAGGTCACTATCGAGGAGCACCTGGGACCGCTGGGGCCCGAAACGAGCCACGACACACGCCTCCGCATCGACGCGTTCAAGGCGTCAAGCGTCATCGAAGAAGAAGACATCGCCGCGCATCGCTGCTTCGGACCTCGCATCCGGACCGAGCAGTTCCCGCGGGGATTCACCGTCCCAAGGGACACACCCAAGTACAACGGCACCTCGAAGCCGGAAGACTGGCTCGCCGACTACTTCACAACGGTGAACATCGCAGGCGGCAACAAGCGGGTGGCCGTATGCTACGTGCCACTCATGCTCCAGGGGTCCACTCGGACCTGGCTGAACAGCCTTCCGGCTGAAAGCGTCAACAGCTGGCTGGATTTCGAGGAGGTGTTCAATCGCAACTTCACTGGCACCTACTTGCGTCCTGGCAACGTGTAGCTGCTCGCCATGTGCCTGCAGAAAGAGGGTGAGTCGGATCGTGCCTACCTCACCCGATGGACTAGCCTACGCAAATCCTGCGAGGGGATCCTCGAGCTCCAAGCCGTCCAGTATTTCGTTCAAGGTTGCTGAGATGGGACGCTACTTCGGCATCGGCTCTTGAGGAAAAGCCCGAAGACCATGGCAGAGCTCATGGAAATCTCCGACAAGTATGCCACCGCCGACGCGGGCATGACTAACCCAATCCGACTCGACGAAGCCGGAAGGATCGTCACGGCGGAGCCGGCTGCACGCTGTAGCCGGACGGAGAACCAGGAGGGAGGAAGATCAACTCGGCGAGACTCCGATGCACCCAGCAAGCGCAAGCTAACGGACGACCGCGTCGAGTCCAAGGTCATCGCCACCACTGAGGGAAGGCCGGAAGAAGGCTTCGACAGTCGCCGCATGCGGACGAGCGGCGACATGCGTCGGACAAGGGCAAGGAACAGCTACGAGTACTTACTCGATCAGCCCTACCGGAACCACGGCGACCGGCCAACGAACCACACCGTCAGGCAATGCAACCTTGGCCGCCCAAAGCCGCCACCGTACGGGCGGCGAAATCCGCCTCCGGATGAAGCCGGACGAGATGATCGGAGACGCGACGATAGGCGGTGCGAAGACAGGAATCGCGATGATCGCCAACGCGAAGAGCAGAGGAGGGAACACCTTCCATCTCCGCCTCCAAGGGGTCCAGACGGATACCAGAATCCGGATGCCGCCTACATCGTGTTCGTCAGTGAGCGTGACGACAAGCGAAGCCGGCGCGAGCGGTTCAGGGAGGTGAACGCGGTGGTTCCACCTGTCCCCCAATACCTCAATTGGTCGCAAGAGCCCATCACGTGGGATCGCAGTGACCACCCGGAGCTGATGCCCAACCCAGGCGGCTATGCTCTAGTCCTGGAGCCAATGATCATCTCCCCTAAGCGCGCCTGCACCTTCTCACGCGTCCTCATCGACGGAGGCAGCAGCATCAACATCCTCTACCGCGACATGTTGGGGAAGCTGGGCGTCTCCGAGTCCAGCTTGACGCCCAGCCGGACGGGTCTTCCACGACATTGTGCCGAGGCGAGCCGGCTCATCTATGGGGCTCATCCGGCTCGACGTCCTATTTGGCACCAAGGGCAACCCCCGCCGCGAGACCATCTCCTTCGAGGTGGTCGGCCACGCCAGCGCCTACCACGCCATACTCGGGCGGCCGGCGCTCGCCCAGTTCATGGCGGTACCGCACTACGCCTACCTCAAGATGAAGCTTCCAGGCCCGCGCGGAATCATCACCATCTCCAGAGACTACAAGCGCTCCATCGCCTGCGCTTCGGACAGCGCGAAGGTAGCCGAGACCATGGTTTGCAATGAGGAGATGCGACAATTCAAGCGCAAGGCCAGCGAAGAGAAGCTGGAGATACCGGAGTCGGCCAAGCCGAACGGCGAGTCGAATTTCCAGGCGGCGCGGGATGCCAAGAAGATCTACTTCGACGACAACGACAAGTCCAAGTTCGTCACCATGGGGGCGAGCCTGGACCCCAAATAGGAAAGCGCGCTCATCGAGTTCCTCCGTGAGAACCGGGACATCTTCGTGTGGTCCCCCAAGGACATGCCTGGTGTGCCGAGGGAACTCGCCGAGCTCTCTCTACACGTCCGGCCAGATGCCAAGCCGGTAAAAAAGTCTCTGCGTCGCTTCGCGGAGGGAAGAAGACAGTTGATAGGAGAAGAGATAGCCCGACTGCTCGCGGCCGGATTCATTAAGGAAGTGCAACACACGGAATGGCTAGCCAATCCAGTGATGGTGGAGAAGAAGAACAAGCGGTGGCGGATGTGTATCGATTACACCCACCTCAACAAAGCTTGCCCCAAGGACCCCTTCGCATTGCCGCGCATCGACCAGGTGATCGACTCCACAGCCGGCTGCGACCTCCTCTCCCTCCTCGATGCCTACTCCGGCTACCACCAAATTCCGAACCCGGACGATCAGCTCAAGACCGCCTTCATCACCCCCTACGGCCCGTACTGCTAAACCACCATGCCGTTCGGCTTGAAGAACGCAGGGGCAACATACCAGCGCTGCATGCAGAAATGTCTGCACGACCAGATCGGTCGTAATGCGCACGCCTATGTCGACGACGTCGTCATCAAGACCAAGGAGAAGCACACTCTGCTCGCCGACCTCAAGGAAACCTTCGACAACCTGCGCCGCTTCCAGATGAAGCTCAACCCGGAGAAATGCGTGTTCGGCGTTCCAGCCGGACAACTACTCGGCTACCTTGTGTCAGCACGAGGAATCGAGGCCAACCCGGAGAAAATCGCCGCCATCGACAACATGCGACAGCCAAGAAGCGTCAAGGATATCCAAAAGTTCACCGGCTGCCTGGCATCCCTCAGCCGTTTCATCAGCCGGCTCGGTGAAAAGGCTCTCCCGCTTTACCACTTGCTGAAGAAGACGAACAAGTTCGTCTGGAGCGATGCGGCTGACGCCGCCTTCAAGGAACTAAAACGAGCAATGACCACCACTCCGGTGTTAGCACCTCCGGCTCTGAAGGAGCCCATGCTCATGTACATCGCCGCCTCCAACCGAGTCGTCAGCGTCGTCCTGGTGGTGGAACGGGAGGAAGCCGGCAAGCAGCGGCCGGTGCAGCGGCCAGTCTACTACCTCAGCGAAGTGCTCTCGCAGTCGAAGCAAAACTATCCACACTACCAGAAGCTCGTATACGACGTGTACATGGAAACGAAGAAGCTGAAGCACTACTTTCAAGAGCATCCGATCAAGGTGATAGGCGATGCTCCGCTTGCCGAGATCATAGGCAACAAGGACGCAACCGGTAGAGTCGCGAAGTGGGCGATTAACCTGACGGCGCACGGAGTCGAATATGACAAGAGAACGGCGATCAAGTCACAGGAGCTGGCTGACTTTCTAGCCGACTGGACGGAGACGGACCACGTACCGCCGCCACCCGACTCCGGCGAACATTGGCTCATGCACTTCGATGGTTCCAAAAGATACTGGGGACTTGGCGCCGGAGTCGTCCTCACCTCACCTAAAGGGTGCCGGCTCGAATATGTGCTACAAATCCACTTCACGGCGTCCAACAACATAGCCGAATATGAAGCTCTTGCACACGGCCTCAAGCTCGCCAAGGCTATGAACATCAAGCGGATCCTCTACTACGTCGACTCTGACTTGGTGGTACAGCAAGCCACCGGTCATTGGGACGCCAAGGACCCCAACATGGCCGCCTACCGCTTCTTCGTCCAGCAACTCGCGGGATGCTTCGACGGATGTGAATTCCACCACATCCACCGCTCCAACAACAAAGCAGCTGACACCTTGGCGAACATTGGCTCTCTCCGCGAGGAAATCCCACCCGGTGTCGCCCTCGAGAAGCTGTACAGACCATCCGTCACGCCGTGTCCTGGCTCTGATTCCATCCGGATGCCGCCGAGCGCGGAGTCGGACGGGCCGGCTCCAGGCAAGCCGGAAGCCGTCGAGGTCCTCGTCATCGAAGAGGGTCCACCATGGACCCAACCCTTCCTCGCCTACCTCGCCAATGACGAGCTACCGGCGGACGAGCTCATCGCCAGGCAAATCAAACGCCGAGAAAGTGCTTACACCATCATCAACAACGAGTTGTACAAGCGCGGCGTCTCTGGAATATTCCAGCGCTGTGTGAGCCAAGAAGAAGGAATCAAGATCCTCAAAGAAATTCATCAAGGCGAATGAGGCCACCACGCGTCATCAAGAGCAATTGTCGCCAAGGTATTCAGGCACGGTTTCTACTGGCCGACTGCGCTGGCGGATGCAAACCAGCTGGTCCGGCTATGCAATGGCTGTCAATGATTTGCAACACAGAAGCACACGCCGGCTTCAGCGCTCAAGACGATTCCAATCACCTGGCCGTTTGCCGTCTGGGGACTAGACATGGTTGGTCCGCTGAAGAGATCCAGTGGAGGCATGACACACTTGCTGGTAGCCGTCGACAAGTTCACGAAATGGATTGAAGCCAAGCCGATCAAGAAGCTGGATGGACCAATAACTGTCAAGTTCTTCAAGAGCATCATCTACCGCTTCGGCTACCCCAACAGCATCATTACGGACAATGGGTCGAACTTCGTCAAGGGGGAATTCACCAAGTTCTGCGGCAGGACCGGCATCCGGCTCGACGTTGCCTCCGTCGCACACCCGCAGTCAAATGGGCAGGTTGAATGGGCAAACGGCCTCATCCTGTCCGGCATCAAGCCTCGGTTGCTCGAACCACTCGAGTGGGAAGCCAACGCGTGGGAAGAAGAACTACCTTCCGTCCTCTGGAGCCTAAGGACAACCCCAAATCGCTCAACCGGCTTCACCCCCTTCTTCCTCGTCCATGGGGCTGAAGCCGTCATGCCAACTGACATCGAGCACGACGCGCCTCGAATCGTTTTGTTCACAGAAGCACAAGCTAAGCAAGCCTATGAGGACGGGATGGACCTGCTCGAGGAAGCACGCCAGCTTGCCGAGTCAAGGTCGGCAATGTATCAGCAGCAACTGCACAACTATCACAGCCGGCAAGTCAGGCCTATCCGCTTCCGTGAAGGCGACCTCGTGCTACGACTAATCCAAGACACAAAGAACATGCACAAGCTTTCATCACCCTGGGAAGGACCTTTCATCGTAAGCAAAGCGCTCATCAACAACGCCTACTACTTGATCGACGCCCGCGAGCACAAGAAGGACACGATGGACAAGGAAGGCGATGAAACGGAAAGGCCATGGAACGCGTCACTCTTGCGTCGATTCTACACTTGAGAAAGAACCATGTATGTATCACCCATGCTATCAATAAAGAAATGAGAACGAGGAGCACATGAGCAGTTTTTTGCAATTCTTTTTTGCATTTCCTTTCCGGTTGCTCCGGCAGCCGGCAAGCTTGCCTTTAGCGGCCGTGTAGCGTGACTAACCCCTAAACGGCTAACTCTTCGAATCCGGTTAAGGTCGGCAAGAGAACAAGCTGGAGGGGGCCAACAACGTGAAAAACGCATAAAGGAAAGTACTGCCGGTTGGAAAAATTATGTTCTATAAACTCGGCCAAGCCGGCAGTCGGCAATCATTTCTCCTATTACGGATGATTAACTACACAACGCTAAACGGCTAACTCTTCGGATCCGGTTAAGGCCGGCAAGAGAATAAGCTGGAGGCTGACTGTATGCGAAAGACGTAAGAAACAGAAATCGTTGCCGGCTGAGAAAACTCTGGCCCAACAAACCGGATCCTAACGTTATAGTAGTGTGCATGATCCCGCTGGACGGTGAAGTGCACACGAATAGCGACGGGAAAGGCTACAGGCGAGTGCGAAATTGAGTTAAGCGAAATAAAAATATTTCCTATAACCAAAACAGCAAGCTAACCACTTCGTCATTTCGTTTCTCGCACAAAAATGCCGCCTCACGGCTCCGGAGATCTCGACCCGGACAAAGGATAACGCGTAAAGGATCAAGCCGGTCATCAACAAACAAGTGCAAAGACAAAAGCAAGCTACATTCAACATCATAAATAATGGCTTATAGCCGGGAGTAGATTACATAAGCAAAAGAAGGAAGTCCACAGGTGGACAACCTCGCCTACGGCCCAAGCCGGCTACAGGATGACCTAAAAGTTAAGCGGGAGGCGGAGTCATATCGTCATCACTCTCCTCCCACTCCTTGAGGCACATGGAGTCGTCGAAGACCTTGACGTAGAGGACCCCAGTCTGGCGCTTTAGCTGGAAGTGGAGGATGAAGGGAGGCTCCAGGCGGAAGAACTTGGCAAAGGCCTTCCAGCCAGAGAAGAACTCAGCACGCCGGCGAACCTTCCTACCTTCTTGGCTTACAATGACACGAGCATGCACCTCCCAAGGGCCCTGGCGAGCTCCAACCCGATGAAGAAGAAATGTGAAGGGGCCTTCCCCCTCCAATGCATCAGCGACAGCCCGAGGGAGCCACTGGACGCGCTGGATGGGCTCGTAAAGCGTCAAGAGAAACTCCGACATGGGGAACTCATCCCAATATACACCTACATGAGATTCCGAGCGGGCAGGCGAGGGCCTCCGATCACCACTAGCCGCTGCGACGGCGGAACCTCCATCGCCGCCGTGTCCAAGCTTTGGCGGCCGGCCCCTGCCACGTTTTGCCGCCGCATTGGAGGAGCCTCCAATGTCCTTCTTCGGCGGACGACCCCGACTGTGCTTAGCAACCACGAGAGAATCCGACTCGATCTCCTTCTTTGGCGCCATGACTGGATAAGGAGGACCGAAGGGGAAGAGAAGATGAGGCAAGGAAACCACAACCGCACCGCTATTTATAAGGGAGCTTGCGGATAGCTGAACCGTCAGCGCCCCGTCTCCATGCGACACGTGGACACCAGCGCAACGGGCGGCGAAGCCGAGGAGGCGAGGAAAATTCCCGGGGGCTGCATAGCCGGCAAGCCGGCTCCACAGACCCGGACGCACATCTACAGCACCCCGAGTCACGGACTCGGGGGCTGCCACGCCGTCAGCCGACAAAAATTTCCGGGGCTGCGTAGCCGGCAAGCCGGCTCCACAGACCCGGACGCACATCTACATCACCCCGAGTCACGGACTCGGGGGCTGCCACGCCGTCAGCCGGCAGAAAATTCCCGAGGGCTGTGTAGCCGGCAAGCCGGCTCCGCAGACCCGGACGCACATCTAAAACACCCCGAGTCACGGACTCGGGGGTTGCCACGCCATCAGCCGGCAAAAATTCCCGGGGGCTGCGTAGCCGGCAAGCCGGCTCCGCAGACCCGGACGCACATCTACAACACCCCGACTCACGGACTCGGGGGCTGCCACGCCGTCAGCCGGCAAAAATTCCCGGGGGCTGCGTAGCCGGCAAGCCGGCTCCACAGACCCGGACGCACATCTACATCACCCCGAGTCACGGATTCGGGGGCTGCCACGCCGTCAGCCGGCAGAAAATTCCCGGGGGCTGCATAGCCGGCAAGTCGGCTCCGCAAACCCGGACGCACATCTACAACACCCCGAGTCACGGACTCGGGGGGCTGCTACGCCGTCAGCCGGCAGGAAATTCCTGGGGGCTGCGCAGCCGCCAAGCCAGCCTCGCACACTCGGAGGATCAGCTACCACACCCCAAGTCAGAGACTCTGGGGCTGCACGTCATCAAGACGACAAAAAATATACAAGATAAGTAAGAGACATAAAATTTCGACTCGGCTCGATGCTCAAGCCGGCCCAAAATTTGGGGGCTAGACATGGTGATCATCATCACCAAGATGGATACAAATCATGGCACGAAGGCTCGACAAGTGTAAATGCAACGATCCAAAGAGCAGTAGCTAACAATTAAAGAAACAGATCCATATTACAACGAGCAACAGATCAAGCTAATCGTCAGTTCGAAACAATAAGTTTTACAAGTACGCCCGGCATTCCAGGGGAGCAAGTAAATTAAGGAGCAGCAGTCTTGCCGGCTCCAGCGTCCTCAACCGGCCGTGCCGCCGAAGACGGCTCAGCAGGCACCAGATTCGTCAAGTCCACCGCCGCGACAATTCGCCCTGAAGCCATCTGGATCTCCGAACGTAGATTCGCAAAGGAAGTTCCTGTACGGAAGCCGCCTACCAGCATACTCATCTGCACGCTTGGGTACCAAGACTTCACTAGCGCCAACGCCATGTCGGTGCCTCTGCGAGCTGCCATCTCCACCTGTTCGTCGATGCCGGCTGGCGCCCCTTCGAGCCGGACGGACAGGTCGTGGAGAGCGGTTGTCAAGGGCGCATCCGGCCATAGGTTCTCGAGAACGCCGCCGGCAGCTTCCTTCAGCCGTTTAAACTCTTGGCCAAATCGAAGAAGACGGGAGGAGGCAGTCGGTGCAGACCCAGCAGCGGCACCAGAGGACTCCGGCCGTGAGTGCACCGAGGCAGCGTCTTTCTGGATCTGCGCATCCACCTCGGGATAAAGGCCTGCATTTCAAGCCGGTGAGGCCGAGTAGAAGACCCCGAGCAAGAAATCAAAGAGAAAGAGACCTCACTTACCAAGGATAAGCTCGTTTACGCGCTCGACCTCCTTAATCAGGCCGCCCACCAGTTGCTCGTGCTCGAGTTCACGCGCCTTGGCCGCTTGGACGATCTGGTCGTTGGACTCGACGGACTCCTTCAGCTGGTTCCTCAGCTCATCCGCATTATTGCGGAGCGACTCGACCTCGCCCTGCCTTCGCTGCTCAGCTTCCCGCAGTTTCTTCGCCTCCTCGCCCAGCCGGACGACCTCCAGGCGGTGCTCCTCCGACGTTTTCTCCGCCTTCTGGAGATCGGCCTTGACCAATGCCAGGGCAGCGTCCTTCTTCTTTAGCTGCCTCTCCAGGCCGGCGTGGGAGGTGGTGTCGCCTGGGCAGGCCGGGTCATCATTAAATCAAGCCGCGCAAGAAAAATACAAGACGCCAAGACGGAAAATGCGACCGAGAAGGGAAACCGAACCTTTGGCCGCCTCAAGCTCTCGCTTGAGTATTGTTGTTTCCTTAACCGCCTCGGCGAAGCCATACTCTATCGAGGAGCGGAGCAACGCGATGTTGGCCAGGTTCTCCTGGGCCTTCTTCTCCACCAGTTCGGCGAGGGGGAACTTCCCCGATGCATCGGGCCGAGCCGGCACCGGCCCGGAATATGGAGGAGAGCACACCAGAGTCGATTGACGAGGACCAGGGAGCAAAGCCGTCGCCCCCGCTATTGCCTTGTCCTTGGCCGTCTCAACCACGGACGAGGAAGGAGTGGGGAAGGTGAGGTTCCCGCCTCCGGCACCGGGCCGGGGGACTGTCTCGAAGGCATCCGCCGTCGCCTCGACACCATTGCCAGAAATTGGAGGGTCAAAATCGACCATGAGGGGAGCGGTGTCGGCCGGCATCCGGCTGTCCGGCTCCACGTCCGCCTTCGCCATCACCACCTCTGGAGGCGGACCAGCCGCTTGCACTGCAGGGGCCTCGGGAGCAGGCCCCGAAGCCTGCTCCACCACCATGCTGGTCGCCGCCTCCACGGTCGGGAGCGGCACCCTGCAAAGAGAAGAAAGCGTCACCCCCAAGAAGTACAAACTACGAGATCTTTGCCTCAAGATGGAGGCTTACCAGTTCCAAGGCTTTCCTCCTCCTCGAGCGCTTTGACGGAGGAGCCGGCGCATCGTCGGGCAGGCGCTTCATGCCGCCGGAGGGTGCCTCTCCGCTCTCTGCGGGAGCGCCAAGGTCGTCAGCCGGCCGCTCTGTGGAAGCCGGCGTCATTTCGACCTCGGCGCCAGCCTCCGCGGTCTTCCTGGCGTCCGCGTCCGCTCCCGCCTTCGCCTTAGCCTCCTTGGCGGCAACCAGCTGCTCCACAGACATCTTGGCATCCATCGCTTCCCGGATCAAGTCCGCCTGTGCCAGTTCCGCATAAATAGCCTTTTCCATATCTTCAATACTCAAGTCGTAATCAGGATCAACTGCAAGAGTAGGGTTAACCACCTGGGCGCTGGTCACGCCAGCAAGAACTTCCGGCCTCTCCGCTTCCTCCTCCTCCTTCTGCCTCGCGGCGATTTTAGCCATGGCCTCCTCCACGATAGCATCCACCTTCTTCTCCGCTGTCGATTTCCCAGCGGGCGTCAAGCCGGCTGTGGTCGGCTGGCTGAACACTGAAGAAAGTTTCTTTGCGGGGAGTGCACCCCGCTTCATGAACGACCCGCCTCGCTGGCGGACGCTCTCGCCCGCGTCCGAGTCGGCGGCCGCTTTCGACCGCCTCTCCTTTACGATCTGGGGAGAGGGCAGCGACCGAGCCTTCCGCACGCTCGCCTCCAGCTCCTTGGTTCTGCGGCTGGACGCGCCCGGCTTGGAGGCTGGCACGGAAGAGGAACTCTCAGAGTCCGGCTCGGAGCTACTAGAGAGATCAACAAACACCCGCACGCCTCTGCCGTAGTTTTGTTCGGCGGGGTCGGGCGCGGGAGACTTACCGCGGGAAGTCGGAGCCGGCGCCGTCTTGCCGCGCTCCAAGCCCAGGCCCCCGCGGGCGGCCTGGTCAGATCAGAGTCGGCCGCGGCGGGGCTCGCCACGGCGCGACCGCCATCGTCATCGTCCTCGACGTCGGCGCCATCAGACGACTCCGTGGACGGAGTCGTCACGCCTAACCGGCTGCTTCCCCGCGTCGGGCGCAACGGGGGAATCACCGTCCGCCTATGCATCCGAGGCGGTCTCCTCGCTGTCTGCCTCTCCGTCGGAGGCGCTCTCTTCGCCAGAGGCCGCCTGCTCCTCAGGAGGGGGAGCGGGCCGGTCCGCCCCGAAGACGATGTCGAGGTCTTCGGCCTTCTGAAGGTCGCAAATCTGCAAAGACACGCCAGCCGGATAAGTGCTCAGCCGGCTCGAAAAAACGCAAGACAAGAAAGGACGAAAGGAACTAACCACCGGAGCGCGTCGAGCGCGAGAAAACGGCTCCACGCCGAACTGCCATTTCCGCTCGATCCCGTCGGTGATCACCTGGCCGGCCCAACGTCGCAACTCTCCCAACTCCAGGACCTCCGTGCAAGCCCGGGTGGGATCCCGAAGACCCGAGTAGAAGCACATCTTGTGCGCCCGAGCCTGCAGCGGGTACACCCGCCTGGCCAGCCAGGCCAGCGTCAAGTCCCTAGAGGTCAGGTCGCCTGCGATCAGGTCCTTCACACGAGCCGTCACGACCGCCTCCAAGCCCTCATCTACAGGCACCTTCCGGTTCCAGGCCTTGTCAGCGGGCAGTTGGTTTTTGAACCGAGGAAGCCCAATCCGGTCCTCCGCCGTGAGGTTCCGAACATAGAAGTAGCTGCTCTGCCATTTCTTGATGGATTCGAGCAGATGAACCTTGGGGAAGAGGACATTCTTCGTGGACACAGAAACGCATCCGCACTCCCGCAACCTCTTGTCACAGGTCTGGGCGCGGAGGAAGAAGAACAGCCCGAATAGCTCCATGCAGGGCCAGATGCCCAGGTACGCCTCGCAAAGGGTGACGAAGCAAGAGAGCAGCGTAATGCTGTTCGCCCCCAGATGGTGGAGCTGCAGACCGTAGAAGTCAAGGAATTGCCTGAGGAAGGGGCTCACCGGCAATGCCAATCCCCTCGCCAGGTGCGAGGAGAACACCACGGACTCGTTCGTCGCCGCGACCGGCGCAATTTCATCCTCGTCGGGAATACGGATCCCAACCTCCTCTCTGCGGCCGATGAGCATTCCGCTGCGGAGCCTCTTGAGCTCCGCGCTATCGACGCTAGACCCCATCCAGGCTCCAGTGCTTGCCATTGAGGTTCGATTCCCCGTCGGAGAGGAGGCGTCGCCGACGAAGAAGAAGGAAATGTTGGGAGAATGCAAAGGCAGGAGGTAATCTCAGAGAAGGCTGAGGCTAGAGCGCAGGCAGGAGAATAGGGGACGATAGCCGGAACCGTTCCCCACTTCCCCTTTTACGAGCAAGGAACCGTGGCCGGAGATGTGCCTCTGCACGATGCGTGGCGTGCAGTTACGCCGAACCGCCCACAAGGGATCCCCACTAATGAGCAGTTGCCGCAGAAGATCCCCACGACGAAGCCGACGCGTTCTGCCTCGATTCCCGGGAAAAGCCTCCAGGCCGGCGGGCGAAACGTGGGAACGTGGCTGACGTAAGCCACGACCCAAGCCCTCAAGCCGGCCACTCTAGGCAGCCAAGGTCTTCAGTTCCCGCTCCACGCAGCCGAACAGGTCATCGACAACTTCAACAGTACGCGGCCAAGATTAGGGGTGCCCGCGGAGTTTTCCCCACACACAAGTTTCAACTCCACCCGGCTTCAGCGTCACCCGGTTCCAAGTCCAGCCGGCCCTATTTCCGGCCAAAACATCGCGACCACGACAACCAAAATCGAGGGGAAGATCGCAAAGTCTTCCCAGCAAGCTAGCAAGACTCCACGATCTCGGGGGCTAGTGTTGGGGATATGAACCCCGGATACCCCAAAGAGGCTCACTTCTTCAAACTCCATGGGCCAGCTGAACTGTGCCGGCTACACAACGCCACCTAGGATCTGTCGGCTGAATCAAGCCGCCTACGTCTACCCGGACACAGACGACCGGCTGGGCTGGAGCCGGACGTACCAACCAACAGCTCCGTACGGGTGGGCCAGGCCCGTATAACCGCTCCTGGTGAACAGTACTTCCTGTCGGGCATCTCCTGTGCAGAATCATGGCAACGAGCTCCAGCCGGCCAAAAAGTAGATGATGTCATAGGGATAAACCTATAAAATCCTTGTAACCCAAAACCCTAGCCCGATGCCTATATAAGGCGGGCTAAAGCCTCCTGCATGAGGCGAGCAACCAGAACAGACAAGTAGCAGATTGCATCATCTTCAACCTCCAGCCGGCTAGGACTTCCAGCTGGCTGCCACCTGAATACAGCTCTAGGAGCACCTTGTGGCCCGATATTGTGATCAAGCAGTAAGAACAAGAAGAGCAGGACGTAGGGGTGTTACCTCCACAAGAGGGTCCTGAACCTGGGTAACTAGCGTGTGTTCACGTGCTTGTTGCCCAATCCCGCGCAAGCGTCCATCGTCGCCTTGCCCCATACTTCTTTCCATCTCTGATGGATATGCCGTGCAACCCACCATGATAGTGAGCGGTCAAGGCTCATGTCTTGTCCCTACAATCACGGGGCAGGCGTCCTGCCACAAGCACGATGGGACGCATTGCCTAACCCTTGACTCGGAGGCCACGGTATGGGGAGTCAGGTCTCCATGCTGCTGACCGAAGCGGTACGAGGGAGCAGTGCACAGGAGTTGATAGATTGGACATGCCACGTAGGGGTGACCGAAGCAGTCAGAGGCCCGGACGTGGCCACAATGTTGCATAGTGCTGCATATGCCAGCACCAACGTCGTCCCTAACTTGTGCCCTGGGCTTCCCTTTATAAGGAGCACCAGGGGCTCCTCTTACGGGGACGATCCCAGACGACCCTTAGCCTCACGCGCATACATTCTAGACACTTTCCACCAGAGCCAACAAGGAGCCAGGGAGCCTCCCCAAGACTTGGTAGAGAGCCTTTAGTTCATAGTTCTTCTCATACAGCTCAAGGAGCGTTGTGTAGCTCGAGTGTGATCCAACATATATAAGCAAACAAGTAGGAGTAGGGGTTTTATCTCCTCACGAGAGCCCTGAACCTGGGTAAAACCGTGTGTGTGTGTGTGTGTTTCTGTGTGCGTCTCTACACGCGCTAACCCTCCCCGGTGCCTCCAGCGTCCATCGGCCCCAAGTTAAGCCTACCTATGGCATCTGTCCGTGCACCACCACGACAGTTGGCGCCCACCGTGGGGCCAGCAGCGACGCTGGCTGGTGTGTTCATTCGGACGGGTTCCTTCATCGCCTCAGGCGAGCGCGTTCTCTGTGACCTTGTCCACAGGTTCGGCTCGCTCAGCGTCGTCAGCGACAACGCGGGCTGTTTCGGCAGCAGGCCACTGTCCCGGAACGGTTGCCTCATCGAGTTCGGCTCGCTCACCATCTACATTGCCACCGAGGTTCCCTGTAGATTTCCCGAGGGGGTGCAGGTTGCTGCGGATCCTCCCGCAGTCTGCGCAGCTCGCAGCTCGCGGCCGGCGTACCGCTCGCCCCGCTAGTTGCGCGGAGGTCATGATGACCGCTCCCGTCGTTGGTGCCGGCGGAGCCACGACTGGGGAGGCCGAGGTCAGCACCAGGTCTACCAGGACGGCGCGTCCGCCGCTGGAGAGGCCGGAAAACCGTCAGGCGCAGGTCGGTACATCTGGTGTGCCGGTGACGCCGAGTCCTCTTCAGGACACGATCGAGAAGTTGGCCACCCCTGTGGCTCCAAGCGCAGATGCTGCTCTGGCTCAGGCTGAGCTGGAGGAGCAGCGCAAGAGCTTACTCCAGGAGGCTTTGGAGGTAGCCCGAGTCAGGCAAGATTTTGACATCTCTCTCCGTGAGTATAACAAGGCTCATGGTTTCACTACAGTAGCAAATCCTGTTAGTCGCATAGATGAGGTGCGTGCCCGAGGTAGAGACCTCAATGCCGAGATTGCTAGAGATGGTAGAGCCAAATCTAGTAGAACTGCTAGTCATGTGTCGGCGGATAGGCCGAAGTACATCACTCCTGCCAAGAACCTTAGAGCTGCAGAGGTAGCCGCAGCCGAGTTACCCAACTTATCCGGTGAAGCTTGTCGTAGGCAGCAGGACCGGGTAAACGAGTTGGTAGCTATCGCCAACCATCAGAACGAAGCTTTCCGGAATGCAAACCCGGATGTAGGTGGATCCCGGTACATTCACTCGAATGGTGGTGCCGGTGGCGTGTCCAAGGGACAGGCCTCATCGCCGTATGTCGGCGGAAGTCGTGACCGGAGTGTAAACTCTGGTAAAAACAAACAGCTGCAGGCGTATGATCCAGTATACGCCGGAAAGCAGATAGCCGGGCAAGGGCATGCCGGTCAGGGAGCCCCTGGACCCGCTCCGGGCAGGCAAGGAGTTAGTCGGGTTAACCCGGCAAATCAGGGTCAGCCACCTCGGTATCCGGCACCTAATCCACCTCGGCAACGACAGGGTGCCGGGTATGCTGAACAGGTCGCTGACCGATACGATGATGGTTACCCGGCCATGGAGCATGCCGGGTACACAAGATTCAGGGACCTGGCGACCGAGGGTGCACTCGGTGCTAGGCTGGGAAATCGCCAGCTGCCAGCACATGATGTCCGTAACAAGCTTGACAGAATTTATCTGTCTGAACTCCTGGAGGAGCAAGGCCCACTGGGTCCTGCATGTTTTGGACCCCGGATAATGAAGCAGGCACCGGTGCCGAACTTCCAGCTTCCCCGGGGTGCCAAGACGTATGACGGTAGTACCAAGCCGGAGGACTGGCTGACAGATTATGTCACTGCGGTACACATCGCTGGTGGCAGCCGCCGATGGGCAGTGCGGTATGTGCCGCAGATGCTAGAGGGACCAGCCCGGATCTGGCTGAATAACCTGGAGGAGAACAGTATTGATTGCTGGCTGGACTTCTCTGATGCTTTCGTCAGCAACTTCTCCAGCACCTACAAGAGGCCGAATCGCCCTCAGCAGCTGTCCATGTGTCGGCAGAGGGAAGATGAAACTGACCGGGAATATCTGACCCGGTGGAGTACAATCCGCAACTCCTATGAAGGAGTGATCGAGTCGCAGGCCATCGCATGGTTTGCACAAGGGTGCCGACACGGCTCCATGCTTTGGCAGAGACTCCAGAGAGAGATGCCGGCCACCTTGGCCGAGACAATGGCAATAGCGGACAGCTATGCCCTGGGTGACCCGACACAGCCTTTACTGGCCCAGGTCGACTCGGGCAGGAGATATCCCGCTCAGGACCGGGACAGATCGGGCAGGCGTAGCGATCGCCCGGATAACCGCAACAAGAGGAGAGATGACTGGCCGGACTACCGGTATGGGTCGGATCAGGTCGCCACTGTCGACCAAGATCAACTGGATGCCGGCAGCAGCCAGCGTCGGAAAAATGATGGTCCCTCGTGGGGCCAAAACTCAGAAGAAAAGAGGTCGTGGAACGGCGAGAAAAAGTCGTGGAACGGCGAGAAGAGGCCGTGGAATGGCGAGAGGAAGCCATGGAATGGTGACAAGAAACAGTGGGATGACAAGGAGAGATACACCTATGAGAAGATATTGGATGGCCCCTGCAGCTTCCACACCAAGCATCCCAGCAGACCGGCTCAACACATGACCCGAAACTGCAGTTGGTATCAGCGCAAACCGGTGAAAGCTGGTCCGGCATCCCGACCTGCACCTCTCACGGGTGCAAACACTGAGCCTCTAAATACCCAGCAGAGGCCGGAAAATGTCAACCAGGTGGCCAACAACAACAACAACAACAACTACTACTACAACTACTACTACTACAACAGCAACAACAATGCAGGCCCGAGTCGGCAGAATGAATACCGAGAGCCCCACTAGAGCTACATGGCCTTTGTGACCGAGCCGACGGACAAGCAGAGCCTGAACCGGCGTGCGATGGAGGTCAACACGGTCATGCCGGCCGTGCCAAAGTTCATGTACTGGTCCGAGGATCAGATCAGCTGGAGCATCAATGACCATCCCAAGGTCATGCCCAATCCAGGAGGTTATGCTTTGGTGGTGGATCCGACACTCGTCAGGCCCAACATCAATGTCAGGTTCACCCGAGTTCTCGTTGACAACGGGAGCAGCATCAACATTATGTACCGAGACACCATGGTCAAACTCGGAATAACCGAGAATATGATGCAGCCAAGCAGAACCACCTTCCATGGTATTGTGTCGGGTTTCTCGCATGCACCCATGGGCACCGTTTGGGTCGACGTCGCCTTCGGTGACAAAAGCAACTGCCGAACTGAGAGTCTGCTGTTTGAGGTCGTGGACCTCGAAAGCCCGTATCATGCCTTACTCGGTAGGCCAGCACTCGCCAAGTTCATGGTGTCCACTCATGTGGCATATCTGAAGATGAAAATGCCGGGTCCAAATGGTGTCATCACCATCTCGGGTGACTACAAGCGCTCCATGGAGTGTGCCTCGGCTGGGTCACTTCTGGCTGAGTCACTGGTGATCGCTGCAGATAAGAAGAGAATCCATGAGGTGGTGGCTCTGGCCCAATCCGCTCAACTCGGTATGCCGAGTCTGGCTAACCCGGAGCAGACCGCAACCTTCCAGGCGGCAAAGGAGTCCAAGAAAATCGGCATCGATAAGTCTAACCCGGACCATACCGTCATCATCGGTGCCGGGTTGGACAACAAATAGGAAAGCGAGCTCATCCACTTCCTCCGTGAGAATCGGGATATCTTTGCATGGTCCAGTCAGGACCTGCCGGGTGTTCCGAGGGAGTTGACTGAGCACTCCTTACATGTCAGGCCTGATGCTAGGCCAGTGAAGCAACCTATGCGGCGTCTAGCCAAAGAGAGAAGAAAGGCGGTGGGTGACGAGTTGGCCAAACTACTCGCATCAAACGCCATCGTGGAAGTGAAATACCCGGACTGGTTGGCTAACCTGGTCCTGGTAGAAAAGAAGAAGGATGATCCGAATGCGGCCACTGTCTGGCGCATGTGTGTCGATTACACCCATCTGAACAAGGCATGTCCGAAAGATCCATTCCCTTTGCCCCGGATCGATCAAGTGATCGACTCCACGGCCGGGTGTGAACTGCTATCATTTGTAGATGCGTACTCTGGTTTTCACCAGATACCATTGAACCCCTCTGATCAAATAAAGACTGCCTTTATCACCCCATACGGGGCTTATTGCTATCGTGTCATGTGCTTTGGTCTGAGAAATGCTGGCGCTACCTACCAGCGCTGTATGCAAAAATGTTTGCATGATCAGATAGGAAAAAATGTGCAGGTGTATGTCGACGACATAGTCATCAAAACTAAAGAAAAACATACCTTGTTGGATGATCTCAAAGAGACATTCGCAAACCTACGAAAATTCTGGCTAAACCTTAACCCGGATAAATGTACATTCGGAGTGCCGGCAGGCAAGTTACTCGGTTTCCTCGTGTCAAGCCGAGGTATCGAGGCGAACCCGACTAAAATCCGGGCAATAGAAAACATGAAACTACCGTCTTAGGGATGTCCAGAAGTTCACAGGTTGCCTGGCCTCCCTGAGTTGTTTCTTAGGTCGGTTGGGAGAAAAGGCTTTGCCTTTGTACCAATTAATGAAAAAACTAGATAAGTTTAGCTGGAATCCGCAAGCGGATGCGGCATTCCGCGAGCTGAAAATGATTTTGGCTACTGCGTCGCTATTGGCTTCACCACTACTGAGAGAGCCCATGTTGCTCTACATTGCAGCCACTAACCGAGTCGTTAGTGTTGTAATGGTGGTAGAGCGAGAGGAAAAGGGAACTACAGTGCAGAGACCGGTGTATTACCTGAGTGAGGTGCTTTCCACATCAAAACAAAACTACCCTCACTACCAGAAAATGACTTATGGTGTCTACATGGCGGCCAAAAAACTGAAGCATTACTTCCAGGAGCATCCTATAACTGTCATAAGTGTGGCCCCTATGTCGGAAATCCTCAGCAACAAGGATGCCAGTGGCCGAGTCGCCAAGTGGGCTATCGAACTCGCGGCTTACGCGCCGCAATATGCGAGAAGAGATACCATCAAATCCCAAGCAGTGGCTGATTTCTTCGTCGATTGGGCTGAGATGCAATATGAACCATCTCTGTCGGACTCCAATTACTGGAGAATGTATTTTGATGGATCAGGATCCAAAGTAAAAGAGGGCCTGGGAGCCGGCGTGATTCTCACCTCGCCAAAGCGAGACCAGTTGAAATATGTTCTGCAAGTCCACTTCGCGATATCTAACAATGTCGCAGAGTATGAAGCTCTGATCCATGGACTCAAAGTGGCCAAGGAAATCGGAATTCGCCGGATCATATGTTATGGTGACTCAGATCTGGTGATTCAGCAAACATCAGGCAACTGGGATGCACTGGATGCCAACATGGCGGCATACCGGTTCCATGTGCAGAAGATCTCCGGATATTTTGATGGTTGCGAGTTCACTCACATTCGGTGAACAGATAATGAAAGCGCTGACATGTTGTCCAAGATCGGGTCATATCGGCAGGCCATTCCCCCTGAAGTGTCGTTGGAGCATCTTCACAAGCCATCAATCAAGCCCTCACCCGAGTCTGAATCGATATTCATCCCGGGTAATCCGGAACCCGACGTCGTCCCGATGGACGTAGATGTCGGGAACAAGCTGCAGGACTCGGGGACTGCTACGCAGGACCCGGGGACTTCCATGGATGTCGAATACATTCAGCAAGATTCGGCGATGGTGCTGGAAAATTGGAAAGCCGCTTGGCGGAACTCGGGGACTCCTTGGGAGGACTCGGGGACTCGCCAGCCTATATCGGGCGTGGTAATGTCAGTTGATGCAATGGAAATCGACGAGCCTGTACTCGGCACTCGCCCGGTACCGGCATGGGCACAACCCATCATGACATTCATGTTGGACGGCAGTCTACCGAGTGATGAGGTCTCGGCCAGACAGATACAGAGACGATCCAAATCCTTCACCATCATCAATCAGGAGTTGTACAAGAGAAGTGTGACCACTGTGCTTCAGCGCTGTGTCGAACCAGAAGAGGGGGAAAGGATTCTCCGAGATATCCATTAGGGAGAGTGCGGTCATCACGCATCTTCCAGAGCTATAGTGGCTAAGGCATTCCGGTATGGGTTTTACTGGCCCAGTGCTTTGCAGCAGGCAGAGGACATTGTCCGGAAATGTGAAGGATGCCAGAGGTTTGCCCACAAAATTCATATGCCGGCGTCAGCTCTCAAAACTATCCCCATCACTTGGCCATTTGCAGTGTGGTGTCTGGATATGGTGGGACCGTTCAAGCCAGCCCGAGGTAACATGACTCACATCCTGGTGATGGTGGACAAGTTCACCAAATGGATTGAGGTAAAGCCAATAAGAAAGTGCGATGGCCGCACAGCTGTATCATTCCTAAAGGATATTATCCTAAGGTATGGCCATCCGCATAGCATTATAACGGATAATGGCACCAACTTCGCCGAGGGAGCCTTTGCCCGGTTTTGCCAGGAAAAGAGAATCCGGCTAGACTTGGCATCGGTTGCACATCCGCAGTCCAATGGACAAGTGGAAAGATCAAATGCACTGGTCTTATCCGGCATAAAACCCCGGTTAATTGAGCCACTGCTACGTGCTCCGGGATGTTGGCTGGATGAGATCCCGGCGGTATTGTGGAGTCTAAGGACTACACCGAATCGCTCCACTGGCTATACGCCATTCTTCCTGGTCTATGGAGCAGAGGCAGTTCTGCCAACCGACATAGAGCATGACTCGCCAAGAGTCGCATTATACACCGAGTCTGAGGCAAAGGAAGCCCGGGAAAATGATGTCGATCTGCTCGAGGAAGCACGAGAGTTGGCCTTGTCCAAATCAGCGATATATCAGCAGAATCTCCGACGCTACCATAGCCGGAAAGTAAATCCTCGCAAGTTCCGAGAAGGGGACCTGGTCCTTAGGCTTGTGCAGCGCACCGCTGGGATGCACAAGTTATCACCTCCTTGGGAAGGGCCATTTATTGTGAGCAAGGCTCTGAACAATGATGCATATTATCTTATAGATGCTCAGGCGCAGGTGAAGAACAGGATGGACAGATCCGGAGAGGAGACCAAACGACCTTGGAATGTAGCTCTTCTTCGCCCTTTTTACTCTTAAGGACTCACTGTATGTATCTCGAAACTCTGAAATGAAATGTCGGCACCCCGAAAAAAGACTCGGGGACATGCCTTGCTGTGAAATCTGTGTTTATCTGCATGTTTATCTCTGTTTCCTGTATGACGGATGGCTCCAAAAATCGTATCTCCATGTTGTAAGTATTGTATGCTATATCTTTGTAATTTTGTGACCCGAATGCCAAAGAAACAAAAATGGTAGGCAAGGGCAGAGATTGCAAGATGCAGTAAACAAGAAATCAAACTCGGGGACTCGGTCCAAGAGCAATTCGGTTTCCTTTTCGTTTTTATGTCGGATGGCTCTAGACCGTATCTCAAAGTTTAGAGTATTGTATACTAAGTTTTGCTGTCTCGTGACTCGACTGTCAAACACCGAAAAAAGGTAGACAAGAGCTGGGATTGCACCACTTAGTACACAAGAAAACAAACTCGGGAGCTTGGCCCAAGCGCGATTCGGCATAAGCCGTTTGTTAATCATATGCTTAGTTCTTTATCCTATATGTCGGATGATTTTGAGCCATATCTCAAAGTTTTTTAGTACTGTATGCCGTATCTCGGTAATCTTGTGACTCGACTGTCGAGCACCGAAAAATGGTAGACAAGAGCAAAGGTTGCAAAGTATGGTAAACAAGAAAATGAACTCGGGGACTCGGTTCAGGATGATCCGGCATACTGCTAACCATGCTAAAAATGTGCAAAGTAAAGTACCAAATGCCAACAATAAAAGCCAAAGATTTATATTACATATGCACCCGGCATCCCGGGGATTTAACGGATTGAGTTTTTTGATAAGTCTAGGCAGCGGGATCCTTGCTACTCGGAGCAGAAGGAGCGGTATCGGTCCGAGCAATCTCCTCGGCCGCGGCCTTGGTGGTTTCCTTGGCCGTGGACTCAGCAGCAATGCCGGTGGCAGTCTCGGGCGGTGACTCGGCCTCGATCTCCTCGTCAACTTGTTCTTCGCCTTCTTCTTCACCCTCATCGGCATACTCGATCTCCTCCGCTTGAGGAACCCGCTGACCGGGGACAAAGCTATGTACCGGAGCATACTGGATGAGGGAGTGCGCCAGCTCTTGGCGACGCCGGATGTGATCCGGGTCAGAGGTCCACTTCGACCCGTCACGCAGAGTCTTAAGCATGTTGAGGTCGATTCCCTCGTACCAAGACAGCACATACATCAGTGCCTCGTCCGCACCGACTCGGGCGGCGGATGACCGCCAATCGTCGAGTCGTTCCTCGGAGGCCAGCAAGCACTTGGCCAGTTCGTCAACTGACTTAGGGGGCTCGCATTCGGGCCAGAGAACGTTGTAAACCCGGATCGCAGAGGTGAGGAGTTCTACTCCGATAGTCCTCAACGGCGACATCCGCGACTTCAGGGCCATCATGTGGTCATCCATATCCCATTCGGCCGAGATTGGACCATCTTTGATCTTCTTTTGCCGAAACTTGTTGGTGCTGTTGTCTGTGGCAGCCTTGGAATGGGGGAAATGCTCTGAATCAAAAAGGGCTAACAACAAAATAAGTCACATGGAGGTGAATATGGATTATCGGGTAGTAACAGAAAAAGAGGGGACTTACTGTCGAGTTGGCCGTTGATGGAGGCAAATTCCCCCACCCACCGGGTAATCTTGGCCTTCAGGGCTTGGAGCTCACCCTCCGCCGAGGTTATGCGAGACTCGGACTCCCCAAGGGACTCCTTGAGTTTCCGAGTTTCTTAGTCTCGGAGCTGTTTTTCCTCGGCGGCGGACTTCTCCAGCTCGGCGGTGCGACCCTGAGATTTCTCCAGCTCGGCCTTCAGCCGGAACACCTCCTCCTGCTCTTTCGCGAGCTCGGCCTGACGCGCAAGCTCGCGCTCCTTTTCTTCGGCTGTGCCGAGATAACAGAGTCAGTACGCAAAAATTGTTGCAAGTGCAAGTTAAAGGACAGGATATGACTTACCCTCGAGGTCCGAGATTCGTTTCTCCAGCCCTTCAGCCTTGGACTCTGAATCGGCCATCATGTTCAGCTTGGCTCACAGCAGCTTGTACTTGTCATAGAAATTTTTGTGCTCCACCAGGAGCATGCGGTGCACCTGAGTGCGTTTGGTCATGCAAACCTGAAAAGAAGAAGTGTCAGTCTTATTGGTGAAGATTCAAGCCGAGTAATCCTTACTCGACCAAGTCAGCCTTGCTCAGCCGAGTCTCGGTCACTCGACCTGAATCTCGGGGACTGGGGATAAGTGATATCTTTTTTAAAGAAATGAACCGAGTTATCTTTACTTGGCAGAGCTTACCGCAGCTGCTTGGTCGGGTGCGAGAAGGGTGGCCTTTGCTGCGTGCATCTTTTGGGCCACCAAGCTCGGCCCCGCCGGATGCGCTGAGATCTGACCTGCTGGCGACTGCGAGCTCACTTCTCTTAGGTCGGCAGCGTTCCAGTCCATGTTATAATGCTCAAGTGAGCCTAAGCTTTTCCCGCTGAGGGTTCGCAGTGGGGCAAACCCCCAGCTGGTGGTCTGGATACTGGATGATGTCGCTGCGGGTGCACCTTGGCTCGGTGGCACAACCAACTGCCGATCCGGGTTGGCCGGCACAGTTTTCGCCAGAGCTTTCTCGGTTGTCTTCCCGGTTGCAGGAACCGGAGCTTTCGATGTCTGCTGCTGTGGTTGTGGCGGCTGTGGCTTCACCGGCGGCGTCGACTTTACCGGCGATGGCCGTTGTTGCTGTTGTTGCATTGGTGGCTGTTCCTACTGCTTTTGCTGCTGTTGCTGCTGCGCTGGTGGTTGTTGCTTTTGCTGCTGCTGTTGTTGTTGCTGCTGAGTCTGCTGCTGTTGCTGCTATTGTTGATTCGGCTGTTCCGAGTCCTCCGGGACCCCGGTCGTTTCTACCTCGGGGGCCCAAGAGCTGGCCCCGAGATTCTCATCCCGGTTGGTCGCTGGAGTCTCGGTCGCGGCCGAATCCACATTCCCGACACCGGATCCCGGAGCCGATGTATCGGCAGCAGGACTCGTCCTTGGCGGACTTGGCACCCGGGTGTCGTCGGGCCGAGGCGGCGTCAGTGTCCTCGGAGGGACCCGGTCGGTTGACCCGGTCGTGGGGACCTCCAGAGGAGCCATGCTGCAAGGCAAAACAGCAAAGTGTAAGGTCAGAAGGAGAAAAACAGGAAAAACAAGTGTAATCAAGAGTATAAGGTTTATGTCGGCAAAAGGGAATCTTACCCCTTGGAAACAGGACGATCACGACGCTTCATTATTGTCTTCTTCCTCGCCTTCTTCTGCAGAGGTTCTGAAGTGTTGGAGGGTCTGACATCAGTTGATGCGGTAGCGGGGCGCTTCCGAACCGGGCCTTTAGGTCCCATGGCGAGGGGTGCCACCTCGAGCACCTGGTCGTCCGAGTCAGCTGGGGGCGAGGACACCGGATATGAGAACGCAACCGGGCGAGGATCATATACCTCTAGAATCTGACAGTCGTCATCTTCATCCTCAGACCAATCTCGGAGGGAGGAGGCACGAGTCTTACCCGTGGCTGGAACCGTGCCGACGTCGGGAATTGGCACGTTATCCTCATCGTCTGGGTCTTCCGAGTCAGCTTCGACCCGGTCCTTACCCCAGTTGGCCGAGGGGTCCGGTCCGTTCTCCTTCGACTGCCGTCCGAATCTCTGCATAGCGGATACGGGAAATGATTAATGCCAAGAACAGAAATGCACCGACATAAGAGCTTATGATGGCTGAGGTTACTTACTTTGGGTGGAAGATTGTTCCGGCTGTGGGGTTCTTTGCCCCATTCCCATTCTTCCGTCATCTTCGTCCGGGCTATGGCCTTGATGCGCCTCCGGATCTGGGCATTGTCCAGCTCGACGGTGCTTATCCGGGTCGGATCCAGCGGTCCATTCATATGGCAAATCTTGTGGACTCGGCGCTGAAGGGGCAAGACCCGGCGGCTGATGAATGTTGCGAGCAGGTCATCGGCCGTCATCCCTTCGCCCTTGAGCTGCTCGACGATTTGGTGGATGTGGTTGACTTCCTCCACCTTGTCCCTCGGGTTATATGTCCAGTTGAGTTGTGCGGTTGGGGGACCCATGGCGAAGGTCGGCAGGTTGATCATGTCAACCTCGGTCGTGTTCTTCACGTAGAAGAAGGAGCGCTGCCATTTCCGGCATGACTCCAGACCGAAGATCCGAGGAAAGATGGAACCACGCCGGGGTGTGACTGTGGCAGCCCCACACTGAGTCATCTCTTTGGGCGTGTCCGGGTCAGCAGGATTCGGAATAACTTGTTTCCGGAAATGGAAGTACTTGGACCACGCGTTGAGGGTGGGCCAAAGGCCGAGGTAACCCTCGGTGAAAGAGACAAATGCAGATAGAGTGGTGATGGCATTAGCCGGAAGATGATGAGGTTGGAGGGCGAATTTGTTGAGGAAGGTGCGAAAGAAGGCGCTGGTCGGGAGACCGAATCCTTGCTCGAAGTGCGCGATGAAGACTACGTGTTCTCCTTCTCGGAGATCCGGCGCAGTCTCTGGACCCGGTAGCCGACACTCCACTCCGGCCGGGATCCGCCGAGTCCGGATCAGCCAATCGATTTCGGAGCGGGAAACGTCGGAGCCTTCCCAGGCTGCCCGAGTGGATCCCTCCACGGCTCCCTCTTCTACCACCTCGACCACATCGAGGGCGGAGTTGTCAGACATATCGGGAGGAGATGCCGAGATCTGCAAAAGGGGTTCACCGGCGGTGAGCAAGAAATCAGGCGGTAGAGAGGAAAAGCAATGCGGCGAGAAGATGGCCGGCGGTGAACCGTGACTGCGGTGGCAAGGTCACCATCGGCGTGCGATGCGGCGCTATGGTGAAAAAGGGGAGGAACAAGGAAGAACAGGCAGGCAACTAATCTGAATGCGAAACGCGCAAGATGAGAAGAAGGGAAGAAGAAAGAGAGCTTACCGCGGCGCGGCGGCGTACGGCGGCGAAGACCTGCGCGCTGCACGTCGGCGGCGTCGGTGTGCGTTGTTGCGCGGAGCGTGCGGCGGCGGCGATGCGCGCGGTGGCGGCGTGCTCTGCGTACTGGAGAAGGAGAGCAAGAGGAGAAGTGAATGCGGAGGGGGGAAATAGCTGCCCCCTCCCCCCTATTTATTAACGACCGGAGGAGATCGTGGGCGCGAGATCCTCTGCGCACGATCCCCGTAAGGGACGAGGAATAACTACCCCACGATCTCCGCCATGATTCCCATGGTGGCGTAACTGCCGCACGATCTGCCCCACGATGGGCCACAGGGAGCCAACGGCTCGCTACGGCGCACCTGATCGGGCAGGACCCGAGGCGACGCGCAAGCGGTGCAGTCAGGCGTGCACTTGAGTGCTTGCGTGGGCACAGTGTTCAAGGTGACCGGCGTGACGCAGGTGGCACGCATGCCAGTGGCACGTCCATCCGTGCACAAGAACCGAGGCGTCAGGCAGAGATGCTCCGCCACGTCGGAGAACCGATAACTCGGATAAAGCCGAGGAATTAATACGTATATCGGAGTGAACCGACATAAAGTCGGATATCATGGTTGGATGTAATTTGCTTTCCGAGATCTAGGTTTCGCCGGCATATGCTATGTCGGTGATCAGATAAAGATGCTGGTTTTCGGGTAAACCTGCCGTGGCCCTTCATCCGAGGCTGCAGGACCGCGCCAACTTCGGGGACTAATGTCGGGGGGCAACCCCCGGATAGGGTCAAGAGGACGAGATATGTGTGGACCCGGAGTTGACCGGGTCAATGATAACCGACATACCATACATGCATACCCGGAGTCGACCGGATCAGAGCTGACCGACATACACGAATGTCGGATCATGCAAAGTATAAGTCGGAACCTTCTTTGTTCCTCTTATGTGCAGGGAAGGAGAAACCGAGTTATGGAGTATCTGGTGTGCCTATGCCGGATCGGGAGAAATGGAGCTCCATCCCGGTGAGCGGTCAAGGCTCATGTCTTGTCCCTACAATCACGGGGCAGACGTCCTGCCACAAGGTCGATGGGACGCGCTGCCTAACCCTTGACTCGGAGGCCACGGTATGGGGAGTCAGGTCTCCATGCTGCTGACCGAAGCGGTACGAGGGAGCAGTGCACAGGAGTTGATAGATTGGACATGCCACGTAGGGGTGACCGAAGCAGTCAGAGGCCCGGACGTGGCCACAGTGTTGCATAGTGCTGCATACGCCAGCACCAACGTCAGCCCTAACTTGTGCCCTGGGCTTCCCTTTATAAGGAGCACCAGGGGCTCCTCTTACGGGGACGATCCCAGACGACCCTTAGCCTCACGCGCATACATTCTAGACACTTTCCACCAGAGCCAACAAGGAGCCAGGGAGCCTCCCCAAGACTCGGTAGAGAGCCTTTAGTTCATAGTTCTTCTCATACAGCTCAAGGAGCGTTGTGTAGCTCGAGTGTGATCCAACATATATAAGCAAACAAGCAGGAGTAGGGGTTTTATCTCCTCACGAGAGCCCTGAACCTGGGTAAAACCGTGTGTGTGTGTGTGTCTGTGTGCGTCTCTACACGCGCTAACCCTCCCCGGTGCCTCCAGCGTCCATCGGCCCCAAGTTAAGCCTACCTATGGCATATGTCCGTGCACCACCACAACAAGGAACCTATCTAGTGATACGATATGTAGCCATGCTCTACAATGTACTGCGTGGAAAATGGCGTCGAAATGCAAAAGTATAGTAACCACGACCTTTCAACATCAACCAATTACTTTGGTTAATGAACATCTATGTGGATGAGTGGATTTTTTTTTGAACCGTTGGATCTTTGTTGCATCTGATGATATGTTTATCGGCACGGGAGAACTATGAGCATATCACCAGCATATGGGTTATATCTTTCTTTTGACAAATTTTGGAAAAACTCTAAACTTAGCGATCAGAAATTTTGGTCTGTCGAGCCTGCTCTGAGACTCGGGTGGTGTGTCAGGTGATTTGCAAGAGTGTGTGATTAACCTTTAACATTTAAAGTATATATATCCAAATCTTAAACATTGATTTGATGACAATGAGAGGGGTGGTACAGTACCGGGGGTAATTCCACATTTCCGGTCCCGAAAGTAAATCTTGTTTGAACAATAAGTTTGATATTTTGCTCCTATAAATTGTAAAAAAAAGATCATTTCAATTTACATGAGTAATGGTTATATAAAAAAAACATTGAGAGTTTTGAAAGATTTAACCCTTTCAATGAATAGTCATGTAGACCCTGTTGTGAAAAAAAAATCATTGAAAATTTAAAATATCATAAAATGCAATCCTTCATCACGGGATCCTTTTACATGTACTAATTGTCAAGGAAAATACCAAACTTGCAATATGATAACTTCCGAAAATCTTCGCAAAAAACCTATCATGTGTGAACATTCGTGGGTTTCAAGCCAAAGGACTAAGATCATGCATGGTCATATCCAAGTGTCTTTTCTTTTTGTTGAAGTGCGCCAGCGGCGAGCAGTTGTATGACCTTATGTTCTACTATGTTGGTCAAGTACACCATTAAACCTCTGATAAGGAACAATAAGTTGTACCAGTTTCTAGGATTACTCCATCTGTGTGGAATAAATGTAGTTCCATCAATAAGTGAGCCTAGCTCACTTGGTTAGGGAAGTGGATGTACAACCCAGCCACCCAGGTTGAAGTCCTCACGGACGCGGATTTGGGTTCTTATTATTTCAAAACTAAAAATCACTATAGGGGATTCCCATACCATATTCCTTTAAAAAAAAATGTAGTTCCATCTACGAGATTCCTACACTCTACTCCCTATATAGCCTAGAAACATTGTCTAAGATTTTATGTTTACACTTAGGTTCAAAAGTACATGATGAGGTTCAAGTGTCTTCTCTGAAGGATAATAGGGCCCAATTGTTGGGTTATGTGGAACACGATATCCGTATTTTAGCTGTTGTGATGCTTCTAGCTCAATAAATTTATTGGGCGGGTAGCCAAAATGGCCGGAGTCGGCGGCAGAAGTGCCTGCATGGTACGGCTAAACACTTCTCTTTTCTTATTTTTGATCCACAGTTCCTAGCTCCCTTTCGTATACGGAAAGTCAAAAATAAAGCAATGATGGTTTTTATTAGAGCCACTTTATAGCCGGTTTAGCAACTTCTTCGTGCCCCTACGAATGAATCATTTTGAGTTGACAACTAGTTGACGATGGTTGATAATAATTGGATAAGAGAGCCTCCACCCTATCAACGGATAGGGAGAGAACAAAATCTGGATAAATACCAATTCCTATTACTGGTAAAAAGATACAGATTAAAATAAAGAGTTCTCGTATTCTAGAATCCATCTGGCCTAAAATGGATAATAAATAATAGTGATCTATTAGATCACTTCATGAGACACCGAGATGCAACCATATCCCATATTATCTGGGTATGTATATTTTTGTCGCATAGTTCATGACAATTTGACCATATTTGTCAACAAGGCTTATCTTGGCATGGTAAAGAATAGGGCCAAAGTGAGTTTTATACTTTTTTGTACAAAAAAATCAATTTTCTTTTTCTAAGTGCAAAAAATGGGGTTTTTGTAAGCACGTACAAATTATATGGTGCAAATTGGCATCACTCTAATTTTCGCAAAAAGTAAACCACATTTGATGGATAATTCACAAATACCTACTTTTGTCCATTTCAATGACTATATTTAGGATTTACTGTAAGAAAATCAAATTTTAACTACAAATGTGTGATAGTTTGCTCCTAATAGGTGCAACGAAATCATTTTAAAGTACAAAAGTAGTGATTATATCAAAGAGCCACTCATAGTTTTGAAAGATTCAAACCATTTCTATAAAGAAGCATGTCCACCATTTTGACCCCATTCTGAATAAATCAAAGAAAATGAAGAAACATTTAAAATGCAATACATTCTCTTGGAGTTCTTTATTGTTTACTACATGCCAAGAAAACCAATCTTTGAATGAGACAACTTTTGAGAAAAATAACAAAAAATTCTATCATTTAAGAACATTTGTGGGTTTCAAGCCAAATGAGCAAGGTCGTATCCATATCCATGGTTAAGTTCATGATTATGTTCCCATATTTGAAAATTAGGTGTATCTTTGCATGGCAAACAATAGTCCCAAAGTTTATTCAACTTATTGGTACAAAAGACCACTTCATTTTTCTAAGTGCCAAAAATGGAGTTTGTTGTGAAGCAACTATCTAAAGATTACATCCTTGCGGGTGCCAGGCCGCTCCTCAGCGATTTGGACACGTCGGCCGTCCGATCGCGTCTGTAAGTGGATCTCAGCCATACATTGTTTTTACTGCGGGGATATAAAAGAGCAGTGAAAACCTAGCTGCAGCTTCCCCCGTGCGAGAACGTATCCAGTGAAACGGGACAATCTATGCACCCAGTGCACCCGAATTTAGTTGACCACCTAAAATGTTTTCAAAAAATATGCAAAAAAGTTTGGACATTGGTACTATTCATATCTAACATGTCACAAAATTTCAAATCTAAATCCATAACACAACTCATAAAATAAAATAGACAAATCTGACAATGAATAGTACCAAAATGTAGTTGGGCTCTAAGTTTGGCCCATTGTCAACATAGATAACAAATTTGTCTTTTTCAGTGTTGATGTTGTGTTTCAGATTTAGACTTGAATTTTTCCGACGATGTGTATTTATGTTATGTCAATGTCTAAACTTATTTTCAGATTTTTTGAAAACTTCGGTGCTAAACCGGAGATGGGTGCACCGGGTGCACAGATTTGTGTCCGTTTTACAGGATACGTTCTCTCCCCCGTGCCCCCAACCGCCACTGCCTCCTCTTTCCCTCTCCTCTGCTCCACCCGTTCTCCTCGCCCCATGCTCTAACCGAGGAGCTCCACCACCTCCTTTTCCTGCCCCGTGCTCCGTCGCCCTCCCTCGCTGAGCTCGCGGCGCTGGTGCCGCGCTCTGCGTCTTCTTCATCAACGACGCTCAACAGGAGGAGTGCGGGACAGCGGACACCGCTCGGATCGTTGTTGCGCTCGCCTCCGCCGCAAATAGGACTGGGATGTTATGCCCCGTTGTACGTGTCCTCGGCATCATCGTCGACTGTGCTGCAGTCCGTTTCTGGTGATTCTATTTCTCTCCTATATTCCTTTCTAATTATTCTCTCTGATTTAGTTTGAGGATTGGTCTCTCCCTCATCAGTTTCTGCGTGTCCCTTTGTGTGGTAATGGTGAGGAGGCATAGCCGACAAACTGTAGGAAACCGCCGCCGACAGCAACGGCCCTGGCCGATGGCTTAGCTCAGAGAGCGTCTATTAGCAAATGGCCAATATTGCCTTCCGTTGGCTTTTATAGTCATCTTTCTATTCTCGACAGTTTCTGATTTAGGTATTGATTTCTCTCAACACTTTTTTCTAAAACATTTGTGTGCATGCCATGTGTTTGATAAAATGCACATGGGCAAGGCTGGTGACCGAACCCCTCTGATAATATGAATTGCAATGTGATTTCTCTTTCTGCCAATTAATCTCATTATATATTTTTGTTGTATTTCATGTTTCCAACTTTTTTTCCATTAGATCCGCCGCTAAATATTTGCTACTGCCGTTGTCCTATGTTCCTACAGCAAATAGGAACGCAGATTTGGTTGGGTATTACTTTGAATATGTACACCTAAGATACCCATTCACATTTTGTATTCATAAATCAGTGGGAAATGGTCGACAGTGGAAACTCATGAATGGAATTTGTTTGCAGGGTTTCGCTGATTTGGGATGAAATTTAATGGATGAAGATGTATGGATATTCTTTCTGGAAGGTGATGAAGATTCAGAACATTGTCCCAGTAATGTTTCTTCTGCTTCAATATTTGTATTCCTTGCTTTGGAAGGCTCTTTGTGTCATTGTATGCATCTCTTCCAATCAATGTATGACATGGTACGACGTTCCTTCCTTTACTGTGTAATACTTATTTTATTTCCCCTTGCTTTCCATGGTATATGATTATATATATTTATGTTCTGCCATATTAATGCCTAGGCTCAAGGTGCAAATATATGAGTTGTGCCTTACCTTGATTTCCTGGTTTTACCTACCTACTTTTGAATGTTGCAGTATTCAATACCTGTGATGTGTGCTCTCTATTTGGGATGTTCACACATACGTGGCTTTGATGGCCTGGCTATGCCAAATCCGGTGGCAAATGTTGTCATTGTCGTCATCGGCCATGGCGCCATTTCCATAAAGAACAGGTCCACCTCAGGCTCCAGGACTAGAGGTAAGAGACAAACCCATCAGTATTTCCCACAAGTGATGCGCGGTCGACCGGATCTTTGCACATATTAAATTTGTAAGTGACAGTGTTTTAGCAGTTCAGTTTTAATGTGAGCATAGTAAATTACTCAATTGTCTTTAGTTTTAGGTACGAGATCAAGTTCTTTCTCTCGCTTACTCTAATTAACTAGAGAACAACTATTATATTTATATGAATATATGCTTAAACTCTGGTCAAGTGTGGAAAAGACAACGTGCTGGACAGATTGTATATCCCGTGGTTTAAATTGAGGTTAGTGTTTTGTGTCCATCTCCACTCTTTTCCAGATCTTTGTTTTTAGATCCCATTCAACGTTAATTATACTATGCATATCATAGTATTACGTGTTCCAGTTACTGCCACACGTTGATATGAAGGTTGTTATGCTACAGAACATTTTAGAAGAACAAAGCCAAAATGATTCTATGGATTTATCTGGAGCTCAGTTTCCATATCTTTCTCAGGTTTGCTTCCCTATTTTCTTCAACTCACTTTATGTTACTTCTTTTTTCTGCTATATATCTGCTCTGTGATCCATTTGGTTCTCTTTTTTCTGAATGAGCCAATAGTAGGAAGTATTATTCAGACAGACACATAGGAGGGCACCAATTCCATCTAGAAGGCACAAAATACATTCGTTATTTGGCCTTTTTTTGCATTGTCTGTTAGCCGTAATTAGTCATGTACTTCTCCTGAAGCTAAATCAAAATAGATTCTAAAACTTAGTAAGTTAATAACAACTTAGTCTACATATTAGTTTGCATTTATTTTCCCCCTTTTTATAACATTAATCATGTTGTACTAAATTGAATGGCATCTATTTGTAAACAGTTTTCAACTTAATTCCTTTGGTTTTCTCTATAACAACATACTGAGTGGCCTAGCATGGTAGCGCCCCCCTCTCATTATATGATGATTAGAGCTTGAAAATAATTCTCTAGCAGATATTATATAGTTATGTCGACTTTACTCACGTAATCCGTCTTATTGAAAGAATAGAGGAGATGTTCATACAGTAGTAATGCAACTGATGTACCATGCTTCCTGCACAAATATGTCACTTTGGTTTCAGCTTACTTGATCTGCTAGGTAGCTTTCTTTCTCTCCTACTGACCATGCCTTGGTTTCTATTTTAGATTTATGTGTCCATGTGCTATTAATTGACGTGCCTAATGGTATTGCTTCCCTGGTTTATTGGCTTTTGTGTTGGTCTTAAAATTTATAAGTGCCTCCTCATCAAGGCTTGAGTCTCAGATCAATCGTTAGTGTTGTTTTCTTACAGCTCAAAGGTTTGTCTCTGGCTCCTCTATGATGGTATCTCGAAATCAAGCATCACCGCCACGAGTTACACTTCGACCGAAGGCCTCTTCATCCTCCACTGGCATGAGACGTCTTGCAAGGTCACGATGCCTTCCTACCCGTCAAAATCAAGCATCACCGCCAAGGGTTCCCCTTTGGCTGAAGCCTGATCATTGCCCTCCGCTGGCATGAGAAATCTTGCCAGATCAGTACGCTTCGCCAGCCACAATGTGTGGGCTAGCATTCTTTTTGCCATCACCCTCATCCGCACGTACCTACACTGAATCCATCGTCCATGTTGCAGTGACCATGACTACCGAATGCCTATATAATCATGGGTCACCGTCTTCTGCATTCTCTACTAATATCCAATTGTGGTAACTTGCTCAGGTAAGACTAAACAGCCTGCTAGCAGCTCGATGCCATGTAGGAATTGCTCAGCTTTTGTTGCTATTCCATAGTTAGTACTACTACATTATGATCTTAAATTTAATCATGACTGAGTGTCTGAATCGTTTTCCTGGTAGAGATAGTCTTATATTATTTATCATTGCCTTCTTTAATATAATGGAAAATACACCATAGGGACTTTTCCTTACGGTAATGGTGTTAAAAATATAAATATTAATCATGCTTACTAAATGTGTTAATTTCTTTCTCCATGTAGGATGAACTATGAAAGGTTAGAATTCTCATTAAATGATGCTCAATCTTATGCTAAAAACTCAGCATCCCAGAAGTTCCTGTTGTGTTTCATCATGCAAAACTTATCTATAGCTATACAATTGACACTCTACAGGCAGGGAAAGAAACTCTGAGGTGTTCCTAATCATAAGAAGGTGATTTTGTCAGATATGGATTTTCTTTTTGGGCACTGGTTCTTCCTATTTTTATTTGCATGTGACCATCTGCCTGTTTTATTTTTTTAAATAACAGAAGATTGATTGCATCAAATATTGATGTGTCATGAGACTCATGAACTGACGATATGCTAGAGTATGTTCATTTAGTTGTTGCATATATGAGTACATGTCTTAAGGTGTTCTATGATGTAATCATCTGTTTTGCTTTTTATTATATTTTTTTCTCGAGAGAGCCTCCTTCATGTTGGCTAGGGTTAAAGCGGTACAACATCATGGCCTGCTCCTCCTCGGCAACTTCGCTTTGCTTCTCATGTGGCTGTTTTTGGCAAGGAGATTAATCCATGTAATATTCATGGTTCGGTTGTTTGCTCAATATTTTGTTTCTTTCTGAATTTTCTTTAGCTGTAGTTGGAGATAGCTTGCATGTACATTACATTGCCCCTCTGTTACGTGACCTGTGTGTGCAGTATATTGTCTCTCGGTTATGTGACTGCCTCTAAAATGTTGCTCCTATGCCTGGTAGTTTATGTGCTTAAGCACTGGTCAGTTTGTTAGTTGTTTGTATTTGTTTTACATGTTCTTCAGGTTTATATGCGTAGCGAGTCTGGCGTGTCTCATGTTTGTCACTACGTGTCGTATGCGTCACTATTTACTCTCCTGGTTCATTCTTAGGATATTAGCCGTCTTCTTATTAATCTATACAATATATGAGGGCTACGTGCAGAATATTTTTTGAATTAACATATGGGGCGCGGCAAGCCCCATCTGTTGTTGGGATTAATACATTTCAGTCTATGTTTGACTTCCATGTTTTAGAGTGCCGCTGGCAAAGAATCTATGTCCACACCCCTAGCAAGATATGAGGAAACATCTGTTGGGTAAGCAATCTAATAATGCAGTCTGATGCTGGATTCTAAAATTAATTAGAATAATGTCTAATTGTGCGGATCATACTAATCCGGTTCTCTGTACATTATTGATTCCTTTCTATCGGTTTTAATTTTTTTTTGAGCAAGCTATCGGTGTAAAGTTGTGACCTCATCTTCTCTCTTCACTCTAGGCGCCTGGAAGGTGGAAATGCTGGTATGGCAAAAAAAGACAAGACCTAGGTCACTCTGCGGGGATGCTATTGCTTAAGGTCAGGTCAAACCATACGTACTGTTGTGTGGGGCTACACACACAAACTAAACTTTCACTTAACTATGAATTTTGTTCTTGCAGGCTAGCCTTATTTTTCCTATACATAGTATCCGTCTGTGATAGCCTCTCAGCACCCGTACTCAGTGATATTTTGGTGCTGTCGTCATTCAAGGTTTCGCTGCCCAGATCTCTCACTGTTAATGCTGTTGAGACCAGCTGACCGTGGCTTTTGGTAACTTTATTGGTTGCATGAAACTCATCGGAGTTTGAGATCATGTATTTCCAATCCAGCTTAGATCAATGAAGCGTTTAGATGTGTATTTAGAATTATTTCCATGTGTATATATGTTATGTGTACCTAGATGTGACTCTTATCCAAGCATCTTATGTTATAATATCAGTGTGATGTGGATCTCTAAATTATTGCCCTTGTGTGTTTCGGCACTGCTCTATAAATTTGGTTTGCCTGTTTCTTAAGGTTCCGCTTCTGTGTTTTGGTAATTGTTGCTTTCATGGTATTCTGTAAATATTTACCAGCAAAGTAGAATAGGTTATTTATTTCTTAATATAGCTAAACCTGAGTCATGTGCTACCCAGTTCTTATCACCAGGTGACATGGTACCTATAACAGTACTTAATATTGTTTAGCTTATACTTATCGAACTTAATTCTATTTAGCTTAGACTTTAGAATAATATCCGTCTCCTTAGTAATCTGTATAAAATGTGACAACTACAGGCAAAATATTAAAATAACCAACAAGTGCCGTGCGGCAGGCCGCGCCGTCAAATCTAGTATATAATATACGTGCAAATTGGCACCACTCCAAGTTTAAGAATTAGTAGAAAATAATTTATGCATAATTCAGAAATGTGATGATTTTTCTAACTTTATAGCTACTTTCATCCATTTAAATTATTGTAGGTGGTTTCTCAAATGTAAACCAAATTTTAATTATCATTGTGTCATAGTTTTCTACAATTTGAAAAAAGTATCATTTAAGATACACAAGTCGTGATTACATCAAAGAACTAGAGTTTTGAAGGATGAAACCCCTATATATAAATATCCATGTCCACCATTTTGATTATGTTTTGAAATAATCTAAGAAAAAATGCAATCCTTCATCATAGTGTCTTTTTATGTGTCACTAGTTTGCAAAAAAAAAAACTAAACTTTGAAAACGACAAATTTTGATAAAAGTTTTCACAAAAACCCCTATCATGTATGAACAATCGTGCCTTTCAAACCAAATGACCAAGGTCATGGCCATGCCATAGTTCATGATAATTTGAGGATATTTGTCACATAGGTGTATCTTGGCATGGCAAATAATAGTACCGAAGTGAGTTTTTCAACTTTTTTGTAGAAAAATTCACTTTCGTTTTATATATGCAAAAAAGCACGTACAAATTATATGGTACAAACTGTATCACTCCAATTTCTGCACAGAGTAGACCACATTTGATGGTTAATTCCCAAATAGCTACTTTCGCCCATTTAAATGACTATATGTCAATTTCCTCAAAGTAAATCAAATTGGTAATTCAAATGTGTGATATTTTTCTCCTTAAAGTTGCAATAAAATCATTTAAATTACAAAAGTAGTGATTGTAACAAAAAACCATTCACTATTTTGAAAGATTCAAGTCCTTCCTATAAACAAACATGTCCACCATTTTGACCATGCTATTCACAAATCAAATAAAATGAAGAAAAAGTAAACATGCAATACTTGCTCTTGGAGTCCTTTTATTGTTTACTAGTTGCCAAGAAAACCAAACTTTGAATACGGACTGTTTTGTAATGAGTATTAGAAAATATCATGCATGAACATTCATGGGTTTCAACCCAAATGACCAAGGTCATGTCCATATACATGGTCTAGTTCATGAGTATGTACCCATATTTGAAAAGGTAGGTGTATCTTTGCATGGCAAACAATTGTGCCAAAGTAATTATCCAACTTTTTTCGTACAAAAAGAAACACTTTTTCATTTTTTTAAGTACCAAAAATGGAGTTTGTTGTGAAGTAAGTACAAATAATATTGTGCAAAATGGCACCACTCCAGCTTTCACAAAAGTAAACCATAATTTATGTATAATTCTGAAATGTGATGAATTTTTAAACTTTATAGCTACTTTCGTCTATTTAAATGATTGTAGGCGCCTTCTCAAAAGTAAATCAAATTTAACTCTAAGTGTGTGATTTTGCTCCTAAAAATTGTAAAAAAAAAACCATTTAAGATACACAAGTACTGATTACATCAAAGAACCATCGAGAGTTTGAAGGATGAAACCGCTATGTACGAATAGTCATGTCCACCATTTTGACCCCACTTAAAAAAATTCTAAGAAAAAATACAATCCTTCCTCATAGTTTCTTTTTATGTGTACTAGTTTCCAGCAAAGAACCAAACTTGAAAGCGACAACTTTTGAAAAAAGTTTTCACAAAAAAACCCTATCATGTATGAACATTCGTTGCTTTCAAACCAAATGACTAAGATCGACATGGCCATGCAATTTCTTGACTATACAAAGAATAGTACTGAAGTGAGTTTTCAACTTTTTTAACAAAAAAACACTTTTCATTTTCTGAGTGCAAAAAAGAGGTTTTGTTGAAGCATGTACAAATTATATGGTACAAAATTGCATCACTCAAATTTTCGCACAGAGTAGACCACACTTGAAGGATAGTTCCCAAATAGCTAGCCTCACCCATTTAAATGACTATATCAGTTTCCTCAAAGTAAATCAAATTTGAAATTTAAATGTGTGACAATTTGGTCCTAAAAGTTGTAATAAAATCATTTAAATCGAATCTAGTGATTATATCAAAGAACCACTGTTAGTTTTGAAAGGTTCAACTCCTTTCGATAAACAACCATGTGCACCACTTTGACCCTGTTTTAAATAAATCAAATAAAATGATTAAACCTTAAAAATGCAATACTTTCTCTTGGAGTACTTTTTTTACTACTTTCCAAGAAAACCAAACTTTGCATAAACCTATCATGTATGAACATTTATGGGTTTCAACTCAAATGACCAAGGTCATGTCCATATCCACGGTATAGTTCATGATTATCTTCCCACATCTGAAAAAGAAGTTTATCTTTGCATGGAAAACAATAGTGCCAAAGTATTTATTCAACTCTTTTGTACAATAATCACTTTTCATTTTCTAAGTGCCAAACATGAATTTTGTGTGAAGCAAGTACAAATAAGAAGGTCCAAAATGGCACCACTCTAGCCACAAAAAGTAGACCATAATTGATTTATAATTCTAAGATATGATGATTTTTCAAACTTTATATTTACTTTCTTCCATTCAAACGATTATATGTTGATTTCTCAAAAGTAAATCAAATTTGAACTACAAGCAGTGGCGGATCTCAGTGGAGGCGAAAGTGTGTTGTCGCCCCACCCGAGCCCAGGAGAAATTCCTTCCTTATCCCCTAATATATAGCCCAAATAGCCAATCAAAACCAGCCCACATCTCCTCTTCTGTTCGCACCCGCCCCTAGAATTTGGCCCAAGCTCCACCACTGACTACAAGTGTGACAATTTGCTCCTAAAAACTACATAAAATCATTTAAGTTACACAAGTAGTGATTATATAAAAAAACCACCGAGAGTTTTGAAGGATGAAACCCTATGTATGGAATAGCCATGCCCATCATTTTGACCCCATTTTGAAAAAAATGAAGAAAATGAAGAAAAAATAAAAATGCAATCGTTTCTCCTAAACTCCTTTTATGCGTGCTAGTTTCCACGAAAGAACCAAACTTTAATTATGATTTGAAAAAAATCATAAAAAATTCTAATTATCACGTATGAATATCCATGGGTTTCAAGCCAAATGACCTACTATATCCTCTCAGAAAGTATAAGTGCTCTCAGACCCTTTGAAGCATGAGTTTACCGAACATATTGTTGTTGATACTTCTTTTGTACGCAATTGTGCGTAGTATCAGGTTATTAGAGCAACTCCAGCCGCCCCCCGAGATCCCTCCCAGGCCACGCTTTTCCCACTTTTTTCCGTCAGCGGGCCATTTTCCTCCCAGACGCCCCCCAGAGCCTCGTTTTTCGCAGGTTTTGGCCTAAAATTCATCCGGCGTTACCAGGCCGAACCCGTCGCGTCGGGTTCCGCCTGGGGGCACCAGCGAAAGGGAAAAGCCGCGCGGGCCAGCCCAGTCGGTGAGACAACGTAGATACCCCACCACAGATTCGCCCCATTCCTACTTTCCCTCCCCCGCCGCCGCACCACCTGCTCCCCTCCGCCGCGAACGCGCCGCCAGAATAGGGCACCCCCAACGCGACGGCACACCCTACCAAATCCTCCACCGCGTCGGCATCCCCATCTCGCTGCTACCCGTGTTTTCGCGGTGAATCGTCGTCATGATCAAGCTTCACGTCCACCCTGCCCACGAGGTGTTCGGCGTTTTGCCTGAGATGGACTCCGACGACGAGGAGATGCTTGCCGCTCTGATGGAAGAGGAAGCCGCCGCCGACGACGACGAAGAGCACTTGCTGATGCTCGCCTGCCTAGCCGGTCTGTACGCCGTCGATGCACAGCCGAAGCATGGTGGCTCGGCACCAGGTCACCGCAAGAGCAAGCTACGCCAGCGTGCGGAGGGCTATTGCATTCCGTACGCCGACTACTTCATCGACGATCCATTGCACGACGAGAAGACATTTCAACGCTGTTCCAGGATGAACCGGAACTTCTTCCTCATGATTGTGCATGGCGTCCAAGAGTTCGACAGCTACTTCGTTTGCAAGAAAGATTGCACCGGCACGGTTGGATTTTCCTCGCTCCAGAAGTGCACGGTCGCTTTGAGACTGCTTCCATACGGAGCTCTAGCTGATTCGCAAGATGACTATCTGCGCATGGCCGAGTCCACTGTCCTTGAGTGTTTCTACAAGTTCTGTAGAGCCGTAGTGGCAGTGTTTGGACCAGGATACTTGCGAACATCCACTGCGGAAGACACTGCTCGGATCCTAGCAGAGAATGAAGCAAGAGGATTTCCTAGAATGCTAGGAAGCATCGACTGCATGCACTGGCAATGGAAAAACAGTCCATTTTCTTGGCAGGGGATGTGCAAAGGGCACAAAGGAGGTTGCAGTGTCGTACTTGAGGTAGTGGCTTCGCAGGATACCTGAATTTGGCATTCCTTCTTTGGAATGTCAGGGTCTAACAACGACCTCAACGTCCTGCAATGCTCCAATGTCTTCGCCAAGCTTGTTGAAGGTAATGCTCCCCGGTGAACTTCGAGATCAACGAGCACAATTACAACAAGGGATACTATCTGGCATATGAAATCTATCCAAAATGGTCCAAATTTGTGAAGACTATCTCAAACTCTATGTGATCTTGCACAACATGATCATTGAGAGCGAGCGGGAGAACCCAGTGGAAGACATCGAGAAGGAGGTGCCATACTTCAGACAGGGTCCTCTCGTGGGCGATGATCCGGAGGAGAGCCGACGTTTGCCTGTATCGACATCATGGACTGCCTTACTTGCTATGCGTGAGGAGATCCGAGGCCCACTAGTTTATCAGCAATTGCAGAAAGATCTGGTAGAGTACCTGTGGAGGCGCAAATGCGTGGTCTAGGTTTATGTAATTTGTCTTGAAAAACTTGTTTTAAAATTTATGAGTTGTGTTGATTTGTTAAACTATTTGTATTTATTTTTATATCGAACTATTTGATAAAAATGATAATTTTGCTTTAAAAATAATGAATTTGCTATAAAAATGATGTTGTATGACTTATTTTTCAACCAAAAGTAGCAAAAAATCGCCGGCTTGGAGGGCGAACTGGGGCGCCGACCTGGAATCGGCGCGTCCCCATGCCAAAATATTCCGCCGTTGAGAAGTGAGCGTAGCTCACTTGGCTAGTGGAGTGGATGTACAACCCGGCCACCCAGGTTCAAGTCCTCACGGACGTGAATTTGGGTTCTCATTATTTAAAAAAAAAAACTCGCTGTGGGAGCCTCTCCTACCGCTTTCCTTTCAAAAAAAAAAATTCCGCCGAAGACCCCCTAAGCGGCCACAAATTGGCCTGGGGGGCCAACGGCAGGAGTTGCTCTTACTTTTCAGTACTCGTGTCGAGTTACAATTGACAGATTTTCACAAAGGACCAAACTAGATCACTACACACCTTCCATCTTAACTCAGTGTTTTTTTTCTTACCTATGATCATGTACGCGTCGTAATTTGGAGATTAGCTTTTAGCCTTTTACATTTGAATGCACATGCCTGGATTTTGAAGGCCTTGAAGGCGGAGGCTGACACCTAGATTTAACACCGATAGACGCCCATCGTGTTGTGATGGTCCATACCATGATTATAGACGCACATATGGTAGGAGCAATGGAGCATAGGGTGCACGTGAGTCTGTCGCGGTCGCCTCAACACATCTCACCCAACTGTCTCGAAACATCCCACCCAAGTGTTTCACTGCAGCAGCAGCCCTCGATCTGACATCAACACGTTGGTCTCCCCGCGGCACGCAGAATCCAAAGCACACGCCTCATCCTCATCGTGACAAAATCTAGTAGAAGCCAGCCACAAATCGACCCTCCAATGGCGTCTCCACAAAATCTCTCCTCGTCGCCGGCGCGTGATTCCATTCCTTCCACGGCGCTGTTGCGTCGTCAGCTCCCTCCCGCGATTATTCTCGCGGCCCCGAGAGGGCAGGGCAGCGGGAGGAGAAAAGTCCCAGTCCAACTCTCCACATTTCTCCTCTCCTCTCCTCCTAACGCCAGCAGACCAGCACCGGCCGGGCCAGTTCTTCTTCGTCTCAATCCCACGGTCTGGTTCGTCTGGCTGGGGCTTCTCGCGCTGCCGCGTATCCTGGTATGGAGATCTTGCTCTGCTTTCCTGATTAGATTCTCGTTTCTTGTTCTCGTTATCCGGTGGATTGGTTGCTGCCGTGATGGATTCTTGCCTATTCATGTTCTGATGATACTCTCTGTGAAACCGTCCACCTTTAATTCCATCATATGTTCATGTTAAAGTCCTGCCCTGCTTTTCCCCTCTTTTGTAACTGTAAGAGTATGAACATATTCTTTCAGAGGGGAAAGTTGCGTGGCATCAACAGTAGAGCTTTACGGATTCTGAAACCTTTGTACCTACTTTTTGTGAACCCGTCTTCGTCGTTCTGACTCATGCTGCGTCAGGAGATCCAGGATTTCTGCCCAGATGAGCTATCTAGATGATAAATCATAAAAAAAAGCTATCTAGATGATAGAAGCAGTAATCTGTTTGAAACCTTCAGCTTCCACTTTTCCATAACCTTGTCGCGTGAAGTCAAACATCACGATTTGGTATGTCATTTCCTAAAACGTACTATTTTCGTATCCGATTTGGTGACGTCGTACAACGATCCTAAGTTCACTTGGCCTTTTGTGTAGCATTGCTCAACAAAAGATCACAATTATCACTAGAGGACATACATAACAGATCTTTGTGGATGTTGTATTTGGTAATGGAGTGAATTGCTTGTGTTTTGCATGTCTTGTGCATAAGCTTGAGAAATGACAATTGGCTTGCGTAAATACCTAACTGGTGCATGATATAAAATAAAGGGAAGAGGCATGGTTTTATGCCGATAGAGACAATAGATAAATCAGTGCTCATTTACTTTTGCGGAATTGACAATAGAGTTCACAGTATTTCAAGTATATATCCACAAGAAAATATTCATTAAATGGCAATATTTGCACATATATACTTACGAATATTGGCGCATAAAAGAGTACTAATTAGTAGAGTACTAGAAATGTAATCATGTTATGCTCGTGTTTTCTCCAACTTTAATTTTCATTTTGTAGTGTTGAGCTGTTTGTAGGAAAAGGGAGAGATAATATGAAATACAGAAATTCACAATAGCACCCGAGCTCACATGCTCCTGATATTAGTGGGATACAGAACCAACTTACACAATCGTGATATTTTCACTCATATATGTACCGATATCAATCTTACATGTATGTAAATTTATCGTCATTTCATATTATTTTGTTTCCAATAGTTACTTTATATTTCTTGCGTGTACTATTTACAATCAAAGTGGGTTCACAAGGGCTGGCCATGGTTCCTAATATTATTCCAAATGTTTTATTTATTTATTTAAGGACTGGGGATCATTCAGAGTTGAAGAAATCATGTTTCGGAGAAAACACACCTCTCATTTCAATCTAGATGATGCTGAGCAGAGACAAACAATGGTAACTCGAAATATGTCATGTTCTGGTTTACTTGTGAACTATTAGCATCCAAACTAAATGTCTTCTGGTCTCAAATGACAATGTTGACGTACTTTCCTAATGAAAACAAAACTAAATAGTTTCAGGGTGAGAGCATCTGTTGTCTCATGCATCCATCTTATATGCATTTTTAAACAAATGAAAATGTTCAAACAGTCAAACTGTTAACCTGAATATAGCAAAGTAGCAACCCAAATGGTTGTGTCCTAGTAAATCAAGAACAGAGGGAGATATATTCGGTTTATATTTGTATATATTATATTTATTTTGGGCCAAACGGTGTATTCTCAAATCTGGTGTTACGAGTGAACTTAGGGGAAATGCAAAGGTGAACATGGGGGCATTTGCACCTGGTTCCAAAAAGCATTTTTGCAATGTTCAAAAATTCTGAAAAAAATGTGCACGCGTACATGTTGTATTTTCTATGTGTGGGCGTCGAAAGTTTTGCGGAGAAACGACTTTTTATTTGACTTGTGTGAAAAAGACAAAAATCTGTCATATGTATGTCACACAAATTTCTCTTTTTGTGGAGGCAAACTAAAAAGTAAACTTTTCACGAAACTTTGTGTCGTGCACATGTTATGCGAGACGTATGCGTGTACTTTTTCCCAGATTTTTTAACATTTTTTATAAGTGTTTTAAATGCTTTTTCAAAAGTGGGTGCAAATGCCCCCATGTTCTCTCTATTCACTCTCGTGAACTTAGCTGTAACTCAACCTTCACCTGTTACAGGATTTCCATTTTAGCATGATCAGAACTCTCCATTTTATGCATGGACAACTCCACAAGTCTGCAGTGACATACTGAGATCCACTTTTCTCATTTAAATACATCAACCAGCTGTAAAATCTACTTCACATCCTTCCTCAAAAAGAATCACGTCTTACCATTTGATGATAATGCTCATTTGACAAACTGTCTCTTGCTTAGCATAAGGAGCTCTCTTATGAGTCCTTTTGGCGTTTCCAATTGACTGGAAGCGTGCTAGCAATATCAGTACTTACCAGCCATTGTTGAAAAGTGCCGTTCATCCTATATTTATTATAAAGCATACAAGGCTGACAGATATTTATTTTCTAGTTTCCTTAATTAAACATATATGCTATTTTCATCGATTCTCTCATGTAACAATCTCCTGTGAGCAGATCAATGAACTCAGAGCTGCACTTGGGCCTTTGTCTACCCATGGAGAGAAGTACTGCAATGAAGCATGCTTGATAAGATATCTAGAAGCCCGCAACTGGAATGTTGACAAGTCCATAAAAATGTTGGAAGAAAGTCTCAAGTGGAGGGCAGCTAACAGGCCTGAGGCTATTCGTTGGGTAATTGGTTTCTTCACATTTCCTTTGCTTGCTTTGCTCAAGTGATGTTTTTTGTCTTAACTTGATCAAGGGGCTAATTGTTTTCTTCTTGATTTCAGTCTGATGTTTCTGTTGAAGCAGAAACAGGTAAAATGTACAGGGCAAGTTTCGCAGATAGAGAAGGTAATTCAGTGGTTGTAATGAGACCAACAAAGCAGGTAAGAACTCAACATGTTTAAAATTTTCATTTGATCCTTGTCTTTCATTTTGGGAACTAGAAGTCACCTGTACAATGTTCTCGTACAATTTCAGAATACAACGTCTCACGAAGGGCAGTTGCGGCATCTTATATATACCTTGGAGAATGCAGTGCTCAGTCTGCCTGAAGGTCAAGACAAAATGGTGTGGCTGATAGACTTTACAGGATGGACACTTGCCCATGCAGCCCCCATGAAGACTTCGAGAGAGAGTATGAGTATCCTGCAAAACCATTACCCAGAGAGGCTTGCAATTGCATTTCTGTTCAATGCGCCCAAAGTATTTGAGGCTTCGTTTAAGGTGTAGGCTCTAAACATCACCCCTTCATAAAAAGTACGGTTGTGTCTCTGGTTTTATTCAGGAATTAATTTTAAAAATAGCTATAGTGCTTAAATATATCAAATGGTTTCAGGTTCTCAAACGATTGGTTGACCCTAAATCAGTCAAGAAACTGAACTTTGTGTACAAGGAGAACGAGGAGAGCATGAAGACAATGTACAAACACATTGATCCAGAAGTCCTTCCGGTAGAGCTTGGAGGGAAGAACAATGTGGTGTACAACCATGAAGAGTACTCCAAGCTGATGACAAAAGATGACATCAAAATGGCAAGCTTCTGGGCAGCAGATGTTAACCATGTCACGAACGGTCACTCCGTTCCTGAGGTTACACCAAAGTCGTCTCTGGTTGCTGCTAGAGCAAGTTGAGGAGCATCACCCAGCCATTATTACGGATCTGATACAGCTATGCAAAAGGAACAGATGGAAAAAAAAAAGAGTAGTAGTTTGGATTAAAAAAATTAACTCCAGAATGTCCCACTTAATTGTAATGTTACACCACCATGTATTGCTTTTTCATCCCCAAATAAGTGATTTCACAGAATAATTTTTTCACATGGACAATAACTACTGTACTAGACACTAAACAATATTACCTAGTAGTGCTACTTGTTTTCCAACTGAATTTTATGCGCTCAGTTTGCTACTATGTAGTTGATGTTTCGGTAGTTAAGATCTCTTTCTACCTTTTGCCCAACGGTTTTGCTAATTCTAAATCGACTGAGAATTAACTAAATCTCAGTCGCCTCATTAACCGTTGGATTTTAGGTCGTGATTCGTGCTATTCTAGGAGTTGCATATAGTTTACAACTGTGTGCAACTGACTGAGATTTAGTTAATTCATAGCCGCCTCCATAACTGTTAGATTTGCGTTGTGATTTGTGCTAGTCTGTGAGTTGCACATGGTTTACAAATGTGTGCAACTGATTGAAATTTAACTAAATCTAAGTCTACTGAGAACTAGACACTCCCTTTGCCCAATGATTTCACCAGTGAAATGGGGACTTTTTTTTGCACGAAACAAGGGTTATTAGTGGGAAACCATTTTGTTTATTTATCTTTCTATTTTCTTGTGAGGATTTTTACAGTACCCTCTTTATCAGTTCATCTTGACGATGTAGATGTTAGCAATAATCTTAATTATGCAAATTTCTAAGATGTGTTGGCAGTGCAGTCTTAAGAGTCGTGTTCTAGTTTAATTAGGTTTCCTAATTTGGTAAGTTTGCATGTAGTCACGGTCATGTAACATGTGAGTACTAGAGTTGAGTCCGTAGTCAAGTTAGTCTCACCTGAAGTAGTAGTCATGGTCCGAGTTTGTTTAGTAGTGTCTGATTACAGGTTAACTTCGTAGGCTTTATTTTGCACTAAGTTAAACTTTCCTAAGTCTGACCGAATTTGTAGCAAAATGTGTCAATATCTACAACATCAAGTCTATATAGCATGAAAACTTATTATACTAGATGATACCCCGCGCGTTGCTGCGGGAATTTGTAAGAAAACATAAATCAATTTCATGAGGTTGATTGATACACAAATGGCTGGAAAATTACAATATGAAAATTCCAAAGACAAACGCAATTTGTAATTTGACTGAAGGTGATGAACTGAACAAATTAAGAGCAACCAAATAAGCACATGCAAATATAATTGAAGGAGGACTTGCCGAGATACACTGAAGATAGGCCAGCAAAAAAAAAGTAGCGATCGATCCTCCTGCTTATTATTCAGAGTTTGGGAACATATAAATACACAATATTTTTTTAATATAATATTCTTATGTCCATGAAAGAATAATGAGAAAAGAACAAACAGAAGATGGGTTCACAGAGTCACGGACTATAGTAGTCGACGCTTAAGTAACTGCAGAATCAAGACTAACCTGCAAAGTTTAAAATATTTGGATTGTTATGATACATTCAGCACCCATCAGAACAAAACGAAAATGTGTTGAAGGACAAAAACAAAATTATGGAAGCGTACACTCAAATGAAATGTGTGCAGGTTTAAAGGTAATTTCTTCAAAGTTCTCCTTTAGCAATATTACAATGGAACTTCATAAGCACATGACGTAAAACTATAGTGTAATCACAAATGCGATCATATATTGCAAACAGATATAAATCGAGACAGAGAGCATGTGATGTTCGATGGCTCTCACACTTAGACAAAGGTGGAATTGAGTAGAGGATCAGAGCAAAAACCTTTGATTTGGATGTAGAATGTGAACACTATTATTGACATGAGATAAATTTAGTGATACCACTTGAGTTAAAATTTCGGAACATAAAAAGTGCCTGAGGCTGCAAAGACAATGGTACACATCAAAAAAAAATTGGCTGCAAATAAATATATATGCATACACTGATACACAACATCAATTCATCATCGAGAAAACACAATATTAATTGATAGAAATATATAGATAATAAAGCTGAGTTTTCAAGTAATTGGTGGCGGGGAGATCCCCCACCTGAAATATAACTATGGATTATTTTCCCCAACATGGATTGTGCCATTAGCGAAATTGTGAAACATTTCATTCTCAATTTTACATATACATACTAGCGGTTCATTCTCCAACTGAATAAGTACCCGTCTTACAATGAACTACCACATCCTCGGGGTGTTTCCTGATGAAATGTTTTGCTGCATAACTCCAGTTTTCTGCACTGAATGGAATATAAAGCAAAATAATTGAAAAGAAATATGGAAACAGACGTTTCCTCACAACACAACTGCACTCAGGGACGGAGACAAGGGGGGACGAGCAGGGGCTACGCCCCCCCTATGCTCAAGCTTTTCTTTGCAAAATTAGCTAGTGTGGCTGCTTGATTAGTGCAGTTTATCTTGATTAGCCCCCCTCATCAAGATCAAGCACACTATTAGGCTAACCTTGCCCCCCTTAATCTCATATGCTGGCTCCGTCCCTGACTGCACTGCAAGATAGAAAGGGCACAGTACAAAGCACATCCACAAGTCCAAGAAGATGTTAACCATGTCATGAATGGGCACTAGGTTCCGCAGTTGTCCCCAGCTGCTGCTAAAGCAAGTGCAAGAACATAGACCAACTTCGAAAGAGGAACAGTAAACAAGATTTTTTCTTTGAATTAGGGGCATACAAAACCCCAAATTTCACTGCAAAATTAAATTGAGAAGCCATCAAGTGTATTTTTTAGAGTAACTTGCTAGCGCAACGGCGTAAACATGAAACGCGCATCCAAAATACAAGAAACTAGCTAGAGGCATCACACTACATAACTTCGCACCCAACAAGACTCTAAGCAACTAACAGAAGTTGCTCTTCCTGGAAACTTTCGCGAAAGCCACATATTAAGGACCACTGATATACGATCCCGAAAGATCTTATTGCTTTGGCACTAATTCAAAAGAATCTATTGGGGTGACATACGAATGCACAGTTCCTGAACGGGCAATCTACACTCCCGTTGATGTTGAAAGGCACGCACTCCGTTATCTTCATTGAGCTAACATCAATGGCGAACATCCTTCCATCCTGTCGGAGATACAGAACCTGAGGGTCATAGGGGTGCACAACGGCTAGATCCGGCCTCTCGAATGGAAGGCCTGTGGACACAAATGATGATCTAGACCAAAATTCCTTCATTTGAAAATCATACTCTTTCCTCCAGATGAATTTGTTGCGCCCACTGACCACAACAGTCCAGAGACTCACTATGGGTGCATGATCTGGCATGTGTAGCTCGGCATACCTGAGCAGAACTCCGCTTACATTCACAATCCGCTGCTCAACAACATGTGTAGCACCAATCTCGGAACCAGCCGGAATTGGTAACCAACGAACCTTCGGTTGATCTGCAAACAGGTTGTAGGAGAGGAGTCCTTGTGAAACATCGAACCACCATAGTATGTCATTCCATGTAATGACGCCGTTCCCGCTCCATTGACGACCACTGCTCAAGGGGTAGTTAACCTCCCTGTTACTCCACTTCCCAGGGTCTGCTGATGTCCAGACATGAATAATTCCACCATTGTTTTCTCCAGGAACAAGCTCTGCTTCCACATTACTCAAATTGTGGGGGTCTACGATTAAACCCACATTGCCGTGCTGAAGAGCATCTTTATTCTGATTAGGCAGACGAAAAATGTCCACGCCAGCTACCTTATGATCCATTAGAAAATACGCCCTCAGAGGCCGCCCTTGGCGACGATACCCTGCACATAGTAGGATCAGACTAGACGAGTGTGTCGCCATGACATACAGATAGCCTGGTTTTATCTTGACAACAGCAGGTCCATATGCGATCTGGTTGGGGCGGGGGGTTCGCCTTCGAGCTAGGCCAATACTTTCTTTGAAAAGACACGGATGTCGCCTAGAGGGGGGGGGGTGAATAGGCGATTTAAAATTATTACGGTTAAGGCTTGAATAAATACGGAATAAAACTAACGTTTAATTTATCAAGCCAAAACCTAAACTAGCTAGGTTTACCTATGTGCACCAACAACTTATGCTAAGCAATATAATCGACTAGGTGATAGCAAGATATATAACTTCAAGCTCGATGGCTATCACAAAGTAAGTAGCATAAGTAAGAAGCTCGGGTATAGAAATACCGAGGCACTTGGAGACGGTGATTTATCCCGAAGTTCACTTCCCAATGGAAGCTAGTCTCCGTTGGAGCGGTGGGGTGTTCACCAAAGTGAAACACCGAGTAGCCTTGAAATGGCACACCGTATCTCCGTTGTGTCTTACCACCGATGTGGCGAGGAACTTGTCACTATGTTGTCGTTGAGGTTGACAACTAGAACCTTTACATGGATGAAGCACACTCCACAAGTTGGAGGGTCTTCACCAAATGCACCGAGCCGCCAAGACTCGATGCCTAAGGCCGAGGCACACACCACAACTCAATTGGTGGCTCCCGGCAAAGTCTTCGTAGCTACCAAAGCTCCGAGATATCAACAACCGTCTAGGGTACCAACGTGCCCTAGAGGAACAAGCTCTAGGGCACCCAAGCACCCAAGAGTAACAAGCTTCTCAACTTCGACTTCCACGTATCACCGTGGAGAACTCAAACCGATGCAACTAATGCAATGGCAAGAACACACTAAGTGGTCAAGTTCTTCCAACCCGAATCCAACCAAAGCAACTAATGCTTGGGAGGGATTTGAGAGGAAGAACAAAGGAGAAACACCAAGAAACTCCAAAGATCTAGATCCAAAGTGTTCCCCTCACTTAGAGGAGAAATCAATCGGTGGAAACGTGGATCTAGACCTCCTCTCTCTTTTCCCTCAAAAACTAGCAAGAACTATTGGAGGGATTGAGAGATAACCTGTCGGAGATTGTCCCCAGGAACTAGGGGTGTCTCCAAGGTATCGTGTAAGGGGCTGAACACGGAGTCAAACAATCCACAACGTGCTCCGGCGACGGTGCTCGTCAGGCTCGCTGCGGACGACACTGCAGAGATTGACACAAGGTATTACCCAGGTTCAGGGCCCTCTTGTGGAGGTAAAACCCCTACGTCCTGCTATGGTGTATTACACTGCTTGGAGAGTTTACAGTACAAGGAGAGAGCTTGTCGAGCTCGAGGTGGCTAACAATGGCTACTTGCTGATCTTCAGATCTAGGGTTAGGGTTTGCTAGAACTGCACCAACTGAAGATCGAACCCTTTGCTTGGGCGTGCTCCTCCTCCTTTTATAGGCGTCCTGGGCCTCTTCTGCCCAAACATTTGGGCGGGAAGGGCTACCACATGGCGACGAAGGAGGAGGCGCGGTGCACCGTAAAGGTGAGGTCCACCATAAAGGTAGAGATCGTGGACGCGGTCCACGGCAGGGGAACGGCGTCACCAAAGCTGAAAAGGGGCACCGACCAGCTGGACAGCGGGCTGGCGCTTGCCGAGGTGGGAGGTGGCCCACGGTGACGTCGTCCTTGGAGCGTAGCTGCAGACTGTTCCCTTGTCACCAAAGAGGCAATACTCGTTGTCCGCTTTGCTTGGCTCCGCTTTGTTGACTGCTTTATACATGGAAACGGCAACTGTGGCGTCGTCGTCACCGCGCGTAGGCACGCGCGTCACTCTGCACATGGCGCAGAGTCCATGTGCGCTCTGCCGTGGGGGCAGAGATGGCTTCACGAGGAAAACGCTTCGCGAGGCGAAAGGCCTCGCCAAGCCCTTCGGCTTGGTCCTTAGTAGAATTGCGGGCGGCGTCGGAGACGCCTTGTCGAGGAGCGATTCCTCGCCGAGGGAAAGAACCCTTGGCGAGGAGAACCCTTCGCGAGGAGAGAAAATCCTCGCGAAGCTCGCCAGGCTTGGAGAGCCTGGTCCTTAGCGAAAATCATCCAAAGAATCTTGTGGGCCCTGGCAGGCCGGCCCGTGGTACCCTGGTTTCCACTGTGCCGACAGTAGCCCCCGGGCCCGCGACGGGCACGCCGAGGCCCATGACGAAGGCGAAGCGTCGAGGGGCCAAAGATGCCTGACAGGGCCGCGACACGTGTCACGCAGCGGTTGCGCCCGTGGCCACGGCCTCCTCGGCTCCAACGGGCGACGTGGCGGGGCCCGCCACGACTCGAGTGCTGGTCAATAAAGCCTGGGCGCGCAGGCGGCGCCCATTACTTCTCCCGTAACTCCTCCGCACACTTCTCCCCACGCCTCCAATCTCTCCAGAGAGCTCCAATCTCCAGAGCACTCTTCTTCTTCTCCGGCGACCATGGCCCCCAAGAGAGCAGCCACCGATTTGAAGGGCAAGGCCACCGCGCAGGCGAGCTCGTCGGCGGCGACGGCGCGGGCGGGCACGTCCGCGGCGATGGCGCGCGCTGCTGCTCTCGAGGGAGCGCTGCCGAAGACGCGCGTCACCGCTGCGACGATAGCGACGGTGCGCCACCTGGCGGCGGCGAAAACCAACGAGCACGGCGCCACCGAACTGAGGCCGGCCGGTAGCAGGCTCACCGACACCTTCTACCCCATCTTTCTTCATACTCTCTACGCCGGCCTGGTACCACCATTCTCTGATTTCCTCCTGGCGATCTTGGAGACGTACCAGATCCAACTCCTTCATCTTCATCCCAACTCCATCCTCATCCTTGCCATCTTCGCCCACTTCTGCGAGGCCTACGTCGGCATCCGCCCCTCGGTGGCGCTCTTCCGCAGTTTCTATTCTCTTCGGAACTCCGCCAAGGGCGAGCGGCTCGGATGCGTCTCTTTCCGCATCGTCGACGCCCGGAGCGACAACTACATCCCCATCGCCTGGCTTGGCGAGGTCGCCGTCACCAAGGTGACGAAAAAGGTTGACAAGTTCCGCGAGAAGTGGCTCTTTGTCGACGCCAAGGCCACCAACCCTCTCCTGGAGGTGCCCGAGGCGCCGCCGAGGAAATGGGCGCGCTGGGCGAGCGCGGACTTCAGGGGCTCGAAGCTTGACGCGGTGTACGTGTACTTCCGTCATATCCGCGACGCAGGGGTCACCGGTCAAATGGTGGCAAAGGACTTCACCAGGCGCCGCATCGCCCCCCTCCAACAGCACGCCGAGCCGGTGTGGCGATACGACGGCAAGGACGACGCCATGCGGCTAAGCAGGGACGGCTTCGAGCCCGATGTGCTTCGCCAGATTATGAACGTTCTCTTCACATCGCCGGAGATCCCGCCCGCCAAGAAAGAGGCGGCCAAACCGCTTGTCGTGGTGGTGTCACGGCAGATGCCATAAGATGGCTTGATCTGTGGGGCCGATGGACGCTGGAGGCACCCGGGGAGGGCTTGCGCACACGAACACGCACACGAAGAACACAACTCACCCACACACACACAGGTTTACCCAGGTTCGGGGCTCTCGTGAGGAGATAACACCCCTACTCCTGCCTGTCTACTTGATTTATAGGTGGATTACAACCTGCTTACAAGCTTGCTCCTTAGCTAACTTACTACCCACTCCAAGCTCCTGCCAAATCTCGGGGTGGTTATCTGGCTCTCCTCTAGCTCTTCAAGAAACTACTCACTTGCTCAGCGTCTGGGCTCAAACTCCCTTGGAAGCGTCCCTGTAAGAGGTGCCCCTGGTACCCTTTATATAGGGAAACCCAGGGTTACAGTGCAAAACATCTCTACTGTCGCCATACCGCTTGGTCTCCGGCCGACACGGGCGTCGTTGCACCATGCCCAGACCGTGGCAGCGCCGGTCGCCACGGTCCCTTCTGCGTCCAACAGCACGCCCATGTCTAGGCCTAGCGTCCCTGTGCCGCGCCGCCCGGGTCAGAGGCACGCCGTCCACTTGCAGCTCGCCGCCGCCCTTGCTTCACTCCGTGTCTCAAGGAACCCTGTCCCTTGCCCGGGATAACCTTTACCCGACATAGGCATGCTCCGTGCTCTTGACTCGGTTTGTCCTTTCCTCAACTCGGTTTTGCCTTCCCTGCACACAAGAGGAACAAAGGAAGACCCGACATATAACTCGCATGATCCGACATAACAATATGTCGGTTTAGTCTTGACCCGGTCGACCTCAGGTAAGCCGGTACAGTTAGGTCGGTTTTAGTGATCCGGTCAACCCCGAGTCAACACTTGTATCGGCATCTTGCCCCTATCCGGGGTTGCCCCCCGACATTAGTCCCCGAAGCTGGCGCGGTCCTGCAGCCTCGGATGGAGGGCCACGGCAGGTTTACCCGAAAAACCAGTATCCTTAATTGATCTCCGACATAACACGTGCCGGCGAAATTCATATGTCGGAAAGCACTATGTATCTCAACTTGATTTCTCATCTTATGCCGGACCGTTCCGACTTACAGGGAAAACCCCCTAGCTCCTCCGAGTCATCGGTTCACCACGTGGCAGAGCATTTCTGCTTGACGCCTCGATCTCTGCGCACGGATAGACGTGCCACTGGCACGCACGCCACTTGCGTCACGCCGGTCGCTTCGGAAACCGTGCATACGACAGCACTCAAGTGCAGTTTTGACCACTCCGCCGTGCGTCGCCTCGGGTCTCGTCCGATCACGTGTGCCATCCTTAGACCGTTGGCATTCTGTGGCCTCTCGTGTGGCCGATCGGGCGGCGGTTAAGCCGCAGAGGAAATCGTGGAGAAGATCGTGGGGCCATAACTCCTCGTCCGTTACGGGATCGTGCGCAGCAGATCCCGCACCCACGATCTCCTCCGGCCGCCCATAAATAGTAGGGAGGGGGCACCTGTCCTCCCCTCCGCACCATTCTTCTCTCTTGCCTCCTCGTTCTCCTCGCTCTCCAGTGCACGCAGAGCCCGGAGCTTGCCGCCGCCGCACAGATTCACGTACGTCGACGAGCCGCCGCCGGACGACGCGCAGGACGCTGCGGTTGCATCCCTCGCCGCCGCCGCACTAGCACATCGCAGCGGTGAGTTTTTCCTTTTCTCTCTGTCCTTCTTCTTCCTCTGTTTCTTCGCCCTATTCTTGTTCTTGTTCTTGTTCTTCACCGCGGCGACGCATCGCGCGCCGTCGGTGACCTCGCAGCCGCTGTTACGGCGTGCCGCCGGCGGGTTAGCCGCCATAGCATTTTCTTCTCTTCTTCTTCGCTTCTCTTCTGAATCTAACACTTGTTTGCATCTTCCCGCATTTTCTTCCCTTTTCCTTTCCGTTTTCATTATGGCACATCTCGCTCACCGCCGGTGAACCTTTTTGCAGATCTCGGTATCCCTCGCCGACATGTCGGACGACGCCACCCTCGAAGTGATCGACTCGGTCGAAGAGACCACAGTGGAGGGATCCACTCGGGCCTCCTGGGAAGGCTCCGATGTCGGACGAGCCGAGCTAGATTGGCTAGTCCGGACGCGACGGATCCCGCCCGGAGTAGAGTGTCGAATGCCGGGCACCGAGACAACGCCGAGTCTCAGGGAGGGCGAACATGTCGTCTTCGTCGCGCACTTCGAGCGGGGATTCGGATTGCCCGCCAGCGTGTTCTTCCGAAACTTCCTCGACAGTTTCGGTCTCCAACCTCATCACTTACCCGCAAACGCCATCACCACCTTATCCTCCTTCGTCTCCTTCACCGAGGGTTATCTCGGTCTCAAGGCCTCCGTCCGCGCGTGGTCAAAGTATTTCTCCTTCCGGAAGCAGGTTATTCCGAATCCTGCTGACCCGGCAGCTCCCAAGATGATGACCCAGTGTGGGGCCGCCACAGTCACACCTCGGCGCGGCTCGATCTTCCCCGGATCACGGCTTGGAGTCATGCCGGAAATGGCAGCGCTCCTTCTTCTACGTGAAGAACTCAACCGACGTCGACAAGATCAACTTGCCGAATTTCATCATCGGCCCCCCTACAGCGCAACTCAACTGGGGATACAATCCAACCGACAAAGAGGTCGAGGTCAACCAGATCCATGAAGTCGTGGGACAACTCCGAGCAGAAGGATTGACTGCCGACGATCTGTTGGCGACATTCATTAGCCGCCGGGTCTCACCCCTTCAGCGCCGAGTCCACAAGATTTGCCACATGAGTGGCCCTCTTGATCCGACCCGGATAAGCACGGTCGAGCTGACCAAGGCCCAGATCCGGCAGCGGGTCAAGGCCATAGCCCGGACAAGGATGACGGAGGAGTGGGAGTGGGGAATAGAACCTCACAGCCGGAACAACCTTCCGCCCCAGGTAAATGACTTGCACCGACGTAACTTTTTTGCCGATATAAACTCTCAAGTCGGTTCCCTTTTTATACTTGTTCTTAATCTTTCTCCGTTTCCATCGTTCAGAGATTCGGCGGCAAANCTCGGTAACCTTTCACACAGTATGTCGGACGACGCCGCCCTCGAAGTGATCGACTCGGTCGAAGAACAAAGGGAGGGATCCACTCGGGCCTCCTGGGAAGGTTCCGATGTCGGAAGAGCCAGTAGATTGGCTAGTCCGGACGCGACGGATCCCCCCGGAGTAGAGTGCCGATGCCGGCACCGAGACAACGCCGAGTCTCAAGGAGGGCGAACATGTCGTCTTCGTCGCGCACTTCGAGCGGGGATTCGGATTGCCCGCCAGCGTGTTCTTCCGAAACTTCCTCGACAGTTTCGGTCTCCAGCCTCAGCCACTTACCGGCCATGCAACCACCTTATCCTCCTTCGTCTCCTTCACCGAGGGCTATCTCGGTCTCAAGGCCAGCGTCCGTGCGCGTGGTCCAAGTACTTCGGATTCCGGAAGCAGGTCATCCGAATCCTGCTGACCCGGCCGCTCCCAGATGATGACCCAGTGTGGGGCCGCCACGGTCACCTCGGCGCGGCTCCGATCTTCCCCCGGATCAACGGCTTGGAGTCATGCCGGAAATGGCAGCGCTCCTTTTTCTGTGTCAAGAATTCGACCGACGTCGCAAGATCAACTTGCCGAATTTCGTCATCGGCCCCCCTACAGCGCAACTCAACTGGGCTACAATCCAACCGACAAAGAGGCGAGGTCAACCAGATCCATGAAGTAGTGGGACAGCTCCGAGCAGAAGGATTAACTGCTGACGATCTGTTGGCAACATTCATTAGCCGCCGGGTCTCACCCCTCCAGCGCCGAGTCCACAAGATTTGCCACATGAGTGGCCCTCTTGATCCGACCCGGATAAGCACGGTCGAGCTGACCAAGGCCCAGATCCGGCAGCGGGTCAAGGCCATAGCCCGGACAAGGATGACGGAGGAGTGGGAGTGGGGAGTAGAACCTTACAGCCGGAACAACCTTCCGCCCCAGGTAAATGACTTGCACCGACATAACTTTTTGCCGATATAAACTCTCAAGTCGGTTCCCTTTTTATACTTGGTCTTAATCTTTCTCTGTTTCCATCGTACAGAGATTCGAGCGGCAGAAGAAGGAGGACGGACCGAATCCTCCTGCCAATGGGGTCCGGACCGGGTCGAAGCTGACTCGGAGGACCCGGATAATGAAGACAACATGCCGATCCCTGATGTCGGCTCGGTTCCTGTCACTGGTAAGGCTCGCGTCCGAGATTGGTCGGATGATGATGATGACGACTGTCGGATTCTAGAGGTAGAAGATCCTCTCCCGGTTTCGTTTGCTTACCCGGTGTGCTCGCCCCCAGCTGACGCGGACGACCAGGTGCTCGATGTGGAGCCCCTCGCCACGGGACCCAAGGGCGCAGTTCGGAACGCCCAGCAGCTGCGTCTGCCGGTGCCGGAACATCCGGCGCTCCCGCGAAGAAGAAGCAGCGGGTGAAGACTGCGGCTAAGCGCCGCGAGTGCCCCGTCACTAAGGGGTGAGATTCCCCTTTCGCCGACATAACCTTATATGCTTAACTGCATTTATTTTTCTCCCTCTGACAATATACTTTGCTGTTTTGCCTTACAGCTCCGCTCCTCTGGAGATTCCCACCGAGCCCACTGACTCGGTTCCCCTCAGGACTCCGACGCCGCCTCGGCCGGACGACACAAGACTGCCGAGTCCGCCACGGACCAGCCCGATAGTGCCTCCAACGGCTCCGGGATCCGGGACCGGAGACGCCGAGTCGGTGGCGACCGACATATCCAAGAATCTCGGGGCCAGCACGTCGGCCCCCGAAACAGAGAAGACTGCGGCACCAGAAGATTCGGCCCCTCCGAGTCAGCCGCAGCAAGAACCGCCACAGCCGCAACAGGAACAGCAACAGCAACAACAACAGCAACAGCACAGCAACAGCAACATCAACAGCAACAGCAACAGCAACAGCAACAGCAACAGCAGCAGCAGCAGCAGCAGCAAGAGACAGCGCAGTCGCGACCGCAGCCACAACCCGCTCCGACACAACCGCCACGGCCATCGACATCAACGGCCAAGCAAATACCGCCACCGGCACAGCCGCAGCCGCAGCCACAAACCTCTAGGGCCCCAGTTCCTGTCACTGGGGTAACAGCTGGAAAGGCACCTGTGCCAACGGTGTCGGCTAATCCGGAACGGCAGCTGGTGGTGCCAGCGAGCCGCGGGACGCCCCTAGTGTTATTAACCAGTACGCATACCACTGACTGGGTGCATGCCCCGGTGCGAACCGACAGCGGCAAAAGCCTGGGCTCCCTCGAGCACTACAACACGGAGTGGAACGCCGCCGACATGGGCGAAGTGAGCTCGAAGCCACCCGCGAGCCAAATCCTCTCAGAACATCCGGTGAACCCGAGTCTGGTTGGCCAAAAGATGGCCGCAGTAAAATCTGCCCTTTTCGCAGCCGACCAAGCAGCCGCGGTAAGCTATACCGAGTAAATATAACTCGGTTTATTTTTCTTTAATTTATATATTATCCATCCCCAGTCCCCGAGATTCGGGTCGAGTGACTGAAACTCGGCTGAGTAAAGATAACTCGGGCTGAATCTTTATCAATAATATTAATATCTCATCTTTTCAGATCTGCATGACCAAGCGCACGCATGTGCACCGCAAACTTCTGCTGGCCCACAAAAGCCTCTCCGATAAACACAAGTTGCTGCGAGCCAAGCTGGACCAAGTAGCTGACTCGGCGCTCAAGGCCGAAGGATTGGAGAAACGGATCTCGGAAATCGAGTGTAGGCCACACTTTGCCCTTTCAATTTGCACTTGCATCAATCTGCTCATTCTAACACTTGTTACCTCGGCACAGCCGCACATAAGGAGCGCGAGCTTGCACATCAAGCCGAGCTGAAGAGGGAGCAGGAGGAGGTGCTCCGGCTGAAGGCCGAACTGGAGGAAACTCGGAGTCGAGCCGCCGAGTCGGAAAAGAGCGCTGCCGAGGAAAAGCGGCTCCGAGTCGAGGAAACCCGGAAACTCCAGGAGTCGCTTGCCGAATCCAAGTCTGAGGCTACCTCGGCCGAGAGCGAGCTTCAAACTCTGAAGGCCAAGATCGCACAGTGGCTGGTGGACATCTCCAAGATCAACTCCGAGATGGACAGTGAGCCTCCTTTCCCTTCTGCCTTTATTCCTTCTATCATCTTTCTTCATTTGTAACTTATTTCGGCGCTAGCCATTCCCTACTCAGAGCGCTTCCCACACACCAAGGCCGCCGCGGACAAGAGCGCGAACGAGCACCGGTTCAAGGAAATCCTGGATGGCCCAATCTCGGCCGAGTGGGATATGGACGCCCACTTGGTGGCTCTGAAGGCTCGCTTGGTGCCGATGAGATCAATCGGATGAACCTCCTCACCTCTGCCATCCGAGCATACAACGTTCTCTGGCCCGGGTGCGAGGCCCCTCTGGTTGTTGATGAGCTGGCCACGTGTCTGCTGGCCTCCGAGGCAAGGCTTGATGACTGGCGATCATCCGCCGCCCGAGTCGGCGCAGACGAGGCGATGATGTACGTGCTGTCCTGGTACGAGGGGCTCGACCTCGACAAGCTCAAGACCTTGCGCGACGGGTCAAAGTGGCTCACCGATCCGTACCATATTCGGCGTCGGCAAGAATTTGCTCACGCTCTCGTCCAGTACGCCCCGGTGCACTCCTTTGTCGCTGGCGACCGGGTTCCTCAATCCGAGGAGATCCCGGTTGAAGGAGACGAAGGAGAAGACGAAGACGAGGCCGTCGACGAAGAAATCGAAGCCGACACTCCTCCCGAGTCGGCCACCGGCACTGCTACTGTGACTACAACCGAGAAAACCGCAACCGAGACCCCAGCTTCTCCTTCTGCACAAAAAACCTCGGATGCTGCTGCCTGAACTTTTCAGAAAAAACTCAACTCGTCAAATCCCCGGAATGCCGGGTGCAGATGTAATATATACCTTGCACTTTTTATGGTTGGTACTTGACTTTTCACTTTGCATGTTTTAACAAGTTTAGCCGTATGCCGGATCACATTGAACCGAGTCCCCGAGTTCAATTTCTTGTTTACTATACTCCTGCCATCTCTGCTCTTGCCTACCATTCTTGGTGTCAGGCAGTCGAGTCACAAAACGACCGTTGTACAGCATACAGTACTTAGAAACTTGGGAAAATGGCCGAGGCCATCCGACATAAGGTTATTAAAAGGAAACCGAATCGCTCCTGGACCGAGTCCCCGAGTCGGTTTTCTTGTTTACTGCACCGAGTAACCTTTGCTCTTGCCTACCTTTTCCGGTGTCAGGCAGTCGAGTCACAAGATCACCAGAACACAGCATACAATACTTACTGACAAGGTGACACAGTTTTTAGAGCCATCCAACACAAGCACATTACTTAGAAAAAGGAAACCGAATCGCTCCTGGACCGAGTCCCCGAGTCGGTTTTCTTGTGTACTGCATCTGGTAACCTTTGCTCTTGCCTACCTTTTTCGGTGTCAGGCAGTCGAGTCACAAGATCACGAGAACACAGCATACAATACTTACAGACATGGTGATACGGTTTTTAGAGCCATTCGACACAAGGAAATAAAAACAAGGATAAACACAGATTTTTTCAACAAGGCAGTCCCCGAGTCTCTTCTCGGGGTGCCGACATTTCATTTCTTGGTTTCGAGATACATACAGTGGGTCCTTAAGAGTAGAAAGGGCGGAGAAGAGCTACATTCCAAGGGCGTTTGGTCTCCTCTCCGGATCGGTCCATCCGGTTCTTCACCTGTTTCTGAGCATCTATAAGATAGTAGGCATCATTGTTCAAAGCTTTGCTTACGATGAATGGTCCCTCCCATGGAGGTGACAACTTGTGCATCCCGGCTGTGCGCTGCACAAGCCTAAGCACGAGGTCTCCTTCTCGAAACTTGCGAGGATTCACCTTCCGACTGTGGTAACGTCGGAGATTCTGCTGATATATTGCTGACTTGGACAATGCCAACACTCGTGCTTCTTCGAGCAAATCAACATCGTTTTCTCGGGCTTCTCTTGCCTCTGACTCGGTATATAAAGCGACTCTCGGCGAGTCATGCTCTATGTCGGTTGGCAGAACTGCCTCTGCTCCGTAGACCAGGAAGAATGGCGTATAGCCGGTCGAGCGATTCGGTGTAGTCCGTAGACTCCACAGTACTGCCGGGATCTCGTCCAGCCAACACCCCGGAGCACGTAACAGTGGCTCAATTAGCCGGGGTTTTATGCCGGATAGGACCAGAGCATTTGATCTTTCCACTTGCCCATTCGACTGCGGATGCGCGACCGACGCCAGGTCGAGTCGGATTCTCTTTTCTTGGCAAAACCGAGCAAAGTCTCCCTCGGCGAAATTTGTGCCGTTATCAGTGATGATGCTGTGCGGGTGCCCATATCTCAGGATAATATCCTTTAAGAACGACACAGCTGTACGGCCAGTCACACTTTCTTATTGGTTTCACCTCGATCCACTTGGTGAACTTGTCCACCATCACCAATATGTGGGTCATGTTACCTCGGGCCGGTTTAAACGGTCCTACCATATCCAAACACCACACCGCAAAGGGCCAAGTGATGGGGATAGTCTTGAGTGCAGACGCCGGCATATGAATCTTGTTTGCAAATCTCTGACATCCTTCACACTTCCGGACTATGTCCTCTGCCTGCTGCAGAGCACTCGGCCAGTAAAACCCATATCGGAATGCTTTGGCCACAATGGCTCGGGAAGAGGCGTGATGACCGCACTCTCCCTGGTGAATATCTCGGAGGATCTTTTCTCCTTCCTCTGGTTCGACACACCGCTGAAGCACGGTGGTCACGCTTCTCTTGTATAGCTCTCGGTTGATGATGGTGAATGATTTGGATCGTCTCTGGATCTGCCTGGCCGAGACCTCATCACTCGGTAGGGTGCCCTCCAACATAAATGTCATGATGGGTTGGGCCCATGTCGGTACTGGACGAGTTCCGAGTTCAGGCTCATCGACCTCCATGGCTTCAACCGACATAACAACACCCGACATAGGCTGACGAGTCCCCGAGTCCTCCCAAAGGATTCCCGAGTTCCGCCAAGCAGCTTTCCAATTTTCCAACTCTATTCTTGAGTCCGACATAATACACGAGACATCCATGGGAGTCCCCGGGTCCTGCAGAGCAGTCCCCGAGTCGTGCGGAGCAGTCCCCGGGTTTAGTGGCTTGCTCCCGACGTCAACGTCCATCGGGACGACATCGGATTCCGGATTACCCGGGATGAATATTGAGTCTGACTCGGGTGAAGGCTTAATTGATGGCTTGTGAAGATGCTCCAGAGACTACTCCGGGTGGAATGGCCTGTCGGTATGATCCAATCTTGGACAGCATGTCTGCACTTTCATTCTCGGTCCGCCGGATGTGATTGAACTCGCAGCCATCAAAGAATCCCGAGATCTTTTGGACATGGAATCGGTACGCCGCCATGTTGGCATCCAGGGCGTCCCAGTTGCCCGAGGTTTGCTGAATCACCAGATCCGAGTCACCATAGCAAACTATCCGGCGAATTCCGATTTCCTTGGCCACCTTGAGTCCGTGGATCAATGCCTCATACTCGGCTACATTGTTGGATGCCGCGAAATGAACTTGCAGCACATATTTCAACTGGTCTCGCTTTGGCGAGGTGAGAACCACGCCGGCACCCAGGCCTTCTTTTACCTTGGACCCGTCAAAGTGCATCCTCCAGTAATTGGAGTCCGGCAGAGATGGTTCATATTCCATCTCGGCCCAGTCCACAAGAAACTCGGCCACCTGCTTGAGATTTGATAGTGTCTCTTCTCGCGTATTGTGGCGCATATGCCGCCAACTCAATAGCCCACTTGGCTACTCGGCCACTTGCATCTCGGTTTCCGATGATTTCCGAGATAGGAGCCGCGCTCACCACGGTTATCTGATGCTCCTGGAAATAATGCTTCAGTTTCTTGGCCGCCAGGTACACACCATAGGTCATTTTCTGGTAATGTGGGTAATTTTGTTTCGAGGTGGAGAGCACCTCACTCAGGTAATACACCGGTCTCTGCACGGTGGTTCCCCCTTCTTCTCTTTCTACCACCACAACGACACTGACAACTCGGTTAGTGGCTGCAATGTAAAGCAACATGGGCTCTCTCGGTAATGGCGAAGCCAAGTATCGGCGCAGTAGCCAACACCTTTTTCAGCTCATGGAAGGCCAAGTCCGCTTGCGGGGTCCAGCTAAATCTATCAGACTTTTTCATTAGTTGGTATAAAGGCAGGGCCTTTTCTCCCAACCGACCTAGAAACCGACTTAGGGAAGCCAGGCAACCTGTGAACTTTTGGACATCTCGGAGGCATCTCGGTAGCCTCATATTTTCTATTGCCCGGATCTTAGTCGGATTCGCCTCGATACCTCGGCTCGACACGAGGAAACCGAGTAACTTGCCGGCCGGCACACCGAATGTACACTTATCCGGATTAAGTTTTAGTCGGAATTTCCGCAGGTTTGCGAATGTTTCTCTGAGATCATCTAACAGAGTATGCTTTTCTTTTGTTTTTATGACTATGTCGTCGACATATACTTGCACGTTTTTTCCTATCTGATCATGCAAACATTTCTGCATACAGCGCTGATAAGTAGCGCCGGCATTTCTCAAACCAAAACACATGACACGATAGCAATAAGCCCCGTACGGGGTAATAAAAGCAGTTTTTATTTGATCATCCGGGTTTAACGGGATCTGGTGAAAACCAGAGTAGGCATCCACAAAAGATAACAGCTGACATCCGGCCGTGGAGTCGATCACCTGATCGATCCGGGGCAACGGGAAAGGATCTTTGGGACAGGCCTTGTTCAAGTGGGTGTAGTCGATACACATGCGCCAGACAGTAGGCGCATCCGGCTCTTCCTTCTTCTTCTCCACCAGGACCGGGTTAGCCAACCAGTCCGGGTATTTTACTTCCACGACGGCATTGGATGCGAGTAACTTGGCTAACTCGTCACCCACCGCCTTCCTTCTTTCTTCGGCGAGACGCCGAGTCGGTTGCTTCACAGGCCTAGCATCTGGCCTGACATGCAGAGAGTGCTCAGCCAACTCCCTCGGAACACCCAGCAAGTCCTGACTGGACCATGCAAAGATATCCCGATTCTCACGGAGGAAGTTGATGAGCTCGCTTTCCTATTTCTTGTCCAACCCGGCACCGATGATGACGGAGCGTTCCGGGTTAGCCTCGTCGATGCCGACCTTCTTTGATTCCTTCGCCGCCTGGAAGGTTGCAGTTTGCTGCGGGTTAGCCGCACTCGGCATACCGAGTTGAGATGCCTGGGCCAGAGCCACCACCTCATGGATTCTCCTTTTCTCGGCGGCGATCACCAGTGATTCGGCCAGGGACGACCCGGCTGAGGCGCACTCCATGGAACGCTTGTAGTCTCCCAAGATGGTGATGACACCATTTGGACCCGGAAGCTTCATCTTCAGGTATGCCACATGGGTGGACGCCATGAACTTGGCGAGTGCCGGCCTGCCGAGTAAGGCATGATACGGGCTTTCGAGATCCACGACCTCGAACAGCAGACTCTCAGTTCGGCAGTTGTTTTTGTCGCCGAAGGCGACATCGACCCAAACCGTGCCCATGGGTGCATGCGAAACACCCGGCACAATGCCGTGGAAGGTGGTCTTGCTTGGCTGCATCATATTCTCGGTGATGCCGAGTTTGACCATGGTATCCCGGTACATGATGTTGATGCTGCTCCCGTTATCAACGAGGACCCGGGAAAACCTGACATTGATGCTGGGCCCGACAAATGTCGGATCCAACACTAGAGCGTAACCCCCTGGGTTGGGCATGACCCTTGGATGATCATTGATGCTCCAGCTGATCTCATCCTCGGACCAGTACATGAATTTCGGCACTGCCGGCATAACGGCATTTACCTCCATCGCACGCCTGTGCTGACTCTGCTTGTCGTTGGGTTCGGTCACAAAGACCATGTAACTCTGGTGAGGTTCTCGGTATTGATTTTGCCGACTCGGGCCAGCGTTGCTGCCGGGGTAGTTGGAGTTGTTGTTGGTGTTGGCCATGTTGGCCACTTGGTTGACATCTTCAGGCCTTGCCTGGGCATTCACCGGGATAGCGTTCACACCCGTGAGTGGTGCGGGTCGAGTTGCCGGACCGGTGTTATCCTGTGGGCGCCTGTTCCGGCTGCAGTTCCGATTGGAGTGCTGAGCCGGTCTGCTGGGGTGCTTGGTGTGGTAGCTGCAGGGATCATTCGGCATCGTCCCACCGGGGTTAGCCCACTGCCTCTTGTCGCCGTTCCATGGCTTCCTCTCGCCATTCCATGGTCTTCTTTCGCCGTCCCACGGCCTCCTTCCTTCCGAGTTCTGGCCCCACGCTGGACCGTCATTCTTCTGTCTATGGCTGCTGCCGGCGCCCATCTGATCTTGGTCGATGGCAGCAACCTGGTCTAACCCATACCGGTAATCCGGCCTTTCTTCCCTTCTCTTTCCTCGGTAATCCGAGCGATCACCTCGCCGACCCGATCTGTCTCTGTCGACCGGGGCCAGTAAGGGCTGTGTCGGATCACCCAAAGCGTAGCTATCAGCGATCTTGATTGTTTCGGCCAAGGTGGCCGGCATTTCTCTCTGTAGTCTCTGCCAGAGCATGGAGCCATGTCGGCACCCTTGTGCAAACCATGCAATGGCCTGCGACTCGATCACTCCTTCGCAGGAGTTACGGATTGTGCTCCACCGGGTCAAGTACTCCCGGTCGGTCTCGTCTTCTCTCTGCCGACACATGGACAGCTGCTGAGGGCGATTCGGCCTCTTGTATGTGCTGGAGAAGTTGCTGACGAATGCTTCGGAGAAATCTAACCAGCAGTCAATGCTGTCCTCCTCCAGGTTATTCAGCCAGATCCGGGCTGGTCCTTCAAGCATTTGCGGCACATACCGCACTGCCCATCTGCGACTTCCGCCGGCAATGTGCACAGCGGTGACATAGTCTGTCAGCCAGTCCTCCGGCTTGGTGCTGCCGTCATACATCTTGGCACCCCGAGGTAACTGGAAATTCGGCACAGGTGCCTGCTTCATGATCCGGGGTCCAAAACATGCCGGACCCGGTGGGCCTTGCTCCTCCAGGAGCTCGGACAGATAGATTCTGTCAAGCTTGTTCCGGACATCGTGTGCCGGCAACTGGCGAGTTCCCAGCCTTGCGCCGAGTGCACCCTCGGACGCCAGATCTCGGTATCTTGTGTACCCGGCCCGCTCCATGGCCGAGTAACCGTCATCATATCGGTCAGCGGCCGGCTCAGCATATCCGGCACCCGCTTGACGACGAGGTGGAATGGGTACCGGATACCGAGGTGGCTGACCTTGATTCGCCGGGATAACTTGGTTCTCTTCCTGCCTGCCCTGGGCGGGTCCTGACTTTCCCCGACCGGCATTGCCTTGCTCGGCTACTTTCTTTCCGGCATAGGCCGGATCGTACGCTTGTATCTGCTTGTTCTTGCCAGAGTTCACACTCTGGCCTCTGCTCCTACCGACATACGGCGAGGAGGCCTGTCCCTTGGACATTCCTCCGGCTCCACCATCCGAGTGAAGGAACCGAGATCCCCCCGCATCCGGGTTAGCCTTGCGATAGGCCTCGTTCTGTCGGTTAGCGACAGCCACCAACTCATTGACTCGGTCCTGCTGCCTACTGCGAGCCTCACCGGATAAACCGGCCAACTCGGCTATGGCTGCCTCTGCCGCCCTAAGGTTCTTTCCGGGTGTGCTGTATCTCGGCTTTTCGGCCGACACATGACTAGCAGTTCTAGCAGATCTAGCTCTACCATCTCTAGCTATCTCTGCATTAAGGTCTCTACCTCGGGCACGCACCTCGTCGATGCGACTAACTGGGTTTGCTGCTGGAGTAAAACCATGAGCCGAGTTATACTCACGCATTGATATGTCGAACTCCTGCCTGACTCGGGCCACCTCCTGAGCCTCTCGGAGTATCTCCTGGCGCTGCTGCTCTAACTCGGCTTGAGTCAAGGCGGCATCCGCACCTGGTGCGACTGGGGTTGCCAGCTTCTGAATCACGTCCTGAAGAGGACTCGGCGTCACCGGCACGCTGGATGTGCTGGCCTGTGCCGCACGGTTCTCCGGTTTCTCCAAGGGCGGACGCCCTGGTCTTGCCGACTTGGAACCGGTATCAGCGTCGCCCGCCAAGGCTTTGCCGACACCGGCGCCAGGGGCGGTCATCATGACTTCCACGCAACTAGCGGGGCGAGCGGTACGCCGGCCGCGAGCTGCGCGGACTGCGGGTGGATCCGCTCCCAGCTGCACCTTGTCGGGGAACCTGCGAGGGACCTCGGTGGCGACGTAGACCGTGAGCGCGCCGAAGTCGATGAGGCATCCGTTCCGGGGCAGTGGCCTGCTGCCGAAGCAACCTGCGTTGTCGCTGATGACGTTGAGGGAGCCGAATCTGTGGACAAGGCCACAGACCACGCGCTTGCCCGACGCGATGAGAGAACCCGTCCGGATGAAGACTCCAGCCAGCGCCGCTGCTGGCCCCACGGTGGGCGCCAACTGTCGTGGTGGTGTCACGGCAGATGCCATAGGATGGCTTGATGTGTGGGGCCGATGGACGCTGGAGGCACCCGGGGAGGGCTTGCGCACACGAACACGCACACAAAGAACACAACTCACACACACACACACAATTTACCCAGGTTCGGGGCTCTCGTGAGGAGATAACACCCCTACTCCTGCCTGCTACTTGATTTATATGTGGATTACAACTGGTTACAAGCTTGCTCCTCGAGCTGGCTAGAAGAACAGCACGATCTAGGCCTCCAACCGAGTCTCGGAAACTCTCTCTGGCTCTCTACTGACTATGAAAGGAATGCTCAAATGCGTACGCTCGAGGCAAGTATGCGTGCATGCGTCCCCGTAAGAGGAGCCCCTGGTGCTCCTTATAAAGGGGAGCCCAGGGCACAAGTTAGGGCTGACATCAGTGCTGGCGTAGCCCGGACTGTAGCCACGCCCGGTCCTTTGACCGCTTCCGTCACCGCGCCGTGGCACGTCCCATCTGTCTCCTCCAACGCACTGCTCCCTGGTACCGCTTCGGTCAGCGGCATGGAGGTCAATCACTCTGGTCAAGTGGCCTCGTCCCATCGTGCAAGTGGCTCTGCGTCCTGACCCGTGATTGTAGGGACAAGACCTGCGCCTTGACCATGGCCCGAGTAAGCCTCCTTATCCGGCACAGGCATGCCGAATTCCCAGTAACTCGGTTTCGCCTTCCCTGCACACAAGAAGAACAAAGAACGATCCGACATATAACTCGCATGATCCGACATAACAATAAGTCGGTTAATCATGACCCGGCCAGCTCCGAGTAAGCCGGTACAGTTATGTCGGTTTCAGTGACCCGGTCAACACCGAGTCAACCCTTATATCGACGCCTTGCCCATATCCGGGGGTTGCCCCCCGACACGTACGCTTGTTCCCTGCACCGCGTCATTCTAGGTCGCCGGATCTCATTGAACGGCTTAGATCGAACCAGCGGGCCGATCCAAACCCCATCTATCCAGCCAATCAGCGCATCACATGCCCACAAGCCAATCAAATTGCAGAACGAGCGCACACGCGGATCGGCGCGTCACCTGCGCACATGCGGATCGGCGTGTCTGATCCCAACCGTTCACTCACCAGCAATCAACGGTTCGAAAGCGGGAGGGGTTTCGGATGGGGTTTATGGTTAGGGATTTCGGGGTTTTCGGGGTTTAGGGTTAGTGTTTCAGTGAGTTACGGTTGAGCATAACTAATTAAAAATTTAAAAAATAAAAAACTTTCGCACATTGTCATATTATGCAAGTTGCTATAAAAAATATAAAACTTGGATTTTGAGTCGGTCAACGTTTTTTTGTGAGGTTTGACCAAACATTAAAATGAGCACAAATAATTCAAAAAAAAAATAGTAAAAATGTGAAACCAGCGCACATTATCGTATTATGGGACATAGTTACGATAAAAAATAATAAACTTGGTCTATGTGTATTTTTATGAGAAAACCTTCACACAAATGACTTACCACGATCGATGTTGCAGAGAGTTCAACTCAAAGTGAGGAGAAGTGGTTTTCGATTTTGAACATGAAATTTTCTAAACCTCACCAAAGCTTCATTTTGGAGTGACTAAGAAGGATCCAGGCTTAGTTTTTCATTTTCATGTGTCAAACTTGTTTAAATGTTGGTCAAACTTAGGTTTGACCAAATTTGAAATGAGCATAAAAATTCAAAAAATCAAAAAAATGAAAAACCAACGCACATAGTCTTATAATGTCATATACTAACGATTCAAGTTGATAAACAAGGTCTACATACATTCAGATGAAAATTAATGGATCTTGGCTCATCGCCCAATCTCAAACTCCGTCGCATTGAAATGAGCATAAAAAATTCAAAAGAAATAAAAAAATGAAAAACCAACGCACATAGTCTTATAATGTCATATACCAAAGATTCAAGTTGATAAACAAGGTCTACATACATTCAGACGAAAAATTAATGCATGTTGGCATCTCAAACTCCGTCGCATTCAAATGAGCATAAAAAATTCAGAAAAAATCAAAAATGGAAAACCACCCCCACATAGTCTATATATATGGAATAGATGTGTAGGTAAGTTATTTGGCTGATTTAGACAAGGTCGAAAAAAACCTTGCTTAGAAATGAGGCCATTTACCCTACCTTTGGAGCTCTTTTTAGAACATTTTTCATGAATGTGAGTTTACTTCGCAAAACGGCTCGGATTGATGACCAAGTTAGAACAAGCAAGTTCACCATAGTTTGGAAAGCATTGCAACATCCAAATAGCATGTCAATTTTTAAGTTTGGATCAAATTTGAAGTTTGGTTCACATATTTCAATCACTCACCATTTGGCCCTCATTTTGACACGACTTGCTCAAAACATGTACCATCATCATCCAAACACCATTAAAACATAGTTGTAGCATAGGTCCAACATCATTCAACATACTCCCGCCATCATGGTTGTGCGGGACATGCGCAATTAGCATTAATGATCTCCTAGAAACGCACCCAACCACTTCCTCTACCCAATCTACATGCGATTTAGCCAATTGTCGTGGGGCTACCTTTCGGGTACCCCACGGTGGTGGTACCTGGGTCACGCCAAGAGAGGCCCATGAAGTGTACCGTGTGGCCCGAGTAGCTGGCTAGGCCGGTGATGATTTTCTTTACTCTGTAACATGCAATCCGCACCGTCCACCCGAGACCTGGCCTGTGATATAAAGGCCAGGAGGGTGCGTCATCTAGGTCAAGCAAGCAGCACACAAACCCTAGCGAGATTGCATCTCGCCATTGTAGCCACCTCAATAATTCCAGACAAGCAGGAGTAGGTCTTTACCTCACCTCGAGGGGCCGAACCTGGGTAAACTCGCCCCCTGTTAGCCGTCTCAGCCACCAACGTTCATACTCTCTCCCCCTCAATCAACCCGGGGTACACAACCTTGGGATTTGCCGAGCCCTAGCCTCGTCAATTGGCGCCGTCTGTGGGAAGAACAGATCGTTGGAGTCATGGTTGCGCCGGCCTCATCAGCAATGAAGAACGGCATCAGCGCCAGGGAGTCGATCTACACCGGCTTCCTCGAGTTCGTCCACCACTCGCCGGCGGATCTCCCGGCGTACGCTGAGGTGCAGCAGAGCACGTGGATTACCTTCGGTAGTCTGCGCTATCTGGTGGACAGTCGCGGAACGCTCCGGCCCACGCTGGCCACGTTGCGCGCGACGGACGCGCCAGCATCTACATCGACTGCGCCGACCGCGGCTTCACCCGCCGCGAAGATCGCATCTACTGCGGCTGCGGCAATTGTGTCATCGACTACCGCAAAGATCGCGTCCGCTTCGACTGCGTCAGCACCATCTACGACCGCGTCAAAGGCGACTGCGGTGACCACACCCGCGGTTACCAGAAAAATCGCATCTACTGCAACCTTGGCGCGGAACAAGTCTACCCCGACCTTCTTGTCCGCGCCCCGGATGAAGCCAAAATCTACGCCAATCGCGCCTCCGCATCGCGGAGTCGCCAGTAGCAGTGGCCGTGGCACCCGCCACGTCGCTGTGATCTTCGACTCTGAGCATAGCTCGGACGAAGGAAGCAGGACCGGGAGCATCAGCCCCACTCGACGGGTTTACCCCACACAAGTCTATATGGCCAGCCCAGCACGATCCAACGGCGGGGAACCCGTATACCCGCTGGAGGTGACCATGCCGGACAGGGTGACAAGACTCACCATCACTCGGGAGATGGCGATCCAGGCCATGAAGCACGTGGACGAAGGCACGTTCCCTTCACCAGATGAACCCCGAGAAGACCAACTGGCGGTCCAATACTTGCTTTGGAAGGAGTCCGAGCGAGTCCGCCAAGAGAAGGCCGATCTGATTCGGCGCAAAGAACTAGCCGACGCGTCGAGTGCCAGGAGGGCAGCACACTCGTTCTTGGCCGGATCGGAGGAAGTCTCGCAAGGAGGGCGTCACAGGGCTCGCATGCCACGGGTGCCAGAAGCTGATCGCGCCCACCTCACTCGCAATCTGGAGTCGTCATTTATGACGGAGGATGCGGACGGAATCCCTGTCCCCAAAACACCCGCTTCGGCCCTCATGGCGGTCGAAACCTACCTGCGACTAACACAGCCGCCGGAGGGTGACGCCCACGCCCGCCTCCACAGGCGACAAATTCAGTCCCTCAGGGAAGTCGAGGAAGTCCTGGCAAAGTCAGCACCAGCAGAAAGGGGGCACGAGAACCGAGGCCGCCGCGATCGTGAACCCGCACCACTTGCAGACCCAGCCCCAATTCGACTGCGACAGCCGCAGCCAGGCGAAGATGTCCGTAACGTCGTCGCACAGAGAAGGGTGGACCGCAGTCGACGGCTGCGAGCGGCGAGTGCACAAGCCAACGACTACGATGACGACGACTTCGAACCACGCGGAGCCGCATGTTTCAGCTTCAACATCCGCGACACGAAGATGCCCAAAGGCTTCAAGCTAACAGCAGAGACACCCAAAAGTATGACGGGAAGCAAGACCCAAGGGACTGGCTGGAAGACTACCTCATCGCGTGCAGTTGTCAAGGTGGTACTTCGACTACTGCCATGCAGTACATCCAGTTGATGCTCACGGGATCTGCTCGCGGGTGGCTCAACACTCAGCCCAGGGACGCTTTCAGCACCTGGGACGAGTTCAGGAACGCCTTCGTGAAGAGCTTTCTGGGGACATACGCAAGGCCAACAACCCTCATTGAGCTCCAGGCGTGCAAGCAAGGTCGAGACGAGCCACTCCGTTCGTACATCCAGCGGTGGACCTTGCTTCGCAACACCATGGACGGAGCCACCTCAGAAGACAGGGTAATGGACGCGTTCATGCACGGCGTTTACCGCCGCGACCTCCGTGAGGAGTTTGGTAGGCTTAGGCCGAGGAACATGATCGAGCTCATGCAGATAGCCAACCAGTGGGCAGATGGAGAAGACTCTGTTCGTGATGCACCACGATCTCCGAGGCAAGAAGCAGGACCTAGCAACTGGCGAGAAGGGCGCCTGAAGAAGAAGCCGCGTTACGTTGGCAACGACTCGATCGAGTTAGTAGCGGCGGGATTCGAAACCCCCCGTGAGAGTGAAAGACAGTACGACCAGGACGGTGGCAGCGGCTACCATAGAGACGGAAGTCGCAAGCGCGAGTGGCGGAGACGCCCACTGACTGAAGAAGAAGAGTTAGAGCAACCTTGCAAGCATCACATGTTCAGGGACCCAGAAACAGGCAAGTGGGGATCTCGCCACCTATTGAAGGATTGCAGAAAGGCGCGTAAGATATACAGGGCGTTTGCGCGAATAGTCCCTCAGAACGGACAGCGTGATAATCAAGCGGCACCCGCGGCACAGCCAGCCGCACCGCTGGCCCTCCAGGCGCCACCTCCTCCTCCAGTCGCCAACCCAGCGCAAGCAGCGCTGGCCTTTTACCCGCAACAGCAGCAACAACCACAGCCACAGCCGCAGGATCCTGCTAACGTGTTCCCGGCAGCACGTGGGCAGATCAACATGATACAGAAGGGACGTCCTTCCAACAGGACCCAGAAAATCATCACCCGCCAGGTCTACCAAGCACTCACCAATCCACCTGCAGTACCCGATTACCTGAGAGGCTCAGAAACAGCGATCACTTTCTCCAGAGCGGACCACCCGCCGGCGATACCGCGACCCGGGCACGCTGCTCTGGTAGTCGAAGCTCAGATCGGGGAGTACACCTTGAAGAAGGTGTTCATGGATGGAGGCAGCGGTATCAATATCATCTTCGCCGACACCCTGAGAAGGATGAACAGGTCAACATCCAACCTAACGCCATCAGCAAATACCTTCCACGGTATTGTACCAGGGCAAGCAGTCACGCCCATGGGAACAGTGACACTCGACGTCATATTCGGCACACCCGAAAACTTCCAGCGAGAGGCGATCGACTTCGAGGTAGTCGACTGGAAGTCACAATATCACGCCATACTGGGTCGTCCGGCCTTCGCCAGATTCATGGCAGTGCCACATTACGCCTACCTCCTGCTCAAGATGCCGGGACCAAAGGGTGTCATCACGGTGAAAGGCGACTTCGACCGGTCTGACAGCTGCGACCGCGAGTTCAGCAGGATTTCTGAGTTCTTTGGGATGGACGAGCACCTGGAGATGATGGCAGTCGACAACGACAGGACTCTGTTTCCACCACGGAAGAAACCATCCAAGGAATCCGCATTCAACGCAAGCGACGACACAAGGGCCCATCAGGTACACCCGACGGACGCCGACAAGACGGTCAGGGTGTCATCAAGCCTGACTAGCGCATAGGAAAGCGCGCTCGTCGAGTTCCTGCGCGAGAACTGGAAGATATTCGCCTGGCAACCTTCTGACATGCCAGGTATACCAAGGGAACTCGCCGAGCACTCCTTACGCGTCCGTAAAGACGCTAGACCAGTCAAGCAGACCCTGAGGCGCTTCGCGGGTCCTAAGAGAGATGCTATCAGCAAGGAGATCGACCGGCTGCTTCACGCCGGATTTATTCGGGAAATAAAGGATTCAGAGTGGGTAGCAAACCCGGTACTGGTGGAAAAGAAGAAGACGAAGAAACTCCGCATGTGCGTCGACTTCACCGCCATCAACAAATGCTGCCCCAAGGATCACTTTCCGCTCCCGCGGATTGATCAGATCGTCGATTCGACTGCAGGCTGTGCACGCCTATCCTTCCTGGATGCCTACTCTGGGTACCAGCAGATCAGGATGAAGGTCGAGGACCAGGAGAAGACGGCGTTCATCACACCACACGGTGTATTCTGTTACCAGATGATGCCCTTCGGGTTGAAGAACGCTGGAGCCACATACCAGCGCACGATGCAGGCCTGCTTGAAGGAGCTCATAGGACAGATCGTCCAGGTCTACGTCGATGACATAGTCGTCACCACCCGCACAGAGGACAGCCTCATCGACGACCTCCGCAAGGTCTTCGACGCGCTTAACGAGTACCAGATCAAGTTAAACCCAGAAAAGTGTGTCTTCGGCGTCCCAGCCGGAGAGTTACTGGGATATCTTGTCTCTGCGAGAGGAATCGAAGCCAACCCTGAGAAGGTGCAGAACATACTCGACATGCCTGCACCGACCAAGCTTCATGAAGTACAACGCCTGGCCGGCAGAGTCGCAGCGCTCAGTCGGTTTATTAGTAAGTTGGGAGAAAAGGCCTTGCCCTTCTACCAACTGATGAAAAAGGCAGACAAATTCGAGTGGACAGAGGAGGCACAAGATGCATTCGACAAACTGAAGCAGACCCTCACAACCCCTCCAGTGCTGGTGGCACCACATGAGAACGAGCCGCTGTACCTGTATGTGGCAGCCACGAACAGGGTGGTCAGTACCGTACTCGTAGTCGAGCGGGAGGAAGAAGGAAAGAGTCACCTTATTCAACGACCTGTGTATTACCTCAGCGAGGTGCTAACTGATTCCAAGCAGCGGTACCCGCACTACCAGAAGCTGGCATACGGAGTCTTCATGACGTCCAGGAAGGTGGTCCACTATTTCTCTGAGCACCCGATCACGGTGGTAAGCTCCTCTGCCCTATCCGACATCCTCACTAACCCAGCCGCGACAGGAAGAGTCGCCAAGTGGGTTGTCGAGTTAGGGCCATGGGGGCTGAAGTACGCACACCCGAAGGCAATCAAGGCCCAGGTCCTCCCAGAGTTCACCACAGAGTGGATAGAAGCACAATTGCCTGACGAGCCCGACTTGTCCAATGCATGGACAATGTATTTCGATGGATCCAAAAAATTCAACTCAGCCGGAGCAGGAGTCGTGCTCATTTCACCTAAAGGCGACAAGCTGAAGTACGTGCCAACTCCTTCCAACAACGAAGCAGAGTACGAAGCCCTGATCCACGGCATGCGGATGGCCAAGAACTGCGGCGCCACTCGCCTCATGATCTACGGCGACTCTTACCTGGTTGTGCAGCAAACCATGAAGCAGTGCGACGCCATCGCTGACAACATGGTAGCCTACAGGGAGCTGTACAATCAACTGGAAGGCCTCTTCGACGGCTGCGAACTGCGGCACATCGGCCGCGAAAGCAACGAAGAAGCCGACATCCTGGCCAACCTAGGTTCGGATCGAGCTCCGGTGCCACCCGGAGTCTTCCTCGAGTGCATCACACAGCGCTCAATCAAGGTCAATCATCTTCAGGTTCGGTGTGCCGCACGGCATCATCACCGACAACGGGACGAACTTCACAGCCGAGGAATTCAGAGATTTCTGCTCTGAACAAGGTGTCAAGCTCAGTTATGCATCCGTCTCGCACCCGCAGTCCAATGGGCAAGTCGAGAAGGCCAACGGCCTAGTCAGCAAAGGCATCAAGAAGCGTCTGCGAGTACCATTGAAGCGAGCCGCAGGAGCCTGGGTGGAGGAGTTACCAAGTGTGCTGTGGAGCCTACGCACCATGCCAAACAGATCTACCCAGTATACACCATTCTTCATGGTGTACGGTGCCGAAGCAGTCCTGCCCTGCGACATCAAATTTGACGCTCCACGAGTGGTGGCATACGACGAGTCTGATGCTGAAGAAGCACTTGAAGATGATGTGGATGTCCTGGATGAAGCACGCGACATCGCCCTCAGCCGCACAGCCGTCTACCAGCAAGACCTGCGCAATTACCACGGTCGGCGACTGCGGCCTAGAGCATTCGTCCCAGGGGACCTGGTTCTCCGGCTCAAGCAGAAGAAGGTGCACAAACTCGCTTCCCCATGGGAGGGGCCATACATTGTGACAGAGGCAATCGGCAACGGAGCTTACCGCCTGAAGGACTCGAAGACGGGGACAGTCTGCAGCAATCCGTGGAACGTGGCACAGTTACGCCGCTTCTACGCCTGATCGACCCCAGCTTGTAAACTCCACCTTGTTAAGTAGCGGCAGGTTTCTTACGCACTCTTTCCCTCGCCAGGGTACCTAAGGGGACTGGAAGGGTTTTAACGAGGCGGCCTGTTTGCGAGAATCAATAAAGATGTTTGAAGGAAAAGACTTGTCATTTCTTCCTTTGCGAGCAATCAACCTAAATCCTAGGCCGCCACTCGAATCACTCGGGGGCTCGCGCCATACAGGTCTAAGTCCAGCCTAGGCCGCCACTCGAATCACTCGGGGGCTGCGCCGCACAGGCATAACCCGAAAATCCTAGGCCGCCACTCGAACCACTCGGGGGCTCGCGCCATACAGGTCTAAGCAGCCTAGGCCGCCACTCGAATCACTCGGGGGCTGCGCCGCACAGGCATAACCCGAAAATCCTAGGCCGCCACTCGAACCACTCGGGGGCTCGCGCCATACAGGTCTAAGTCCAGCCTAGGCCGCCACTCGAACCACTCGGGGGCTGCGCCGCACAGGCATAACCCGAAAATCCTAGGCCGCCACTCGAACCACTCGGGGGCTCGCGCCATACAGGTCTAAGTCCAGCCTAGGCCGCCACTCGAACCACTCGGGGGCTGCACCGCACAGGCATAACCCGAAAATCCTAGGCCGCCACTCGAACCACTCGGGGGCTCGCGCCATACAGGTCTAAGATCAGCCTAGGCCGCCACTCGAATCACTCGGGGGCTGCGCCGCACAGGCATAACCCGAAAATCCTAGGCCGCCACTTGAACCACTCGGGGGCTCGCGCCATACAGGTCTAAGTCCAGCCTAGGCCGCCACTCGAACCACTCGGGGGCTGCGCCGCACAGGCATAACCCGAAAATCCTAGGCCGCCACTCGAACCACTCGGGGGCTCGCGCCATACAGGTCTAAGTCCAGCCTAGGCCGCCACTCGAACCACTCGGGGGCTGCGCCGCACAGGCATAACCCGAAAATCCTAGGCCGCCACTCGAACCACTCGGGGGCTCGCGCCATACAGGTCTAAGTCCAGCCTAGGCCGCCACTCGAATCACTCGGGGGCTGCGCCGCACAGGCATAACCCGAAAAGCCTAGGCCGCCACTCGAACCACTCGGGGGCTCGCGCCATACAGGTCTAAGTCCAGCCTAGGCCGCCACTCGAACCACTCGGGGGCTGCGCCGCACAGGCATAACCCGAAAATCCTAGGCCGCCACTCGAACCACTCGGGGGCTCGCGCCATACAGGTCTAAGTCTAGCCTAGGCCGCCACTCGAATCACTCGGGGGCTGCGCCGCTCAGGCATAACTCAAAAACCCTAGGCCGCCACTCGATTCACTCGGGGGCTCGCGCCATACAGGTCTACGAGTGCAAAAACACACATTATACATTCAGTGAACAACATCACATGGGCATACATACATGCATATTTGTGTTACAAGCTAACATCATACAACAAACTGCTATTCTTAGTCGACAGGCTCTTCCTTCGGCGCTTCCAGTGGCCCTACAAGTCGCTCTGTATGATTCAGGATCTGTCGCATCGCCTGACGTGCAGCCTCAAGGGATTCAGCATAATCAGCATCTCTAGGCAAGCCATCAAGTATTCTATCCAAGGGAACATGAGGTCGATGCAGTCGAACATAGGCAAACGCCGTGTTGGCCCCGGCAACAAGCTGACCGAAGACGACCTCCTTCAACGCCCTGCTGCTGCGGAACCTCTCCAACAGCGCAGGTAACCCAGTCGGCTGCTCACCAAGGGGGAAGAACACTTTGTTGATTTGCCAGAGTGCTTTCCTGCAACCTTCAAGAATGAATGCAGCTCGCCAGGTGCGATCCAGCATCCGCGCGAGTACACGGCCCTCTCCCTTGTGTACCCAGAATTGACGAGCTTCGACCGAGTTACCTGTGGCTTCCATCTCCACGCGCTCGTTCACTCGAGTGTTTTCGGCTTGCCAGTCGGGGTTAACAACTGCAATTCACGGGTCAAGATGCAGAACAACACAAGCATGAAGAAATCAAAGCGAAGCAGCTAGAATCCAACCTTGCAGCTGTCGACATATCAGATCAATTTGGTCAAGAAGAAACCGTTCGCGCTGATTGAACGGCCCAGTGGAACGTGCCCTGAGGCATTCAAGCTCCACTTCAGCTATCCGCAGCTTCGACTCAAGTTCAACGATCTTGTTCCTCATATAGTTAAACACCCGCTGGTCGTTCACGCTTCGTGTGGAAGTTGGACCAGCTGGGTGCTGTCGGCGAGCGGGCACAGCAGAAGAGGTACGCTCACCCTCATCCACACAGGTGGCCTCGGCGACTTCAGGATCAGCATTTTCATCAGGCTGCCAAGTTATGTGGTGTCAAACAGAAGCCATATTCATTCTAGCAAAAGACTCGACGAGGTACATTCACATGAAGGAATCAGAAAATGCATTGATAAAAAGACTTCATCAAGTTCACTACAAAAGGCGAACCAAAAGGGAACCCTACTACAAAGACTACACTGCAGACTCCGACTGCGAGCGACTCTTCTTGGAGGCCAACTCTGCGGCCCTGGCAAGCTTCCTCTCAAAGGTGTCAATTAGCTTCACAGCTAACTGACCCGCTCTTGCCTTGACGCTGTTTAGCGGCTTGGTCTTGCCATCGGGCTTTCGAGGAAAGTCGCTGACAACTGCCTCGAAGTCGCCTGCAACCTCATGACCAAGCAAAAGCCGGAAAGTGAACTCTGAGCCGCGTACCGTCTGAGCACGCGTGTAGTCCGCCAGGGTGGTCGCCTCGCCTTCAAACGGGGCCGCAAGTGCATCAACATCGGTCGACAACGGCCGGCTGGGGAAGATGCCCCGATGCACACTCGCCAGGGCATCTTTCGACTTCTGCAGCGCCGCTGAAGATTGCTGCAATGCAGTCGAAGCATATGCATGGGCGCGGTCAACGAAGCCAACAGCCGTCTCCAGGTCGATATTCTCACTGGAAGCATCCTCTGGAGGAGCGCCTCCGCACGGCTCTGAACAATGAAGATGACCACACTTGTGACACATCCGAAGCCAACACAAGACAAAGTAGGCAGTGAGCCGAGATACTTACCTCCAATTACATTGGCGAGTCCGAGCAAGCGTTCAACCTGGGTCTTCTCTAGTTCACCCCGAGTTCGCTCATGCTCTTGAGTTGCACCCAGGGACTTCTCCAGCTCGGCGACCCGCCTCGCCAGACTCTCCATTTCGCCTGTGAATCACCGGATCAAAATCAAAAACAAAGATATCCGACACACCTCCTGAATGCACGAGTTGGTACTCACTGTTGGCTTGCTCCAGAGCAATGCGGAGTCGACCCTCCTCCTTCTCCATGCGCATGAAGGACTTGGCCCCCTCCAGCAGCTGGCGACAAAACGGCTGTGCAAAGAAGCAAAAGTGTCAATCTGCGCCCGACTATCCTAGTCACGCACATCTTCGGGGGCTACTCCCATCGGGAGCGCTGTTCGCGCACCCGACACAAGAATCTGCAGGGTTAAGACAGAATATACTTACGTGCCCAAGCAGCTCAGCATCCACTGCAGTCGTTTCAGCAGCTCTTTCTGGCCCCTTGGAGGTTGACGTCTTCAACGTCAAGGGATTATTGGCCTCAGGCGCCTCTTCGGGTGCCCCAGTGGTTCGCTCCGGGACAGCCGCGGATTGATGTTCCTCCTCTCGAGGGGAAGAGCCACCTCCACCAGTGTGATGGCTGTGTAAAGAAGCAAAACTTCAGAAAAGCGTCCAAGGAGTCGAAAGAAGAACAAAGACAAAAAGGCGTACTCGCAGAAGCTTACCTGTTGACATCTTCATCCTCGCTGCTCATGGGAGGAGATGCCATCGCCGCAAACCCAGCGGGCGGCGCTGAATTCAGTGGAGGCACGGACAGAGGATTTACCGGCTCACTCGCTTCAGAGGATGAGTCGCGGGCTTCCTTGTCCTCCACAACCACTTCCTTCAAAGGTGACGACCCCGAGGTGGAGTCGACATTCTTTCGTCTTAGCCGCTTCCGCAGCGGCTCTTCGTCTTCATCATCCTCTTCCACTTCCTCGTTCGGCGAGTGGGCAGAGGGGAGTTCGTCTTCATCGTCGTCCTGCTCGACGACCGTGGCCTCGTTGTGAGGTCCATTCTCCATCAGCGGAGGAAGGCTCACATAAGCCCTTCGATCCTGACGAGCAGCGAGGAGAAAAGCGAGTCAAGGAAAACATTCGACTGAAGCAAAGCAAAAAGAGTTCAAGGTGCTTACCTCAGGTATGGGATTGTTTGGCCCGTATGGTTCGACCGGGCACTTAACATTGCACGGATCGGCGACCCGGAGGCTGGTGATGTTCCTCACCTTAGTCGCGATCTGTGCATCATCAAGTGAGGTGTCGACTGCAAGCTCCCACATTGGCTCGCGTCGACGCAGCGGCTGCACCTTCAGCCTGTGGAAAGTCGCGATAAGGTGAATGCCACCTGTCTCGCGCCCCATCGTCGTCAGCAACCCGCGGAGCAGCGCCAGCAGGGGCTTGGTCGACTCCTTGTCCTCCTTTGACAGAGGGTGCGACCAGGCATTGGTCCTTCGCAGAGCTCGATCAGCGGCGAACTCGGGAAGGCCTTCTTGGTCCCACTTGATGTAGAACCATTTCTTCCGCCAGTTCTGGACGGAATCAGATTTCTTCAACTGGAAGAAGCACGTGTCGCCGCGCAGCTGGATTCCGAAGCCGCCGACAGGGAACGTCTGCTTCGACCGCCCCACCATCCGTCGCACCATGAAGAGCGACTTCCAGAGGTTCCAGTTGGGTGCGATCCCCAGAAAGCACTCGCATAACACGATAAAACTCGCTATGCTCAATACGCTGTTGGGATTCAGATCATGGATCTGAATCCCATAGGCGTAAAGAAGACCACGAACAAAATCGTGGATGGGGAACCCGAAGCCCCGTGGAAGGAACTCCACGAAGCACACGCGCTCCCCATCGCGAGGAGAGGGGATCACATCCTTACCGGGGGCGCGCGTCGTCGCCGTGCTCGTCGGCGGCAGCAATCCTTGTTCGCGGAGGGCGTCCAGCTCCGCCGCCTTCACGGACGATTTCCCCCAGTCGCCCTCCAACTTCTTCATGCCGGCGTCGTCGCCGGCGGCGGAGCCTTCCGCTCCCTTCACCCTCTTCTGGCCCATGGTGCTAGCGGAGGAGGTGAGAGTTTCTGGAGAACTGGGCGCAAGGGCAGCAATGGAGGAGCAGAACTCGAGGAGAAAGCAGAGGAGATTGCGGCGAAATGAGGATGGATGAACTGTTCCCCACCGCGGTGAAAATTATATACCGCGGGGTCAGTTTATCCTGGCCGTCCTCCATGATGCGGCAATTCGAGGCAACATCCGGCCGTCCACGTGTCGCGCGGAGATAGCAACCGTCGCCGGCCACGCCGCCCACTACGCGCGGGAATCGAGGCGCCATCATCATACCACGAAAATTTCGCGCCCAACGGTCAGAACAGTCAATACTGACACCGGGACCACTCTGTTACGTCCCATCGGATGCAGAGCACGCCGAAAACGTCAGCCCTGACATCATCAGCGGAGGCGTATCAAGTAAGCCAACGGGCTGATGGAGCACCCGAACAGTTTTTCGAGTGCAACAAGGAACAGTAAGCTCTGAGAGCTGAGTCGACTCGGCAATCCGTTCGAGTGAGACAAGTACATAGTAAGCTTTACAAAGCTGATGACACCCGAATTCATCATTCGAGTGGACTCCAACCAGTAAGCTTTCAGAGCTGAGTTTAAGTTGATTCCGTAGGCCATCAAGGCTGAGTACAAAGTAAGTCGAGCAAGGCCAGTTTTGACTTGGGCATTTCGAGTCATCTTTTTACTCCCATCGGGAGCGGGCTTTTCGACTGAAGAAAAATTGAGTTTAACCTCAATTGCAAGCAATTCAGCTTAATCTCGGGGGCTACTCCCATCGGGAGCGCTGTTCGCGCACCCGATGACTAAGGACAACGACAGTCGAAAGCTGGCGAGTCAAGAAGATCATGAAGCGCACTCGATTATTCAAGACAGTAGCAGCGGAAGATTGGCTCGTGAAGGAGTCAGGTGGCGTGCCCGGAGGAAGGAGTCCTTTACTCGACTCTGCGATTCGACTAAGCACTCGGGGGCTACTGTCGTGGGGCTACCTTTCGGGTACCCCACGGTGGTGGTACCTGGGTCACGCCAAGAGAGGCCCATGAAGTGTACCGTGTGGCCCAAGTAGCTGGTTAGGCCGGTGATGATTTTCCTTACTCTGTAACGTGCAATCCGCACCGTCCACCCGAGACCTGGCCTGTGATATAAAGGCCAGGAGGGTGCGTCATCTAGGTCAAGCAAGCAGCACACAAACCCTAGCGAGATTGCATCTCGCCATTGTAGCCACCTCAATAATTCCAGACAAGCAGGAGTAGGTCTTTACCTCATCTCGAGGGGCCGAACCTGGGTAAACTCGCCCCCTGTTAGCCGTCTCAGCCACCAACGTTCATACTCTCTCCCCCTCAATCAACCCGGGGTACACAACCTTGGGATTTGCCGAGCCCTAGCCTCGTCACCAATGGTCTATTTAATTAGGCCAATGCATGCGCTTCCGATTAGACCTTATTGGTCTTTCCTAATTAATTACCTGATTTAGGAGTGATTAACTCAACCAATCGTCACTTGCCTAAGGTCTCAGAGTAATACAACATCATTCATAATGTTTTATAAATTCTACTTGGTTCCAACTCAATCACTGTGTTCCTTGTGCTTCTTGCCACAGTTGTGCTCCTCGCGGAACCACTTCTCCTCCTCTATCGCCGCATCTATCCATTCATGTGGATTGTGGTTTCATTTATGTGGATTGACCATATGGCAGAACGAGCGGCACCTATCCATTCATTTCTATCAGGAAAGTACGTTCAGAATCCGAACCATATCATCGATTCTGATCAATTTGAGATATATTTCTCATTATGACCAGATGAGACAAACCTGAGAGCCTTCCAGCGCGTGCATGGCGCTGCGTGCACATTGAATGCATGCGTGGGATGCCGATGGTAGTCCACCCTGCGTCTATGTTGCGTGCCCGGATGGACATGGCCATTGAAAGCGTCGCAGAACTTTTGCCTCACCGCTAGCCTAGCCTAGCCTATCTGTCACGTCCAGTCACCATATTAAATGTACAACAAACGATCAGAGAAACACTTTACATAGCAACGGTGCGATTAATTCAATTAACTCAATACAAATCCTACAATTGTTCAAAAGAAAAAATATACAAACCCTAGAAAACATTAACTAAAACAACTTCTTCTTCATGGCGCCTTCAGGACGTGACTTTGGAGGCGTCGGAGCCCTCGGAGTCCTCGTCGGAGTCGTCAAAGTCGTCGGAGTCAGAGACGGTGTCGTCGGCATTGTCGACGTCGTCGGAGTCAGAGTCATCCTGGTGGCCGGAGTCGTCCTCGTTGACGACATTGGCCTCGGCCATCTCGATGTCGACGGCCACGGGTGGTTGGTCGACGACAGAAGGCCCTCGCTCCTCGTCGGAGTAGGGCTCGTCCGAGGACTCCGATGCCCCGTACTCGTAGACCGGCTATTGCGGCGGAAGATCTTCATGCGCCGCCTTGCGGTGGCCGTCTTTCTTCTCCGCCATCATCTTGCGCAACTGCTTCTTTGCCGCAATATCGCCGGGCAGGGCGGAATTCCCGTGCTCCTCACGGAACCGCTTCTCCGCCACAATCGCATCCTCAATCTCCGCCACCTCCTCCTCCATGTGGGCGTTCATGGAATAAGGCAAGTGCATATCGGAGTCCGACAGCGGCGAGAACGGGCTCTCCGGGCTGGGCGGGCTCCATATTTTGGAAGGAGAAGAGAGAAAGAAAGAAGGAATGGGTTGTGTTCTTCGAGCGCAGGGTAGGCCCCATTTTATTTAGAGGCGGCGGGGGAGAGAAACCGCCGCGGGGGCCCCACTTGTAGGGTAGAACCCATTTTATTTAGAGGCGGCGGGGGAGAGAAACCGCCACGGGGTCCCACTTGTAAGATGCGGACCCACTTATCTAATGCCTCCAGACGGAATCCGCTTCAGACTGGCCGTTTGGCCTCTCCATAGCAGCTGCGACAGAAGTAGTGGCAAAACTGAGCACCATTTGGAACTAGTGGCAAAACTGAGTAGTACCAAGCCTCTAAGGGCAATCTATTAAATGACCCTTTATCTTTCTATCTTGCAATTATGAGTGTCGTACCATATTATGACAGTTTGAAATCTCGACCTAAGCCCCATCTTATCCCTGAACCTTTGCTTTCCATCGCTCATGTCCAGTTTTGCGTGTGCCTATTTTTCTTGGAGGTTCTACTGGCGGTAGGCCGGAACTTCCGCCCTGAGGGCCGGAACTTCCGGGGGCCGGAACTTCCAGTCTAAGTGAACGGGCGCCTTATGGGGAGGGCCGCGGGGTGGACTGGCTCACCCCGAGCAGTTCTTCCACCCCCGCGCCCCTCACCTTCTCTCTCCTGCCCGGGAGCCCCCACCGCCGGCCGACCTCCACCGGGACGCCCTCGCCCCGGTTTCCGCCGGATTTGTGCCGGATCTGCATCTCCTCGACGAGGGATCCTTCTCCACCACTCCGTTTTTGCCACGGATGTCGGTAAATTCCTCTATTTTTGAATCTAGGACGAACACGTACTTCGTTTATCCTAGATGATTTAGGAGGAATTGACTAGTTTCCTTTGGTAGAAATGCTCATCTAGGCTAGTCTTTCCTATGTGTAGCAGCGATTTGAAAGTTTTTAGCAATTTCTATCGGATTCCACGTAATTTCCCGCTCGCTGCACAAGACCGGAACTTTCGGTGTGCAGCGGCCGGAACTTCCGGCAGGTCGGAACTTCCGTCCCTTTGGGGCCGGAACTTCCGGTGTGAACCTGATAGAAACTCTTGCTTTCTTTTCTCTGCTATTTACTTTTGGTCTCCTGGACATGAGTGCTCATCTATGCTTTCCTGTCTATCCATTCATCTTGTAGGTGGTTCCTCTCGTCGTCGTCACAAGCGTGCGGCCTCTCGCACTTCTCGCCCTCACTCTGCTGAGATTGAGTCTGAGTCTGATCAGGAGACTTTGGCCTCACACCGTGCAAAGATTGATGAACAGAGAATGAAGAAGAAAGCCAAGCAGCTGACTCTCAGTAACATGACCAGGACTGAATTTGTTGAATGGCGTCGAACCTACTTTTATGCTCAGCCCCGTGACTATACAATTGACAACTGCTTCTGGAGTTATGATCAAGAAATTATGTTCAAGGAAGTCTATGCAGTGATGTCAGACAAGAAGAAAGTGTGTCCTATGAAGGCTATAGACTTTGCTCACCTTCATAAGAAGGCAGACTACTTTGGGACAGCTATCCAGGTTGTTGACTGCTTGAGGCTGCGTCGCCTCATGGAGATTGAATGTAACTACAACGTGACTCTTGTTCAGCAGTTCTTTGCCACCGTGGTCTTTGATGGTGATATCAATATTGGGATGACTTGGATGTCTAATACTCACAGGCTCACTTCCAATTTCAGAGAGTTTGTAGGAATTCTTGGTTATCCCTTCCTTGGATCTCATCTTGATGAGGGGACTCGTATGCACGTCGTTGGCTCCGAGTATGACAAGTCCAAGTTGACGGCGCTCTATTCTGATGAGAGAGGGGTTGGGACCACCTCCGGTCTTCTACCTCTCTATGACATTCTCTTGCGCATGTTACGCGAATCCATTGCTCCAACAATGATGCTATTAGAGGAGAGCTTGTGAACCTCCTTTTCCATGCTTATGAGGCAGCCACACAGGGTACTCTCCGCCCCAATGCGTGTCCTGTTGATGTGATGGACTACATATTCCATGAGATATACGATGCCGTGATTCACAAGAAAGTACCCCCTTATGCCCCTTATGTGATGAAGCTTATCAAGGCCAAGTATCCTCTTAGTGATGATGTGGTTGACATCGATGTAGAGCTGAACTATGAGAACCATGGATGGGTCAAGATGAACCGGAAGAGTGCTCACCTCATCGCCTCTTCTTCAGGCCGCTGTGCTCAAGGTGTGTCTCATCCCTCTGCTGATGCTCCTAAGGGTTCTAGGGCTGCTGAGGAGGGCCCCAAGAAGAGGTCTTGGATCAAGCGTGCTCTTGAGAAGGTTTGTGTATGAATGTTGCTCTTCACAAGGAGAACCATGCCGCATATTTTGAGTGTCGTATTATCATCAAGAATCAACAGAAGATCATGACAGCTTTGAACTTGTCTCCTCCACCGCCTAATGAGGCGGTCCAGCCTCGCGTTGCCTACAAGCACTGGAACAACAAGTATGTGGATTGGGATCATCAAGTGCCTGAGGAGGATGACATTGAGACCGGCAGTGAGGAGGAGGAGGATGGGTCTGAGGCCACGGCGTCGGAGTGATCTCCTTGGGACGTTAGCATCGCTCTTTTCCCCTTTTTGGTGTCTTGATGCCAAAGGGGGAGAAGTAGTTCTATTTAGGCTTTCGAGGGTGTTTGCATGGGTTGGGCACAAGCTTCTTGTCGTTTTGTTTGGATTTTATAAGCTTGTGCCTATGTATCTTCCGTTTATCTGTTGAACTATATGTGCTATGTGTGGTGTAAGACATGCAACTCGTGATCTACTTCTTGTCTATTTAATTATGTTGCTCTCTATATCTTGGTTAAGCATGCTCATATCTAGGGGGAGCTCATCTCAAGGGGGAGCTTCGAGTTCTTGTTTCTTAATTATCTCTTGTTTTGTGTGTTGTCATCATTTACCAAAAAGGGGGAGATTGAAAGAACATCTTTTAGTTTTGGTGATATAATGACAACACATTTTTTGGGCTAATCATGTTCGATAAAGTGTTATGTCAGGTTTTTTAGGTGGTTAGGCCAAGAAGGCGAAGAGATCGAAGACAAGATCGAAGACGGACAGGAGAATCGCTTTGGAGTAGTTTTCTGCCCTTTTAGGACCAGAAGTTCCGGCCCTTGGACCGGAAGTTCTGGCGTTAGGCCGGTAGTTCCGGCCAAGCGAGAAAAACGGCTAAGTCATTTTTGGGATCTGTAGCGCCCCGACCCCAGAACTATACAATGACGCTATGTGCAACCGGTCATGCTACACAATCGAAGGTTACTGGGGTTACCAATCCCAGGCCAAAACCTTTGGCAGGCGTGCTCGGAATGGATCATCGGCAACGCAACACTTCGATCATGCCATAAGCATAGACATAGCTATCATGCATAATAGAGAGATCAAGACTGCGCAACAACCGGCACATCACAGACTCTACGACACAAAGAGATCATATAGCAACTCATATATGAGAAAGATATCACACACAGGGGTCACAGACCCATCATTACATCATGCGGAAGCGAAGTAGGGTTGTCTAACAACAAGATCCAAGATATGTCCTAAGAGGCCTACAAATAAACATCCCGTGCCAGCCTGTTCCAGGACGTCCCAAGCTGCCACCTGGGAACCCCGAACTACTCGTCGATGTCCAAGAAGAAACCACCTGTCTGCTCGGTGTCGTCCTCCTCTGAAACAAATTATAAAATCAACAAGAGAGACTGAGTACGACGTACTCGCAAGTTTAGTAGGGCGATATAGGCCCAATGACGACGGAGGATCTAAAGCTGTATAGTAGTTGTTTTGCATAAAGCTAGTTTTCATTTAAAAGATATAAACGACCCATGGCATCGACTACTCAGAGTATTTTTCATAAAAGGGATAAGAGAGTAAACTTTCATCTTCGGTTCTCATTGAACCAACTTGTAACCAGAACCTCTCATCTCCACCAAGGCACTCCCTCGAATCACCCTCGAGGAAATGAACCTTTTGTCACACGTTAATTGCAACCTCTAGCTGCCAAATTAATTAATTATGTTCATATTTTCTATGATCTAATCCGCCTTTCCCAAGATTTGTCCATAACCGTGGACACAGATTTTCGAAAAGATTAAACCCTGCAGGGGTGTACTAATTTACCCACCGGTACCCCGTCCGACCCCTTGCCTGTACAATTAGCTCTCTTCCGGGGAAAGCCGGCAGGGCAGGCGCGGTTAAACCTTTACAATTATGAGACTATCCAAGGGTCATCGTGACGACAGGAGAAGTTTACCCAGCCTATTTCAGCCCCTGCCCCCATCGCCACATCCTAAACACCACCATCCTCATATTTTCTTTTCCACCCACACACTCACACGCAAGAAGGAAATAGCAAACTAGAGGACCCTTGGATACGCCAGCACAAATTATTCGGTTGGTAAGGGGCCCATACCCCCACCATTGGAAGCACGCTCGGTTCTAGCTAAAAGCACTCTCAGCCTAGGCGACAAGAATGAGGCAAAACACCATCCCCGATGGCAACTCATCCAAGCCTTTTAGCATTTTATTATTTAACACAAGTAACCACCATGTCCGAACATTCCATCAATTTCATAATAATGGAAATAAATCACCGGACCATAAAGCATTTGACTAAGCATGGCTAAGCATAGCTAAGCATATGAACAACAATTATATCTTTATCTCCGGCCAACACATCATACCTATGGTTCATAGGAGGGGAAACATGTGATGGTTTAGGGGGACAATGCATATCATAGGATACTCTATATCTTGATCAAAGGTTGATATTGGAATCGCATGCAATATTATGGTGGATAAAATATTTGTATAAACAATAAGATGCTATATGCCAAGAAGGTTAGGTTATCTCTTGCCTTGTTGTCGTGGCGTGTGGTACGGATCGTCGGGATAGGCGTGGAACCCTCGACTCAGGAATCTATCGTTACCCAAACAATCATAGAAGAAAAAAATAAATAACACGAAGACAAGTGCAACGCACAATCATGATGGTATGTCAATTTCATGCAATGATAACATCATATAATTTAAATAACAAGATTAAATGGAGTGCCAAATAATTAGTGCAATTAGGAAACAACCCCATATTTAACTTAGTGACCACGTTGTTTATACATTTTATAAATTACTCAATGTGGCTTTAATATGCATGAACATGACATGATTAGTTGGGTATTGTTCTTCCAATCATTTTGGTACCTCATTTGTGATTTTCCAATTATCGATGAATAATTGGCGAATTAAATATTATTTGAATTTAATTCCTTTTATCAATTTAAGAATAACATCAAAGGAAATTTGTGATCATGAGGTGATATTAGCATGGTTTGGTAGCAATTGTCATGCTGATCACATTGATATTTTATTCACAATTTTGGTTAATTATTTATCAAGTTATGATTTTTCCTGATATTGTTATTATTTTTGCCATTTTAGTAATTTTTAATAAACAACAAAACAATAGTTTCAAAAGATCATTACAATGATACCAACAGGTAGGGTTTGTTTTTCTGAACAAATTGGTATATCATTTGCTAAATTTGAACCAAAAATTAAATAGTTATCATTTTATTTAATTTATTTTAATTAACTGTTTTTACTGTTGGGCCGGCCTCTAGATCGGCCCAGGCCGGGCCTGTGTCTGAGGCGGCCGGCCTCCTGGCCAGCCCAGACCGGTAACTAGGCCGGGCCTGTGCCTGAGGCTGCCAGCCTCCCGGCCGGCCCAGACCGGTGCCCAGAGCGGGCACCTATCTGAGGCAACCGGCCGTCTGGCCGGCCCAGGCTGGCACCCAGGCAGGTTGCGACCGGGGCGGCGCGCGCAGAGGGCCGCCGACGACATCGAACGGCGAGGAGAGTGAGAAGGGGAGCGGGAGGAAGTACAGGGGAGAGTGGAGCTCACCCGTGGCACGCGCGGTGGTTCAGAGCGGTCGGGGACGACCACAGCGGCCGGATTCTGACGAAGACGAGAGCGGCGAGCGGCGGCCCGACCTCGCACGGACGAGCAGGATTCGCTCGAACCCGAGCCTCCCGGCAAGCTCCTTGCTACTAGGGAGGAGGAGGGAGACGCGGGGAAGAAGTTGACACGCACCAACTCGTCCGAGATGGCTCGGAGCGACGGAGATGCAGCGGTGGACACCGGCGGCTACACAGCGGCGGAGGGCGAGCTAGGGTTAAGGTCGAGGGTGAAATGGGGAGGGGAAAGGAGAGCGGGAGCAGCTGAGGTCGTCGGGCGGCCTCCTTATCCCCAGGGGCCCACGACAACGTGCGAGGGCAGCACGGCCACGGCGGCATGGGCGCGGGAGTCATGGCGCCAGTGCCTCGCGGTGACCTCCCTATTCATTTGAAAGTATTTGCAAATAGGTCTAGCAACAATCTTTAGTGATTTCATTGAAGCACTTAAACATTTTTATAAAATCTGCAAAAATTCAGGTGACCTCCCCTTGTCAGGTAGAAGCTCCACAAAAATTTGTGCTCCAAAATAAAATGGTTAGAGCAACATTTGTTCACAGGATTTAATTATAGTCATTTTTGACAATTTCAAAATTGTATTTATTTGGAGCACATAAGCATTCCCAAAAATAATGAAATTATTCATGGGGACTCCTAATATAACAATGAAGCACCCCATAATTTTATTTTTTAATTTTTGGAAAGTTTAACTTGGTTTCAAAAATAGAATTTGAATTGAACCACTTTTGAATTCTCAAATTCATTTCTTGTTTGGCAATATTTGGAATTTGAGAATTGGTTATAAGATGTAAACTTGGGACTTCCTAAAAAATTTGGAAGTCCAAGAATAATTTGTTGCCAAGTTAAGCGATTGCATTGGGGTTGGAGATTTTTGGGATTAGATTTGCTTCCCCATTTTAAATGTTGCAAATTGTTAATTGTTAGGACAAACCATTTCATATGCATGCTGTAGTGACCTTGCCTTTTAAAATAGACAAGATACCTGTGTATAGTGCTAGTCCCTGGATCGACTCGCTAGATGAAATACCATAACAGTGCATCATTTTATTACACGCATGATCCAGAATTCAAAGTAGTTTCGATTACAAAGTGCATAGCTCGAAGCTAGCTTTATTTATAGTAAACAACGGAAATAAACATTAAGCATGGAGTCTCCATCATCTTCATGTTGCCACAGGCGAACATGTCGGTTATAGACTCGAATCCCTATCACGCACCTTACTCATCGTCCGAACAATCTGCAACAGTAAAAGCGTTTGCAGCCAAAAATTAGTCAGAACCATTGGAATGGATCTGGCAAGTGACACTTGTGGACTCATAATGACAAACTCTAAGACCTATATGCTTATTTGGCTGGTGGATCTCAAGGCTCTTTGCATAAAGCCAATTTTATCCTAGCTTTCACAATATTTTCTTTTCCATCTAGTCGAGACAATTCCTGGTATACATTCCAGTGCCAAATGAGGCAATTCCTGGAATATATCCAGTGTCCCATTTCTACCCTTGTTCACCCATCAAAATTTTATTTAAGAAATTGGAATGGTGAGATTCTCCATCGACATCCTTGTCCAGCTGCTCAAAATTGTCCGTAACCGGGGACACGGCTATGATCATAGTTTTATTACTCTAGAGAGTTTGTGGCACTTTCCCCACTAGACTCAACTAACCCAAACTTCCTAATCACTCAATTAGTGAGAAGGAAAGGAGAGAGTCGAGACGAGATCTTTCAGAAGAGCTTTCCTGTACACCCGTCCGGACAATACCCACCTACAACCCCTACATCTGCTGTTCGTCCGGTTGGGTCCACTCAACTTAGTCAATCAAGACAGAGCCCATATGACTAGTGGCTGCACTGGAAGCAAACTAAATACAGAGTGACATCGAATCTCTTTGTTCCTGGGTGGCCGTTCACAAGTGCACGTACTTAACCATGGAAATGGCCCTGAGCAGCCACTCAACTTTGACCACCAATAGAGCAAAACCAATTGCCACCCAAGTAGTTCATTAACTTAGTGGAGTTTTTATCCTTTCATACTACAATAAACATTTTGCATTGCAGTTCTAAGATCTACCAAGTTAATGGGTACCTAGACCAACAGGAATATGGGGTGGTATACTAAACATGTCTGCATAGCATAGTAATAATATTCCTATCATGCATACTACTGAAATAGCTAAAGTGCAAATAGTAAAATAGTAGGAATTTTATGCTGAGTATCACTTGCCTTGGCAACCAGTTGAGCAAGAGCAACAGCCACAAGAATAACCTTGGACCCTCCGAATAATCTAACAAATAGCAACAAATCACAAATAAGCAACCATACCATTATGGCAATACAAAAATATATGCCATGCATGAGTGTATGTAAAGGGAACACAACACAAATTTAAAATTTCTATTTTCTCTGGTTATTGCTATATGCATGATGCCACAAGACAAGTTTTAAACAATTTTAAACAATAAAGCATTTTTAAAACACCCAAAAGGGCAAATACAAGGATTCTATAGTTTTCTGTAATAAAATATTTTATAAATTTGGAAAACATATCTACTAGATAGAGGACAACTAGACAAGGCCTCTGCAATTTGGATCACTCCATTTGGATCTGTAAAACTCAAGATATGGCCAAAACAAGGTTTTAGGGTTTCTGTAAATACCAAAGTGTGTGCACCTATCAAAAGTGAAATTTATTGCACCACTGTATTCTACACATTTTGCTGAATCCAGAGACATCAAATTCGTTGAATTTGGATAAATGGTTCAAAAGATATCAATTTTTGAAGTTTGGATGATTTTCTGTTTGAAAAACAGAAAAACAGAAAAGATTAAAAGAATTCGGGCCACGTGGCGGCTTCTCATTTGCCGATACCGATTCGGTATAAAAGGAAAAAAGCTGGCCGTCCGATCCAGATCTAACGATCCAGATTGGATCGACCGAAAAGGGGCGGCGCACCGGCCGGAACCCTAGCCTGCGCGGCGGCGACGGGCCGGCACACGCGTTCCCGCTAAACTAGAGGGCTCCTGGACGGAGGAGTCCTACCACGGCGTGCAGGGGACGGAGGCGGGCTCGGTGGCGAAGGCGGCGAGGTCGTGGCGCTCCGGTGTGGCTCGAATCGCTCGCCGGAGTTGAAGCGGGCGGCGGACGGCGTCGGTCGATGATGCTTCCGACGATTCCCTGCGCGCAAAAATCCTAGACCATGTCAAAGAGGAGCGCAAGGAAAAGAGGAGAAGGAAGAGGGTGGCGGGGAGCCGTGGGGTGGCCGGAGCTCACCGGTAGAAGGGGAGCACGCCGGCGGCGACGGCGGGCTTGCGGGCTCCCGTACGGGCAGCCTGGGGGCTCTCGGGTGGTGTGGATTGGGGCAAAAAGAAGAGAAGGAGGAGGGGTATAAGAGGGAGGTGGTGGAGCGGCCGTTACCATCCGCGGTGGTGCGGATTGAAGAGGAGGAGTCGACGGGGCGCCGGCGGGTGAGCTCCCGTGCGTGGGGGCGGCGCTGATAGGCGGGTCCCGCACGTCAGAGAGAGAGAGGGGGAGGGGAGCAGTCTGGGGCGCGGGTGGGCTGGTGCTGGGCTGGCTCGGCTGGCCTTTGCCCCTTTTTTTTTTGACAAAACCTTTTTCCTATTTTCTATTTTCAAAACAAAGGCAAAACAAACCAAAACTTTTCAGAAAAATTTGATAAAATACTTTTTGAAAAGCTTGTTAAATTTAGAACACTTTGGCACATAGCTTGCCAACAAAATAAAATAAAATAATTAGTTTTATGACAAGGGTTAATTAACCCTATTATGTCAAAATAATTATTTTAACACCAAAATTTGAGTTTAAAACTCAAACAAAAGACTTAAAATGCAATGTAGCAAGTTGATGATGCATGAATGCAAGTTTTTTAATTTTTGAAAATTTGGGATGTTACAAACCTAACCCCCTTAAGATGAATCTCGTCCCCGAGATTCGGATTGTCTAGCAAATAGGTGCGGGTGGTCTTCTCGAAGATCATCTTCTCGTTCCTAGGTAGCTTCATCCTCTGTATGATGATTCCACTGTACCTTGCAAAATTCGATCGTCTTGGTTCGAGTAACCCGTTCTGCTGTCTCCAAGATCTTTATAGGCTTCTCCTCATACGTAAGATCACTCTCTAGTTGAACTTCCTCTAATGGCACTGTATCTCTCAGTGGTGTTTCTGCCATCTCCGGGTGACATTTCTTCACTGACTCACATGGAAAACATTATGGACCGCTGATAA